>CM065737.1:29257755-29430255 GCA_033310375.1 Conus canariensis | reverse complement strand
AACTGCCTTTGGTAAATCTTAAATAAATGTTAGCGAACCGCCTAGAGAACGTGGACAAACTTTGCAACTGCCTTTGGTGTTTTTCACTACTTTAGGCTAATCTGTATCTCTGGACAGGAAACTCCCAGCGTACTCCACTACCGGAAGTTACGGATAAGACGCCATTGTGCAAGAAAAGTCTCATTGTGATTCTTTAGGCAACGTAATTAAATCAAAAGTTCTTTCATTTTTATGATAAAACTGACAGAATATTTGATTTAACACAAACGGTGAGATATTTCAAATATATATATATATTTTTTTCAAATCTTAGGTGCCTTATTTGAATACGAATTGCCTCATTGTAGTAGGTTTGTTGAATGCTGTTCACTCTCGCTCTCGATCAATCGCTGACTCTTGTCAATTTGCTTCTAAAGATTTAATTTCATTCCTGAAAGGTAATCAATAACCGATTAAGTTATCATTATATTCACTTTAAGTCTTAAATTGGATTAAGTAGTTAATTTTAACTGAAGTCGACCATCTTTCAGCGTAAGTCGGTCATCTGCGTCATCAATTATAATGTGTTGAATTCAGCCATTCATTCGATTCAGATGGTGAAAATCACAAGCTTCCTTGAGTGTTTATTATAAATTTTAAATGAGACTGTTATCAGTTCAGATTTTACATTGTATTTGTCAGCCTTACCAAATTATAAGACGCAATTAGTGTTTCCCATTATTCTTTTGAATACCTTTGAAGTTGCTCAAGAATCTGGTGTAAGTCTGCGAGAGAGATTGGGATAAAATTTATAAAATGAATGACGGAAACACAAAATTCATTATTGATTATTTCAAAATAATTTCTTCTACTCGTTCAGTCCTGGTGAACTTATCTTTGACTAGGAATTCAGGGTACCAATTAATGATGATGCATTTTCAATTTTTTCTTCACAAAGGGGAATTCACTTTTGTTCTTATGAATATTATGTTGGACATGATGAAGTGGTTGAAATGCTGGAATCTTGGTTTGATGATTTGGATTTCATATTCTGATAGTATAACATATCCGGGTGGATGAAGAGAAAAAAAAAAAGATGTCCAGATTTATCGGGTTGATACGTAAAAAAGGTTACTGCTAATCGACTACCGACTGGATGAAATTCCTTCATTTCGTACTGTAAAGAATGCTTAAAAAGCATGCAGAAGATCAGTTATATATCCTGTGGTTCATGTCTTGTCGCCCAGTCATCAGTGTGTGGTAGGGTGGTCAACAATCGATGTTTGTCAAATGTGCTAAGACTAAGATTCAAAAACATGGCTGGAAAAAGAATGTTCAAGGTTGTTGGCAAAATAAAGACGTTTCAGATAGCCATACATTTGATGGCTCTGAATAACCTACAGTCAACTATTAAAGAAGACCAGAGCTAGATCTTTAAAGCCAACATTTTTTCACAAATTGAAAGATTCACAAATTGAAACAATAGAGTATTTAATCCTGAAAGTTGAAAGGAGCCAGTCAGAAGAGAGAAAAAAAACTTTGCCATTCTGGCATTTCATTGCTGAATAATATTTCACAAGAAAAAGCTGTGTTTCATGACAGGACATTTTTTTCCCCCCATAGATCTTTGTGTTTTAAAAATAAGTTGACTTGTCTTGAAAGTTTAGAATGAACTGATGATGAATAACACAATTTACTACTCGTGAGCAGAACTTCATGTTAAAATGCTGTCATTAACCAGGGAATTTTTCAGTATGAAAAAAAAAAGGCTTTTTAATAAACCAAGTCATTGTGGTATGAAATTCATGTTAAATGGACTCAACTGTCGTTAAAATCAGAGCAAGGAGATAACATTTGTACATTTATAGATTGGATTGGGGTATTTGATAAACTGTAGCTGAAATAATAATGTATGGATAATTCATTAGTTAAGCATACAAAAAGGAAACAATAGTAAGTTACCATTATCAACCCATGCTTTGTAATCATAGTATATTGGTATTTATAAAATCAAAGTGTAAGCATCTAGTGAAAAAAGAAGAGAAATAGCAGTACTAATGAACTGGCATCAGAGGGGGGGAGGGGGATCAGGTTAAAACTGCTCTGTAAAATCTTGGATATGTATTGACACAACCTACTGACTTCCTCTTATGATAGCACATCTGAAGTAAGATATAATTGTTGCTGTTAAGATTAGTTAACTTATAATTGTATTGACCACAGACAGCATATCAGGACTTTGGCGTGCACAGATTTTAAATAAATCTGGATCTGTCGCCAGTACTGCTAACTGCAGGGCTGCCAAATGCCACACTTTTTGCATGGTATGCTACGATTTAGTTGTCAATCCTATGCTGCTATACCTGTGACAAGATGTTAAGCTTCCAAAAATACAGACTGAAAAAAGAAAAAAAAAAAGCCAGCCTCAGAAAAAAAACAACCTGCCTCACAGATTTAGCAGTGGTCTAAACAGAACTGAGTGAACATAGATCTTTAGACTGTAAACGTAAAGGAGGGGAAAAAAGCCAAGTTCAATAATGAATATAGAGAAAAAAAATAGCAAAAAAAAAAACTTGCCAGAATTAATTCTGATTTTGCCTGTCTGTCAATTAGTTTCATCCTCAGCCATTTTGATTTTTTGTAGGTCAAGTGAAAACTATGCAATAATTAGCAAGATTTCCATCCTCTTATTCTAACATGATTTTGTGGAGTAGAGTATAACTAAAGCTAGTAAGTGCAGGTGAGTTCGACTGAACAGAATGTACAGAAGTTTCACCTAATTAAAGTATTTAAACTTTGAATACTACAGTTAAAATGACAAAGTGCAAGTTACACTTTGTGCTTTTGAGGCTTTGACAGCTTTGCAACTGAACAACAAAGGAATAAGTGAGATTTATCATAAGCTAAGTCCTTTGCCAAAGAGACATCTTCCTTCTATTTATCATGAATTGTTTTTTCTGGTATTTAAGTTTGTTTAGTTTTGTTCACATGAAAATGTTTAACAAGACATTATTATTAAGTCATATTCTGTTAGAAAGGGGTCAAGGGTTTACATAAATTTTGTCAGCTTGCTGAGGATAGTAAGCTTGACTCAGATTCACACAAAGGAAAACTTGTGAATAAACAAATATAGTAAAAAGTATAGATTGATAATGATTGATTGAACTGACACAAAAGAAAGATCTGTGTAGAGTAGGAACAGAATAATTAGTTGCAGACAAAAATTTGAAAAGTTAATTAGAGAATTGAAACAGAGAGAAAATATTTAAAAATTGGCAGAAATCAATTAAAACTAGACTCAAAGTGCTGAGAAAATGTTTGTAAAGAAATAGTGCAATGTAAGTTAAAAAAAAAAAAAAAAAAAAAAGAAAAGGAAGAGGTAGAAAAACAGGAAAGAAAAGAAAGAGAAAGGTGCCAAGGAAAGAGAGCCCCCTGAGAAGCCAGGAGGAGGATCTGAACCCAGCCAGATGATATACTGTGAAAGGTAAAAGTACTTGTGTTTTTTATTTTGTGTGATTTTTTTTTATCTCTGTGTGTTCATGCATGTGTCTAAATAAATATATCTTAAATGTTAAAACTGCCTAGAGTTGAATGTTATTTTCATTCGTTTGATATCCCATTTGGTGGCTTTGTATTGATGTAAGTTGTATGTCATTTTTATAACTTATTTCAGACTTGTATACTTGAAATGGAAATGTAATGGTTTATATTTGTAGTTTATCCATTTAATGGAAAGCAGTTGCCTTTTGGTATACCAGAACAAAGCTGTATACTTTCTGTTTGACCCCTCTGCTGTAGCATGGAACTTGAGCTGAATCCAAAACAGTAAATATGTCTGAAACACTCGATTTGACTGCCACCATGCCAAGTTAAGTTTAGTCTTCATACTTTTTCTATCAGCTGACGTACATTATATGTACATGCATATAATATATTGGTGTTCATTTTTGTTTGTTTTTTTGTTTGTTAATCGGCAACTTGAGGGAGAATTACACATTTATTATTTACATCCCCATTAGCTGCAACTGGATTGAGCTCAATGAGAAACAGACGAAGACCAAGTTTAACACAGGCGGCGCGCGCGCCACACACACACACACACACACACACACACACACACACACACACACACACACACACACACACACACACCCTACCAAACAGACAAGTAAACTTTTAACAAATATATCTTCCAACTAAATTTTCTTCAGATGTTACAAACATAGAGACAACAGACATTAGTTACACATAAAGCAATATATCCCAGACCACAGTAAGCATTGGCATGCTGACTTTGGTCCAGGGACTTACTCTTTTGCACATTATTTTTGCTTGCTATTAGTAATGCCTGCAGGAGGCATTCATTGAAATTTTTCTTAATTCTATATTTTCATTAAATGAAGCATTAATTTTGTTGTGTGTGTGTGTGTTGTGTGTGTGTGTGTGTGTGTGTGTGTGTGTGTGTGTTAGGTTTGTTTTCATTAATGCTGCAATTTGCTTCAGTCATGAGGAACAGGCTAGTTAATGTGTAGCACCAATGGCTATAGACAGAACTGATACAAAGTCTTGTTCATTCCATGGTCTTTGTTCAAACCGTTTTCAAAATTTTTTTTCAGAAAAATTCTGGAATGATGAATTGTTCAAGTGTCTTATGGCAAAGTGTGGGTGCATAGATAAACTTATACTTTGATTAATCCCGTCTTATGTGCTGAAGAAACCTATATGTTACAAAAGCAGTTTTTAGAGGACACAGCAGAATCGACATTTACTGATGAAGAGATTTTTTTTTTTTCAAAAGTATTACTGGGTTAGTTTGGCTTTTTTCTTTCTATATTTTCCTATATTTTGTATTTATTATCCCATCTTTCCTGTTCCCTCAGTGGCATTATTCCCGTCCTGCTCAAGAAATGTTGACTTAAGGAATGGCATTGATCTCAGAGTTGTGGCCCTTGATCTTCTTTGTCACCTGATCTGAGTCTTTACAACTTTCGCAGAAAATTAACAATCAAGACTTTGCTTCACTGGTGTTTGTCCATAGCCTCGGATCATATTGAAGGGATGAAAAAAACAAACAAACAAAAAACAGCACCTACTTCTTGCATAGGCGTTGGTCTACTGTAGACTCTACATAATTCCAGTGACGGTGAACCATCACAAGTGAAAAGTAGGGATTCTAGGTTGACCGAGACTGATTCTTGTGACACAAGGTCCAAGAAGAAGAAGAAAACAGAAGCATTGGTGTCATTGTCCAAGAAATAATTTCTTCAAATTTTGCCTTTTTAGTAAGGACACTCATATTTCACCTTTGAAGGAACCACCATCACCCATCCCACCACCACTCCACCCTACCCCGATGATTTAGCACCCACTGTCGACCACCCACACCCAAAGTGGCTTTGAATTGGAGGGATAAATAAAGATTTTGAATGGTCAGAAATGCACAACTAAGTCAGTGGCCCTACAATTCTTTGTGGTGTACATTGTATACACTAAAGCCTCTTGCAGCCCAAAACTTCCAATAATTATAAAGCCAAGTGCCTGAACAATAACACGTAGATTTATACAGTTGCAGTCTGTGCCTTTGGTAGTGTTTTTATGAATATATGTCAGTTTCATTCTAAAGATTGTCACCATTGCAATTTGTATACTCCTGTCTGACATATGTTGTTGCAGGTAGAGAAGGGACAAGAGGCTGGGAATAGTATAGTCGCTGTGACAACCATGGTGTTTGAGACCCCGTCAAGCTGTGCTTGCAGACCAAGAGTTCACACAACTCACCTTGCTTCACCTCTTCCATTTGTTGCCTTGACACCAGGGCCGACAACTCATAGAAGACTTGTCTAAGGACTGAAGGAGAAAGGAACTGCGCATTTAACATAGGGAGGAGAACAAGCATCATGCTATAGAAGTTCTGCATTTTAAATCATAGGTTGCCAGGAAAAGAAATTTCCAGCAACGATGTTGCTTTCTTCATTAAAACAAAGAGCATAGTGGTGATTGCATACAAAGTAAAAAGAGAAATGTGAGGAACCCCCTGCCCCTACCCATTCCCCCTTTAAAGAAAAATATATATACATACATGAAACAAATTCTAAGGAGAAAAATTTTTCACAGAATAGAATATATGTTAAGCAGTAGAGGAGCGTGAGCCTGCATCCAGTGATGTCATTTGTGTTATCACCTGTGGATAGAGACTGTGTTATATTCATGCTGAAAATAGACTTGACTGTGGATTTGATAGACAGCCATTGCAACCACACTGAAACTGGGGAGGACTTTGGAGGCTGTGCTATGGTTGATGTATGTAATCTGGCTCTGAATTGTAGTGCACATTTCCATTTGACCAAAAACAAAAAAATTTTTGTAAGAATGTAGAAATACATATACCGGCCGACCAAGAGAAACCTGACAGTTTACTTTTCATGTGTGTTTTTGTTTTGTGAAACGGATCTACATTTGCATTGTTTCTGTGAATTGGGAAAGGACTCGTGTTCAAAAGAAGGAAAAAAGTCCTGAGTGTGTTTTAGCAGAAGAGGACTTCGGGAAAAAAAAAGGACTGCAACGATTCAGTCCTTCTGAAGGGACCTGCAGCGAAAAGAGAGAGTGTGATATGGACATGCATGTGTTTTGAAATAACAGGAGTATTGGGTTCGTCCTATCTGATAGAAATGGATATGCTTTAGTGAAAGTAATGCTTAATATGTTTTAAAGATTTTTTTTAAATGTTTACGTTATTCACTTTTTCTGCCATAAAAAAAAAAAATGATTCTTTCAGTATTGTATAGCAGAAGATTGATTTGTGACTTTTTTTTCTTGTTTATTTTATTCTACGTTTATTTAATACTTATTGATTTCGATCTCCTTTCTGTGTCGTGATTATTTTTTATTGTTTCTTTTATCTTTGGATATTTTGTAGTTAATGACTGATCAGTGATCCGCTTTCTTTTCAAATCTTTTAATCAGGAACTGTTAACGTTTGCTTTGTTGGTTTTTGTTGTTGTTTTATTTGTATTTTATTCAGCTTATGTGCTGTTTTACAGTCTTGTCAGTGTTAATAGTGTGGGTTTATGGAACGCTTTTGAAGGAACACTGTTCAGAGATTGTGTATCCAAATACTGAATTTTCACATGGAAAATGATGTGGTGATTGACATTTGTGAAATTCATTTTTGTGTCATTGTATCATGCCAGTCTGCTGGAGGCATAATGAATATCAGTTGTGTGTCGTATGCTGTATTATGTCAGTCCTCTGGAAGCATTATGAACAATGTAAATTTTTGTTTGAACACCTTTTACCTTTTCCCTAGTACTGCATGGATCTGAGAATGTCGGCATTGAAGCAGTCTGTAGCTGTGTGAAAGATGTGGAATTTGAAGTAGCTAGTCATGGATATGAAAGCTGTGAAATGAATGTGGTATTTACTTTCATGTTGGCATTATTTCCATGAAAGTAGTTCAGAAATGCTGAGTAGCAGTGCTATACTCGGTGAGAAAAAAAAAAAATGTTTACATTGTGTCAAAAGTAATTCAGAGCCAGACAGTAAACAGAGAAGCAGTGGTAGATAAAAGCCATGTAATGCCAAGTCCTCCCCTGCGCGTCAGAGATTGCAGACCAATTAGTTCCATTTGTATGGTCATGGAGAGTTGTTCACCCTGTCCTCAGCAGCATCATTCCAGACACAGCTGAAATCCATTACAGTCCCCTCTCTCATCTCTTCCCATTGCCTTCAGCACAGCCATCATCTTCAGCCATTGTCACCGCCCTGGTCCAAGATTTTCATCACAGCATGGCCGCTGTTGGAGACGACTGTTACTTCTACTATTATTCTTCCTGTGCTAAGGTACTGACTGCTTTGCTTTCACCTGTCTGTCAGTTGTATTAACAAACATGCAGGCATGTTTATAACTGGAAAGGGTTGTACAAACTTTTGAAAATATGAAAAGCAGGCAACACTATAACAATATCCAGCACACCTACTCTTGCCTGGATGTGCTTGCATACTATTTTATTTGGCGTCATATACTTTACCATGTGAGACCATAGCATTCAACGCTCGCGCCCCAGGCTCTCCTCCCAGTCCTGTCTCTTGATGGCTTTCCAAGACGGTCAGATCGTCCTACGCCCAGGTGTATAAGGATCTCCCCATCTTATTTCCCCGGGCCCATGAGGTCAGGGCGCTGGCCACTTCCACAGCGATCCAGCACTCTGTCCTCTTGCGCCACCTCCTGGAGGCAACCTACTGGCATGCGGAAAATCCCTTCATAAACTTTGATTTCAGGGATGTCCGCATGACCAGGGCTGATGGTTCTAGGGACTCCTTTTGCAGCTAACACAGCCATATCTATTTCTCTGCTAACCCCAAGAACCATTAGGGCACTAAGCCCTCCTCCAATTCCTTTAAATTCTGCTATGGTAAAGTATGTGACGCCAAAAATGGGGAGTTTGTATTATACTCCCTGTTTGGCTAGTATACTTACCATGTCAGACCATAGCATTCACGGCAGTTAGCCAGCTCTGTCAGGCCGAAGATTTTGTGTGGCTAATGCAGTAATAAGACAGTCACGTGACGCCCACCCTACTTCCGCCGAAGGAAGAAGCCGGTGTAAACTTCCTGTACCTCATTCGTCGAGGCCCGCACGCCAGGTAACCCCAAGGACCTTGGCGCTAGTGGGGAAGGTAGGGCGGGCATTAGAGTCTGACATGGTAAGTATACTAGCCAAACAGGGAGTATAATACAAACTCCCCATTTTGGCGTCATATACTGTACCATGTCAGACCATAGCAGAATTTATCGTAAAAGGAGGAGGGCGAGTGCCCTAGTAGTTCTTGGGGTTAACCGATATGGCTGCATTAGCCGCCACAAAGGATATCCCTTCAGAACCGTCAGCCCTGGTCATGCGGATGTCCCTTAAATAAAAGTTTATAAAGGGATTCTCCGAACGCCAGTAGGCTGCTTCCAGGAGATGGCGCAGGGGGACAGAGTGCTGGAAAGCTGCAGAAGCGGCCAGTGCTCTGACCTCATGGGCCCGGGGGGACAAGACGGGGAGGACCTTGGACGTCTGGGCATAGGCCGATTTGACCGTCTTGGACAGCCACCTAGAGATGGTGCCAGCTGAGATGTCTTTCTTATTCTTGGGGTTGATGGAAATAAAGAGACGTCTCTGAGAAGCGCGCCTGGGGCGTGAACGTTCCCAGTAGTGTCTTAGACACCTGGAAGGACACAGAGTCCTGTCACCACCGCTCTCTCCACCTCGGATATCCGCCAATGGGCGGATGACGAGGTAGGGGGAGGGGCTACCGGGTTCCTGGTTTTTAGCCAGGAATTCGGGAAGGAACTTAAGGGAGACAGAGCCGTCCGTGTGGAAGGCAATGTCTCTGGGGTCCCCGCTGAGAGCGTGGATCTCGCTCCGCCTTCTGGCCGAGGCCAAAGCGAGGAGAAAGGTGGTCTTCATAGAAAGAAGGTCGAAGGGGAGGGAGGAGATAGGCTCGAAAGGAGGTTTCCTGAGGGCATCGAGTACAGTGAAAAGATCCCAAAGGGGAACGCGCCTTGGGGATCGGGCCTCACGAAGGGCCACTCCTCTAGAGATCTCTCTGAGAAGGAAGTCATTGTCAAAGGACGGTCCGCCCAGTTGGCGGATGGTCGTGCAGATGGCCGACCTGTAGCCCCGTATGGAGCTAGCTGATAGTTTTAGGTGGGACAGAAAATTTCCTATCTGGATATTTGAGGGACGATTGTGTGGGACAGAGTTGTCTTTGCACCATGAGACCCATTTCCTCCACCTGTAATCGTAAAGGGACTCAGTGCCAGCTCTGCGAGAGGCCATTGCTAGGTCTCGGAGGTCCTGAGAGGCCCCGGCGTCAGAGAGAATGTTAAGGACGGACTGGGACCTGTCCGCTTGGGAGGTGGGGTTAGATGCTCGCAATCCGGCTGGCACAGGAGCCAGGCGTGGAGGCGAAGCGCCTGGGGATTGGAGTGGGGGCGACCCGAGCGGGGTTGCCTGAGCATGTCCCACCGGGCGTTCAACTGGAGAGGGGGTACGTGAGTGAGGGACTTGAGGTCCGGAAACCAGGACTGAGTGGGCCACCATGGGGCTATGAGAATGAGCCTGGGTCCCTCGAGTCTCGCCTTCCTGATCACCTTGTGAAGGATCGGGAAGGGAGGAAAGGCGTAAGCTATGAGGCCGGACCAGGGAAGGGATAGGGCATCGATCGCGTACGCCTGAGGGTCCGGGACGGGAGACACATACACTGGCAGACGATGATTGAATCGGGTGGCGAACAGGTCGATCATGGGTGTGAACCAAAGTTCCCACACCGAGGTTAGCGTGTGCCTGCTGAGGGTCCATTCGGTGTGGAGGACGGACCCGGAGCGGCTGAGAGAGTCTGCCAGGATGTTGTGCGTCCCTGCTATGTGTCTCGCGCGAAGGGTGATTCGTTGCGTGTGACACCAGCGGAGGAGGGCCTCTGCCCGGAGGGAGAGACTGATGGAGCGTGCCCCCCCCCCCCCCCCCCCCCCCCCTTTGTTGATGTAACAGGCTACCGAGGTGTTGTCCGTGAGAAGAAGAACAAATCGGTGCGAGACCAGTGTCTGGAAGTGAAGGAGGGCTAGTCGGACCGCCTCCAGTTCCAGGATGTTGATGTGAAGACGGGCAGTCAATGGGTCCCACACCCCCGAGGCATGACTGCTCTCCAAATGGGCCCCCCAGCCCGAGTTGGAGGCGTCTGTGTAAAGATGTAGGGCCTGGGATGGGAGGGAGATGGGAACCCCGGGGCTCAGGATGGAGGGGCTGAGCCACTCCTCTGTGGCCCAAAAGAACCAAGGCCCGAGGGGAATGGTCTGGTCCCAGCGGTCGGCGGTCTGCGACCAACGACGTCGGAACTCCCTTTGAAGCTGTCGTTTGGGGACCCTGCCCAGAGGAATGAGAGGCGACAGGGACTCCATCATCCCCAAAAGGGAGGACAGTGTCCTTGCCGACGCGAGGGGAGAGAGGCGGAGGTGGGAGATGAGGTCCATCAGGCGGGTGGACCTCTCCGGGGTTGGGGAGACTAGCATGGAGGTGGTGTCGAAACTCATGCCCAGGAAGGAGAAGCTCTGACTGGGCGAGAGCTCGCATTTTTCGGGGTTGGTGACGAACCCTAGTGAGGAGCAAAGGCGCAGAAGTTTGGATGTGTGGGCTTGACACAGGGCCTGAGTGGGAGCCAGGACGAGCCAGTCGTCGAGGTAAACCAAGAGGCGAATGTCCTCCTGTCTGGCAAGGGCGGCCATCTCCTTGACTACCTTCGTGAAAAGGAAGGGAGCCAGGGAGAGTCCGAAGGGGAGCGCCTTGAACTGATATACCCGTCCCCGCCAGACGAACCGAAGGTATCGTCTGTGGGAAGGATGAATGAGGATCTGAAAATACGCGTCCTTCAGATCTATAGAGGTGGCCCAGTCCAGATGGTGGATGGAATCTCTGATCTGGGCCGGGGTTTCCATCTTGAATTTGGTTGTTCTGAGGAATTTGTTGAGTGGAGAAAGGTCGAGGATGGGCCTCCAGCCCCCCGAGGACTTGGGGACCACAAAAAGGTGGGAGTAAAACCCGGGGTTTGGGTGGGGTATATGGGTGATGGCGTCTTTCCGAAGAAGGTCCTCGACTTCCAGGCGAAGAGCCTCCGCCTGGGCCAGGGGGGGATCGCCGGGGGAAGGAGGAGGAGAGGATAGCAGAGGGGGGCGATCGTGTGCCCAGGGCAGACGGAACCCCTCTTGTAACACTGACACTATCCAAGGGTTGAGTCCCATACGCCGCCACTGGTGGGCATGTCGGGACAGGCTGCCTGCCAAAGGGGCCGCGGGGCCGGGGAGGGGCAAGAAGTCTGCCAGTTCTCGCTCCTCCGAAGGTGAGTCTACTAGTCACCTCCGAGGCCGGGCCTGTTGACCGAACCGAAAATTCTGCTGATGGGGGTTTTTCGGTTTTGATCTAGCAACGGCAGAAGAAGGTCGTCTGGCGGGCTTTGAGGTGCGAGGGGGGGCCTGTTTGGGGTAAGGCTGGGGTCTGGGGGCCGGACGGGAGTAGGGTCCAGGAGGACGATGCTGGCGAGGACGATGCTGGGGAGGGGCTTGGCCGCAAAAGACGCCGTCTGCTTGCGTTCCTCGACTGCATGAGTGATGACAGCAGTGGAATAGTCACCGAAGAGCGACTGTTCCTGACCCGGGATGCACCGTAAGGCCGCCTTGAGCGCCGGGGAGAGATTGGCCTGAGATAGCACAGCATCTCTCACTGCTAACAGGCAGTTAAAATGGCACCTGGCCGCGCTGTCCGCCGCAGCCCAGAGGTGATGCGAAATCTTGTTGACCAGGAAACGCAAGAGGGGGTCGTCGAATAGGCTAGGATCTGCCTCAGAGTCGTCGGGATCCGAAGCCACCGAGGCAGTGATGCCCTCCTTTGCCCAGAGCTCCTCCGCTCGCTGCAGGAACATGTCCATGAATGCATGTCCCGCGGTGGTGTGGAGAATGCCAGTCCTGGCAATTCTATCCCACTCCGTCAAGTTCTTGATGAGAACAGGGGTGGATGTGGGGGGGGCGAGGTTGGGCGTGAGCCTGAGGTCGGCGGAAGAAATGGCAATGTCCCTGGTGGCCGGATTGGCAGAGAAGAGGGAAAAGACATGGGGGCCATGACGCGGGTCTTTGAGGAAAGCTCCTACTGGAGCCGCGTTAGGGGCTGACAAGAAGTCAATCCCTGGTGGGGGAATGGCATGTGCACCCCTGGCGAAAGAAGCCGGTCTGTCCCACAAGGGAGGGAGGGTCTGGGGGGTGACTATCCTCGGCCGTGATCGCTGGGCAGGGGGCTCCCCAGTGAAACAGCTAAAGGAGAAGATGTTGTCAGAGGGAGGGGATTCCCTCACAACAAGATCTGGACGCCAGCTCTCCAGGATGGAGAGGTCACCAGACTGGGGGAGGGAGTCCTCGACCCCGTACTCCTCGACCCCGTCCTCGAGTTGAGGGTCAGAGTAATCCAGAAGGGGATGATCAGATCCACCTTCGAAGGAGGATGGGTCCCTGGTGGCTCCATACTCGGCGGGCAGACTGGGGGAGAGCCGGTCGGACAGCGCCCGAGAGGAAGGGGGCCCCAGGTCGATCCAACTCCGGGAGGCAGGATGCCACATGCGACCGGAGGAGGAGTCTGGAAGAGTGTCAGCCCTAAGCCACTGATTCCTCTCGGGGAATAGAGCCACCGGTCCCCGGAGAGTACGACGGGCTGTGGCGGCCCTGGGGCAGAGTCTCCCCGGGGACCCGGGTAACCTTGGGCACCAAGGGGAGGGTAGCGAGAAGGCGAGCTGTCTCGCACCCGCCCCAGGGAGAGCACTGCCTCCTGCATCTCCCGGGTGCGATCAGTGCCGGCCCCCTGCATGGCAAGGTGGCCGGTGGGTGGTGCGGTAGCCGAGCCTCCTGGCCGTGTGGGAGCGGACTGGGATGGCTGCGGCGACGGATCCACCTCAGAGGACGAAGGGAGGTTACCCTTGGTCCCGCTGGTCGATCCTCCCCCCGGAGGAACGGGACCGCGGACGATGCCCAACCGGGGAGCGAAAGAAGTCCGCTCCCCAACGTCCTGTACCCCTAGGGGAAAGTTGAACGGTCGATCGGGGTGGTTCGACCGTTGGGGGTGAGGGCGCAGATCCGAGCTGGTCGATGCCTGCGTCCCTGACCCGGGGTTGTGGTCAGTGGGGAAGTCACACCAAAGACTGGCCACAGCCCCTCCACCGGAGTGATGACGCTCCTCGTGTCCGAGTAGTGGCTGACCCCGGACACGGTTGGGGAGAGCGTGATTCGACTGCGTGGCGTTAGTGGGGGGGGTAGCTAGCGTCACGAGTCTCATCTGATCGGGTGACGAGCGGTGATTCCGACCGCGAGTCGTCACCCGTGCTGGTCCGAGTCTCGGCAATGGTCCCCAGGGGCCGACGATCGCCGGACGCAGCATGATAGAGAGTCTCCTTGTGCGATGGAAACTGGGCAGGCGATTTGGCCGAAGAACGGGAAGATTTAGAACGGGCAGGTCCTTTCATGGGGGCCTTGCCCTTGGATTTCAGTTTAGAGTCAGAATAGAACGAAAAACAGTCGGCAATGACGGCCGATTGCAAGTTCGATTCGGCCAAATGCCTGCTCGACTTCGATCGCAACGATCGTGTGTCCGCCGATCGTGAAGAGGAGGAATAGCAAAGCTGGTCGCGCGTCCCCTGCGCGGAACCCTCCTCCACACTGACCGTACGCTCAGAGGTGTGAGCGGTTTGTCCCCTGGAATCGATACTCGGGTCCTCCGGGGCAGAGCGCGACTCGCGAACAAAGGAGCAGCTCGACCCGTTAGTATCCTTCACCATGTTGGGCACTGGTGGCGAGACAAACACGGAAAACACGATCGCAAAGGGGAGACAAAGAGGTGGATCGAGGGATAGGAAGAGCTCGACCAACCTCGGAAGGGGCACTGATAGTGCTGGAAATGCGCAGAAGTCGCGCTGTTCGAGTAAGACGGTGCGATCGTATGTGTGTCGGTATGGCCCGTCGACACAAAATGGCGGAACGACCGACACAAAATGGCGGAACGACCGGCGCAAGTAATGGAAAGCGAGTGAACGACGAGGAAGGTCGTCGAATAGGAATCCAAATGGAAGTGAAAAGGCCGTAAGGCTAAGTAAAGCGAGGAGATGGAAATCGGCGTGTAGCTCGGAGTTCCGAATGCGAGATGCACGGGAGGCAAGTGGCGAACAAGGCACGAACGCGAGAAGCGTGGCAAGTCGCGAATGTCGAGAACAAGGCACGAACGCGAGAAGCGTGGCAAGTCGCGAGTGTCGAGAACAAAGCACAAACGCGAGAAGCGTGTATGATAAAATCAGTGAAATCAATAAAGCACGCCAAACCAAAGCCTCACCGGCAAGGGTACAAGGGTTCAGCGCGCAAGCCACAACAAAACAAGCAAGGAGCAAACACAAGGCTATCTTAACACAACGGCAAAGAAAGGCGAGACAGAGCACAAGACTTATCTTGCTTGGACGGCAGGCCGAGAGAGAATGAGGTACAGGAAGTTTACACCGGCTTCTTCCTTCGGCGGAAGTAGGGTGGGCGTCACGTGACTGTCTTATTACTGCATTAGCCACACAAAATCTTCGGCCTGACAGAGCTGGCTAACTGCCGTGAATGCTATGGTCTGACATGGTACAGTATATGACGCCAAATGGGGAGTTTGTATTATACTCCCTGTTTGGCTAGTATACTTACCATGTCAGACTCTAATGCCTACCCTGCCTTCCCCGCTAGCACTATGGTTCTCGGGGTTATCTTGCGCATAGGCCTCATTGAATGAGGAACAGGAAGTTTACACCGGCTTCTTACCTGGCGGAAGTAGGGTGGGCGTCACGTGATGGTCTTATTACTGCATTAGCCACAAAAAATTCGGCCTGGCAGAGCTAACTAACTGCCGTTGAATGCTATGGTCTGACATGGTAAGTATACTAGCCAAACAGGGAGTATAATACAAACTCTCCATATTCGTTGCATTCTGTTCTGTTTAGTGTGGATTCTGGAAAGACAGGACATTTCTGGAGAACTACTGACATTAAGTTGCCCGGGTAGCCCTACACACTCACACACACACACACACACACATGCACACGCACACACATTTACACACACACACACATGCATAAAACCCCTTCCTCCAACCATCCAAAAAGAAAAAAAAAATGCTTAGGAACAGACATTGCTACACTTGGATGGGATTGAAGTTTGTTGACTTTTTTTTTTTTTAAAGACTGGCTTTTTTTTGTCAGCAATGCATGTCCACAAATTTTACCAGCACAAGACCAGTAGAATGAATATTCTTGTTCACAAAACTCTGTGGTAAACGCAAGGTTTCTTCATGTGAAAGAGCAACAGATGAACATTATCGATTCATAGGAAGGCCTAGTGGTGTAATGAAATTTATCTGTGCATGGCTGTCATATCTGGTCTGATATATTCACAACTGCATTGCACACAAATAGGACCAGTATGCTTATACATGTACAGAACTGTTTGAAATTCAGAAATATGGAACGGGTTCTTCCTTTTTATATTGAAGCCGCATAGGAATCATAAAATGGTGTGATGATGTGTTGATGTATTGTTGTAAACTGTTGTTTGTTGATGACAGTAAATTTCATGCTAAATATAGTGATTGAGGATGATGTTTATAGTTTGGAAAAAAAAAATTCTAAAAACCTTTGAAGATACTTTGTTTTATTGTTAAGAACTGCTTATTAGTAATATCAGCCAAGAGTGCTTTTGAAGAAGGCTGTAATACTGAGGTGCATAAGGGCCAGAGTTTTGTTCCTTTATTATTTTAGTGTGAGATCATGAACCTTTCTCCACATTTGTCGTAGATGACTTGGCACCAGTGCAACAGTAGCCATACTGTTTAATCATCACTGTCAGCAGTTTGTGAATATGTCAAGGTAACTTACTAATTTGCCTTAGATGAAGGTGATGAGAATAAGAACAAATTGGGATCTTTGTATGCTTGCTTCACTGTTCATGACTGTGATGTTGATTTCCTTGCAGGGGTCCCTGTGCCTGTACCGTCACTGCGAGGCTGCTCTTGGGAATGAAACCACCTGTTCCTTGTGGCAAGCTGGGAAATGCTTCAGGCCTAACTGCAAATTTCGACATATGGAGATTCAGGTCAGTGACTATAGATTTCCGACGTAAAAACAATAGTAATGTTACAAAATAGAAAATGAAATGAATACTGGTGGTTATGATGGTTTGAAACCATTCAGTGTCTGTCATCAGGGTTTCCATAAACCCACACTTATGCATCGCTTACTCTCCTAAAACTGAAAGGATTAGATGCACTACCAGATCAGTTCAGAAGTGTGATACTTGCAAACCTTGGTAACTGATGTTGATGAACATGAGCAAGTTCTGTTGTCCAGTTTGGGTATTGCATTTGAGTCATCTGAAAGTTCAGATTCCAGTTTGTGATAGCTCCACTGAAGTCATTGGCCCATAAAACCACAAAAGGACTCCTTAAAATCCTCAAGTGAGGGGTTCACAGACTCTGTAAGCAAACCATTGACAAGAAATCCTGGTAATATTTTAAAAAGCTCAGTAACATTACAAAGCAAAAAGAAGGAAAAGTTGTGGCTTGAGGTTTTTAAAAGCATCTGTAAGAATACAAAAGCTAAAAGAAGATAAAGTAGTCAGTGGTTATATGTTGTACAAATATAATGATCAAAGCATCAGACAGTGTAAAAGTGAAGTAGCTTTTAAAAAAGGATTCGTTTCTAAACCAAGCATTTAACTCTGTACTGAAGTTGGTCATTTGAGAGAAGATCGTGTTGCATAAGCTATAGTATGTCATGAAACATCTTTGCCTTCTCGTAAGTTATAGAGGGCCCTCCAGAAGGATTACAGAGTCTTCACTTAAACAGCAATTAGAAAAAAAAGACACCATATTTCCTGATTCAAGTGACCTACTTGTCTGTCTTGAGTATTGCAGAGCATAAGCAAGCACATACACAACATTCATGTGCACACACACACACACACGCACACGCACGCTTTTGCACATCTTTAGACCCCATTTATCACTGAAAATAATTGAGGTGGACCCAGCCACTGAGCCAAAGTAGTAACAAGAAACTAGCAGTCTACATTACAAACTTATTGTAAAAGCTGTGAGCATGCGCCAGTTATGGCTAATGAATTGCATTACCATGATCAATAGCAGTGGTAGGCATGCATTGTTCTGTAAAGCCTTCTAGTTTTTATGTAGTGCTTTAGTCAAAATGGGGGGGGGGGGGGGGCTAAAAAAAACTCGAAGTGGAAGAAAAAAATCAAAGCTTTTTTTCCTTAAGGGAAGCATGTTGCAAGTGGCTGCTGTAACATACAGTGTAAGAGCTGGAGCAGATGACTCAAAATCCCACCCCTTAATTCTTATTCCTAGCCCCAGTAATCCATGGGGAAATAAGATAAGAGTTGCCCTAGATGGGCAGATAGTCGTTAAACGTAAACGGCTGATAGATGGATCAGTTGTTAAAAGGTGTATGATCACATGCTTTGTTTTCTGTCATGTGGCATTATTTTTGATGATACAGTCTACCTGAGTATGTTCTGCCCATTTCACACCTTGATTCGGGCTAGTATTGTTTCCTTGAACAATTTTCTGTGTTATCCATGTAATTCTATAGCTATGTGTATGTGTGTTTTTCCATTGCAGTTAGATCGTAGTCATATTCCATGTTACTGGGAGAATCAGTCAGTGGGCTGCACCAAGCCTCACTGTGCCTTCAAACATTTCAAGCCACGGTCATTAAGCTCTGCAGCTCCACAGTCCTCTACAGGTACATTGGTCTCATAGAAAGTGTGTGTGTGAACACTACAGGTCTGTTTAGTCAGTCATTATGTATATAAGAGACACATGTGTAATATCTGTTGCTGCGAAATTAGCCCTGTAGTAGTTCAGTGGATTTGTCAGTTATTTGGTAAGCTTGAAAACTGTCCTCTTAATTCACAAGTCCGTCTTTACTCCTGAAGTGGTCTTTGGAAATGTGAAGTCAGACCTGTGTACCCACACAGTTTTTCTCTATTTAGCGTGGAAAAATGTGTCAGATATGGAAACACGATATTGTTAAATGAAATACGAAAACGAACCTGGGAAAATGGGAGGGGTCTGTGTTCAGCCCATGTGTGAATCAATCAGGTTTTTTGCCACCTTGTCGGCCAGTGATTCAGAAATCAATTAGGCCTGTTGTTAACTGCATAAAAAAACTGCGGACATTTACTGTTTTGTCCATCAGTGCTGCAGTCTTTGATTCGATGAACTGTACAGCCATGTTTGTTGCTGTGTAAACTATGGACATTTTGGTAGTTCACAAGGACAAAAATTACAGAATTTTGGTATCAAGTTGACCAATCCAATACTTTGCTACTTCTTATCAGATACATCTTTGTTAGTCACCAATTTCGCAGTCAAATCAAGAAGGCTTTGTCACAAACTTCAAAAGTCAAGAGGTCCGAGTTTTTCTCTCAGTCAAGTTGCCTTTGTTGTCATTCATGTCGTAATGTTTTTGTGCAAAGTAACTTCTTCTCTTTTTACATTTTGAAAATAGACAGCAGTGTGTGTGACGTCCATGCCTAAACTGTTGCTTTTACATCTCGTCAAACTTCAGCGCATTGGAACTGATCAGTCAACATGGTTTTGTAATACACGCACAACACACACACACACACACACACACAGAAGAGAAGGCTATTTCTCACAACAAACACCAGTGCAAATTAGGATACTGACAATGCTTTGGTCTATTCAGAATGACATCATCTGTCTCCTGGGAGGGATATCAATGGATAATTAGGTCTGACTGTGAGTGCAGTGTTTACAAAACTACTGGTTTATACCCATGTGAAAATCAGCTCTTGGATGCATATGACCTATCTTTGCTGATCGTGATGATCAATGTAGTAGAATGGTGCCAAGTGTTCGCAAGATGAAAATGATTATTTGTATATAACTTTACATTCTGATCTGGCTGATAACAACAACAACAAAACTTTAAAAGTACCTGAGTGCTGAAAGTTATATGTAGGAACTTTTTCTCTCAGAATTATAACTGCATTATTTTGCACACAGTGAAGAAAAATATACACATCAGGTTGATTTGTTCTAAACAAAAAAATGTATACACATCAGGTTGGTTTTTGTTTTAAACTACTGAAAACCTATGCCATGAATACTGAAGTGTTATGGAAAGAGTAAACAAGTCTGTGAAGTGCAAGTTTTGATGGTTTTTGTGATAGCGGGAAATGGAGCACCGCCTTCTGGGGAGTGCCTCCTTCAGAAGCGGAAGAGGTTCAGCAGTCATTGTCTTCTGGTCATTCTAGTCCCATTGTGCAGCCAGTCATCATTCCCATGGAAGGTAAGCCACACACACTTTTTGCAGAGCTGATTGTCAAATTTTATGCCACTCGATTTGTCACTTGGGTTGGCCACAGTAGATCACAACTGCTTTTTACTCTTTGTTGTTGACTTTGCTTCCGTTGGATTTCTTTTTACCAATAGATGGCATTCGAGCTCAGTGAATCAGTAATTAAGCCATGAATATATCATTTACAAGAGAATTTGTGTTGGATTGTCAGTGCAGTCATCAAAAGTAAACAAGGGGAGAATATATAAAGTCTTCAGTGAATAGATATGCTGGAAAGAATTGTTATAGTATGATTGTTGTTTCTCATTATGTTCTAGTCTGTACTTAGAAGATGGATTGTAGAAAGGAATTGTAATAATATGGAAAGGAATTGTAATAATACAGTGTCTCTTGCCTAGTGCATTCAGTTCTGTACTCAAGAATGTGTTCACTACATGTAAATCTCCTTCATTCCTCCACTGTATTAGGACTTAGGCTTTCTTCCTTTGAGTGGCCTGTGTGTTCAGCAGCGTGTGTATTCAATGCAGATTCTGACGTGGAGAGTACAGGAACTATCAGTAACGCCGGCACTCCTCTCAAGGTGAAACAGAGACCAAGCTCAACGTCGCCTCCTCGTAAACAGGTTCCTGATTGTGCCAAACTCTCCGATATTCAGGCCTCTTTAACCAGACCACCCAGATCTCCTCCACAGCCCCAGAGATCTCCACCTCTAAGACCTGAGAATTCCCCTCCCAGGTCTCCATCTCCAAGGCGTCGATCACCTACGCCTCTGAGGTATCCAGTGACTCTACCCCCAGGAGTTGAGGGAAGTGGGAGTGAAGCCGAGGCATCCCCTTCCAGACACAGAAGACCAGTCGCTGAGCGTCTGGGAAACCGCAACACTGCATCTGACAAACCTTCCAGTGAACGATCCTCTGTGGTCAGTTTGAAGTCCATCAAAAAAGGTGAGAAGGATTGTATACATTGCAGGGCTGTGCTGTTTTCAGAGCATGTTCTTTTCTGACTGAACGCTGCAGTTTGGCAGCAGTGTTATTGGTATGGTTTGAGAGTGGTGGGTATTGACCTTGAAATTGGCTCTTGAATTACATTTTCAGCTCATGTTTTAATGTTTAAGATAGGTGTAAAATATTGTGTGTAGATCTAGAGTGAAATCGTGAGTGAGAGAAAAGGCTACAAATGTTATTTAACTGAGTAGAATCTGGGCTTGGTAAATAACGTATTCAAACCAAAGGCCACTGGGAGAGATCTGAGCTTTTTAGGCCTGTAAAAGATCAGTTTTTATTGGGAGTTGTAGATACCAGACATGCAGCTAGTGCAGAACTGCCAAGGGCTATGCTTTCTGCATGACATTTTGCGATTTTGTTGACAATGCTGTGCAGCAGCAGCACTTAGTGATGAAATGCTGTGCCAAAGAACAAAACTTAAAAGAAGAACATGCTTCAGAGACCTAGTGGAACCACAGCAGTGTGGATCTTTAGATTGTAGACTCGTTTCATAAAATAAGAAAAAAGGAAGAGAAAAAGAAAAAAAGTTTAGGAAGGAGAGAAATGAAAAAGTTGAAAAAAAGAAATGGCTCAAGACGATCACGGTTTCCTGCTTGTCAATTGGTTCAAGGCAAAGTGCAACTGAAAGTGGTATTGAGTCTTACTTCACACATCGCATATGAGTACTACGCTGAAATTTGAAATGCTATACAAATTGCATACAAGTGCTATGCTTAAATGTGGAGTGCTATACTAAAAAATTTTAAGTGCTGCGTTTGGTGCTTTTGAGACCTTGGCATTTTTGTAAATGTGCCTCACGATTCAAAACACCACATGCATGGATGAAAGTGATATCTTGAAAATGGATCAGTGCACTGTACAGTCAGAATCACCAGAAGATGATGAGATTCAGCTTAGTTTGAACTTTCTCTGTGTGTTAATTTTTTTCCTGTCTCATTTTCCATCTTGCTCCTGTGCCACCTCGCCCACTCATTCCAGCTCTTAACCCTTTCACCGCCAGACATTCTATTTTGCATAAATCCCCATCGCCAGCCATTTTACCAAAAAAGCTCTTATTTTATACCAGCATATGTGAAACGCAGATATCTCTGGAACTAAACAACCAATTCTCATGCTATGTTTTGTAAAATGGAGGAGATACACTGTACTTTTATTATATCATAACATGTTAGTAATGGTATGTAAACAACAATTTCAAATTTTTAGTACTTTCAAGTGCAAAAAAAATGCAAAATTAAAAAAAGAATGTTATGTTCCTTCTAAACGTAAAAAAATGAAGAAAGAATGCCAACAAACTCTCAACAAGGGAGGAAAAATACTCCACTCACAGTTGGAGACCAGAAAGTATGATATTTCCAACAGAAAAGTGGAAGAAACAGCCACAAATACAACTACTCCAATAGCAGGGAACACACACACACACACACACACACACACACACACACACACATGCTTATGCCTAACTGGTACACATGTAAGAAAGGAAAAGGGAACACACACACACAACACACACACCACTCACACGTCCCTTTCACTCTCAACAGTAATATTTTTTTATGAACACAAAGTCATTCATGTGCCTGTTGGTCTCTGAACCTTTGAGAGCCCTTCAGCTATTCATAAAACCCACCCAACACGTCTCTGTGGCTCGCCTCTCACGTGTCAGTCGGCCATGCCCCCTTCAGCCTCGACCAGCAAGTGTCGGCCCACAGCGTGTGTGAAGTTCACTGCCTAAAGTCTTAGCTCGCCTCCTCGCATAACCATCAGTCAGTCAGTGAACAGTCAGTCAGTGCTGGCTGGCTCAACGCAAAAACACAGGGGCACAGCGGTAGTAAGTGGGCGTCTAGTCTTATCTCTCGTCAGCACGCCTCCTCTCCCAACTATTTGTCCATGGTCCAACACTTCACATTGCAATAATTCGGTCAAGCCCTCACTATCGTTGTTTCCTTGTAACTATCTGGGTCTTCTTCATCTGTATTAGGAACAACTGACCGTCTGTTCAATATTCCCAGCACTTGATCTGTGGTAAATGTACGGCAAGGTCGAGTACGTAAAGTGCTTGGTAGTGACGTCATAGTGAATGGAAAAACAATCAGAATAAAGTCGATAAAACACTGAACTGAATAGTGTTCTGACAAAGCAAATGGCTGTGAGCACGGCCAGACCATCCCCCAACTATGACGTTTATTGCTGGCTTTTTATCTCATGAACTTGGGTCGTGAGAGTATCGGGAGTTAGGTCACCCTACTTTGTTGCCAAATGGCGACTTTGGCGCTCTGCCCTGTTGTCGCCAAAAGGCGCCCATGGCAGTGAAAGGGTTAATATACAGCCACACTCAGGTTCGTACCTTTGCTGCTGTAGCAGCGAGTTGTCATGAGGCAACCTACTAGAGAAGACACAGCGCTGCTTCAGAGTCGCTTTGAAGATATTAATGGTACTTGTTTTGATTAAACATCTGCAGGTTATGATAATCAGTAGGTATGAGAAAAATGATGTCATGTAGTTCTGCTTTCATTAGTGATCACATGACGGCTGTAGTCTACACTTTCTTTCACAGTGAGTATGACATTTTAGTTTGTGGGCATTTCAACAAGATTCCAGCACAGATTTTGCCTTTGTGGTCATCAGGGCTGTAAACATGAATTTAGATGCAAAGACTGAAATGTGGTATTTTTGTAGTATTTTTATTGTTCATGCCAGATCTGTGTTTTGTGTTGTCCTCTAACAGATTCACCAGCAGTGGAAATCGTGAGTCTAGAAGAAATTTATCGACAGAGAGCCTTGGAATCCTTGTTAAAAGCAAGAGGTAACTTTTTCAAGGTAGAACTAAACAGTAGTGTGTGTGT
Organism: Conus canariensis; assembly: GCA_033310375.1. Taxonomy (NCBI): domain Eukaryota; kingdom Metazoa; phylum Mollusca; class Gastropoda; order Neogastropoda; family Conidae; genus Conus; species Conus canariensis. The sequence continues at coordinate 29,406,492 of CM065737.1, read as the reverse complement.
GTGTGTGTGTGTGTGTGCTATTGCCTTCTTTTTTTTTTTTAATGATAGATGCTCCGCCACCCCTACTTCTATCCCACCCTTTTTCCACAGGACTAATAATACCACTTTCAAAAAATCTTATGTGTGTGTATTGAAGAAGTGTCCACCAGCTGATCTGATAAATTCAGTGCCGTGATAGTGTTAAAGATATATGCACAGATATTTATTTAGCAAGTTTTCATACCAGATAAAGTAGGAATACAAGGAGATGGGCATCAATATGTGTACTCTGTGAGATGTTTTATAGGGTTTATAGCCTTTCTAGCACTTGGTAAGGTTTATGGGTTGGGGCTATTTGATAGACATCAGGTCAGCAATAAAATCTTTTTCAATTGGTCATATCGATAAAATTCTCTTAGAAACTTTTCCAAACCAAAAAAAAAAAGGAAAAAATGTTTTTGTGTTTTACCTGTAACTCTTGACTAGTTTCACAGATTGAAATAACATTGTTTTTATGTTCTGCAGAGAAAAATGCTGCAGTAAGCAGTAAGCCTGCTTCACCAGTGGAACCTGAAGGTAATGTAACAAATAGCTATCTGGTTAAGCATGTGTGGTGAATGATAGATTGGGAGACACAGGGTGTAAATGGGAAGTATACGAGATATGTTGATCCTGAACCAGTGGTAATTCTTAAGTTTGTATTGCTGCCAACCACAGTTGTTTAGGTTGTTTTGGGGCATCTTCATAGTCGGAGCATACCTCGTAAATATAGTGGTGGTTATTATTGAGGTGTTTCTTTTTTATTTGAACAAGTTGTTGCGTATGACTTTTTGTTGTAATGGTACATATTCCCTTGATGATGACGTGCCATCAGACTAGTGTGTTGTATTGTTGGCAGAGCCCCAGATGGACTGCAGGCGGGTTGTCGTTGACTCCCAGGACCCAGAAGAACCAGAACTTGCCCCACAGCCCAAAACACCCAAGAGGGGTAAGAAAGTTTGTCAGGTTGTTCTTTCTTTAACCTTCAACTAAACAGACCAGTTGACCCATACAGTTTTGCTGTAGTTAATCCTGGACTCCAGCCACTATGATGTTCCTCTGGAAGAAGCTGAATTCTGGTGACGCAAAATAGATGCAACGATGCTGGACGGCTGTGGTTATGGAACAGTGTTAAATTTTGAGAGGGGTACATCTGTCTGTGAGAACATGTTTATGTGAATGTAAATTTCGTTTGCTTTTTACTTTTTAATGGATGTTTTATTCAGTCTGTTAACTGATTGTTATTTGACCCATGACCAAAAACTCATCAGGAAAGTCGGAACAGAAAGTCATTGTTTATCTCCAAAAACAGAAGCAGATATTGATAGAATTTGTAAACTAGATAAATGGTCAAAACTCTATGATCGTGCCCTTTTCAGTGTTTTCAAACGCATCTTTGTCTACTATTAATGTCAGTTTCACAACTGAATTTATGTAGGTCTATAATCAACTTTCAGAGAAGGGGAATGACAAGTTTTCCAAGATAAGGTCAATTTGATGTCAGTTTAAAAAAGAAAAGAAATATTTTCTCTACAAAAGTCACAGTATAATACAAACTCCCCATTTTTCTCTACAAAAGTCACAGCAGAACAGGTCTGACTTCCTCGTTCATACTCCCATATTAGCTAGTGACACTTCTTAACGTTTCTGTGTCACTGGCAACATCTTGGTGAGGGAAAGCCAGAAGAGTAGAGGGAAGGTGATATTACATGCTTATGCAAATGGCTTTTAGAAACGAAGCAAAACTTTCTTTTGCTCAAATTCAGGAAAGATTGTGGGTGACGATCTGTCACAGATTTCTGATGGAAGTGCTGTGCATTTTAGTATTTGTCTTTCCTGTGTGGTACATCTCCTTTTTCAAAAAGGATTTTTTTTTAAAACACCTTTATGACTTTGTATTGGTATGTATAATGGAGAGGCTTTGGTAAAAGAAGAAAAGGAAAAGATAAGCCGCCTTTCAGATATGAATTATCACATAAAACCTTCATAAAATTAATCAAGTTAAATATTAGGGAGTGTATAGACCAGATAAATTTGTAGGAATATGATGTTGCATTCTTTATAGAATAGCTTGGTTTAAAGTTTTTGCCCTTTGCATCTCCCTTTTTGATGTTTGCATATTTTGGAAATGTCACATTTTCAGCCTGGATAAATAAAGAGTTAATTCAGTAGCATCATACTGAAATCATGCTGTATTTTGACATATTTTAGAAATTCAACCAAACTGCACAAAATAAACATAGCATAGGAGCAAAATATGATGTAGAAGTTCATTATGTTTACTTTTAAGATTTACTTCTCCAAAAGAGTGGCATTGGTAAATTTCTGAGATTTAAAAGAAAAGAAAATCAGCACTCAGATCTGAAATGAAAAAATGTGAAAGGTATGTGCACTTGCCTTAGAATGTTGTCATCAACAAGTGCATCTGAAGAAGTAGATTATTTTTTTCATCAAAACAATGTTATTTAAACTATATAAACATATTGTTTCTCGGCTCCTTCACATTTCACAAGATTGATTGCCTCTCAGAATGATAGCCTTCGTACTCCATCTTGTTCATGAAAAGAGCAATCTCTGACCAGTCTTAAAACAACATGGTCACACAACTAGACTTATCGTAGGTTTATTGATGGGATTGTGTAAGCACATGGAATAGACTAATGTTGTTCTCTGCCACTTATACAGCACGAATCAGTGTTCGAGAACGACTAGGGTCTCGAGTTTCACCCAAGAAAGCAGCAAAAATGAGTAAGAGGAAACCTGCGAAAGCCTGGCATCCTATGGAAGCCAGTGATGACGAGACGGTGACTGTGCCTGTTAAAAAAAGACAACACATGGCGGTGGCAGAAGAGAGTGAGGAAGACAGTGAAGAGGAACCCATTGCTTCAGAGCCAGAGGATGACAGCTATGACGAACCAGTCACTGTTACTGTGAAGAAGAGAAAGCTAGCACCACTCGTGGATCCAGAGGAGGTCAGTGAGGAGGAGGAGGAGCCTGTCGCTCTCACCCTCGTCCGGGAACCAGATGGACTGAAGCCAGTGAAGGTCACCTTCACACAAGGTAAGGGCTCAAAGAAGTGGGTTGCTTAGCAGTCATGCATTCATTTGTCTTTTAGAATTTTTTTCTTTGAGGTTGATATTTTACTTTCTGCTGTTAAATTTGGGCAACTTTGTTAAATCAGTTATTGCTCAGAATGAATCATGTAAGTCATACATGTTTGGTTCTCTAAATGAGAGAAAAAGTCACATTTTAAACTTCAGATGACAGAAAGCCATGTTCTTAGAATGCATGTATGAAAAAATTCATAAAATAGTTATTTTATTTGTTTATTTGATTTTTGCGGGTCTGGTTTTTAGGTGATTGTTTCCAAATTAATTTGATGCTGAATATGGAAAAATATGAATGCAAGGAAAAGGAAAATCTGGGCCAGTATTTACATATTATTAGGTGCGCATTTATACTTTTTAGCAGTCGGCAAAATGAAGAGTTGTTTATAGAAAATACCAATACTCACTGTGACTGACATTTTAAATGAATGGTTGAACAAATGCGCCCACGTTCATACAGGCATACACACATATTTTTATGTGCATACACCCTAGCACACACCAAGGACCTTAATTGTATACTAAGCTCAGAAATTCCATCAAAATCATCAAGAGGTCATGGGTTAGTACTAATAGCCATCTCTGCTGACTAGGCAAATTGTACAAAAGTTCAGGTGAAGTTCAGCAGCTTGTGTTATAGATTGCCACTTTGCTTACTGGTGCTGGAGGACATTCTGATCTTAGACTAAGATTCTCAGGTATGCAGAGGTTTCTTGGCTGTTGGATAAGGTCATTGATTACACTGGCTATGTATGATCTGGCAGTGTATTTACTAAGGTATCCTAGGAACAGCTCCTGTATGATGTAGTGGTGGCACTTCTTGAGGCCTTGGAATTTTTTTCATGCAGACCTGGTCTAGTCAGTTTGCTTTGGATGTGGTACAAGGGCATTCTGTGGTATGCACTGAATTCATTTGGTATCTTGATGGATCCTTCTAATTTGAATCTCTTTTTTTTCCTGGATGCAGGCATCAAAATTGTTCTGACCAGTTCTTTTCCAGTTAAGTCCTGCCGACACGGTCATCCAAACAGAATGTGGACTGTGAAGAGGTGTGTGTCTCTTGGCATCAATTGTAACTAACATTGTGGATGCTGTGCAGGCTGTCCACAGAGTTGCATTAGGGTATGGTATGAATGCAGGGCAGTGAGATCAGAGGTCTGTGCTGGGAAGACAGTCACCAGTGGTCTAGTTGCTGATAATGCTGTTAGTGGCAGCCTGAAGTTCCTGTCAAATGTTTGCTGAGTAAGGGACGAGAATCCTTCTCTTCCAAGTAACTCTCGGGAGCTCTTCCAGAGGTTGCAGGCAGAGTTGCAAACTGATGCCTTAGCCATTTTTATTCACCTGGCCCATACCAGTGGTTGTTTGGCTTGCCTCACCAACAAAGGTAGACATAAATGGTGCTGACCATTGTTGTGTTCATGATATCCATGGACATCTTTATTGTAAATTAAAAGGGATGCTCAGAGACCAGGCCATGAAAAGTTTATAACTAGGTTCTGATGAAATTTTTCGAGGTTGAAATTTGGTTCTAGAATAAAGTTTCTCTAAGTGGATTTTGTTGTTGCATTACTCTGTTCTGAATGAACAGCGTGTTTTCCAGTGGATCTTAACTTTTTGGTTTTCAGTGGTGTTTCATATGTGGCTAGTTTGTGGATAACAGTAGTGTGATAATGAGCTATTATGTGTATTTCTTAAACAGAAGTAAAGCCTTTGAAAAAGAAGCTGGCCGACCGGATTGGCAGGAAAAAGAAGCTGGCCGACCGGATCGACATCAGTTCGGCAGAACGACAACAGCTGAAAAGGAAATTGACCAGCAGTGCACTGGAGGATAGACATAAAGCAAGACAGTTGAAAAGACAAAAGTCTGGAGAAAATGCCGTGTCTGTGGCAAAAGTGAAACCTCTGAAGAGGGTGAAGGCAGAGGTGGAGCGTCTCAATAAATCCAAAGCAGAGTCTGCCATGATATCCAAACATTTTAAGAAAGCTGTTGAAGAGGCCTTATCAGAGGAGGGAAAGCAGGCAAAGGAGGAGGTGAACGATGCTTTGGCAGAACGGAAGCGGTTGAAGAAGCTGATGGGGGATCCTGCTGTGGAGAAACCCAGAAGAAAGATCACCCTTGTCACTGGTAAGTCAGCTAGCAGGGAGGAGGTGTTATCAGTTTGACTTCCTTGTGCTCAGTATTGCGCTCTGTAAAACATGTTTCTGTAGAGTGTTGGGACTTGAATGATGTCAGACATGAACACTTTACATTTGACCCATGATAACTTAGAGATGTTCCATCTGGCATGACTTTTGAGTTCCTTACAGAGATAAGAATTTTTAATCTGTTCTTAGATTTTACAAAAGAAAATGTGTTTTAAACAGTTTTTGCATGCTTTAGAAAATTTGTTTTAGTGAGCTGTTAACTTTTTATTTTTTTAACGTTCGTTTATGGAAAGGACTCTGACAAGTTGACAGCCCGGATGTGGCCACTAGGCTATAAGCAGTATGAATTGAATTGAGTATGATTCCTGTCACAGCCATTTATTAGTGGGGTTTTTCAGCCCTGACTGTGTCTACCAGAGTTGAGTTAGATGTGGACTGAAATGGGGGTGCTATTGGATTCTTTTTTGCACTCTTGGTGGTGAGAACACCACAGTATTATGGACTGTGGTGTGTCTCTATTTGACGCCAGGAGCGCAGACACAACCAGCCGTGTCTCCCTGATGAGTCCGACCCAGCGGACGAAAGGCCTCGGAGCAGGCAATACAAATATATCTGCCTTCAAAAGGGATTGCGATGGTTCCCTTATGCAGCTAGTGAAGAGTTTTCATATCTGTAACATATTTTCTTAATTTCATGTTCCCAGTTTCTCCATCTTCAAATTCCGCCCCTCTCCTTAAGTCCAAATCTTTGCCAAGTCATTACTATAAAGATAGTTCAGTTGTTGGCCTGCGCTTGTTTTTCCCCCACTATTAGATTGTTCGTCTATGTATTTGTCTGACTTTATTCAAGTTTAAAAGGCTGTGCCAGTCTTGAATAAAAGTTACTCTGTGTTAGGTTTTCTTATGGGAGCAAAAAATACCCAACTTGTTTACTGTTTATCGTTTACTGTTCCCTGCCTCATTTCATTTCCGATTTTGTTTTGATCAAATTGAGTTATTTGTATTTGTTTCTGTCCGTCTGTGTGTTTGTCTTTTGATCTCCCTTGCATCTTTGGGTGGATCCTCAAGCGTAGGCTCAAAGATTGTCCCCTATATTTTATACTGTTTGCATAATGTCTTTAGTTTTTCAGCAACTTTTTTCCTCCCCACACTTTCGTTTGGTTTCATTTACTACTCTTCGCTGGCTGCTTTGGGGGTGCTATTGGATTCTTTTTTGCACTCTTGGTGGTGAGAACACCACAGTATTATGGACTGTGGTGTGTCTCTATTTGACGCCAGGAGCGCAGACACAACCAGCCGTGTCTCCCTGATGAGTCCGACCCAGCGGACGAAAGGCCTCGGAGCAGGCAATACAAATATATCTGCCTTCAAAAGGGATTGCGATGGTTCCCTTATGCAGCTAGTGAAGAGTTTTCATATCTGTAACATATTTTCTTAATTTCATGTTCCCAGTTTCTCCATCTTCAAATTCCGCCCCTCTCCTTAAGTCCAAATCTTTGCCAAGTCATTACTATAAAGATAGTTCAGTTGTTGGCCTGCGCTTGTTTTTCCCCCACTATTAGATTGTTCGTCTATGTATTTGTCTGACTTTATTCAAGTTTAAAAGGCTGTGCCAGTCTTGAATAAAAGTTACTCTGTGTTAGGTTTTCTTATGGGAGCAAAAAATACCCAACTTGTTTACTGAAATGGGAAGGTTTGAACAACACAGTTATGTTCCATCCACTTAATTGCTCAGTTCGAAATTGTTGCTCAAATTTCCTGACCAACACTGCAGGTGTCTGCATTTCTCATACCTGGTTGACACCAGCATATTATGAAAATAAGTTTTGAGTACAGCCTTGTCAAGTCAAGTAGTCTCTGACCAGGATGGAACTCCATAGCTTTCATGCTGATCCTCATCAGTAGTGAAGAAAGCCTTAAATTCTGTGGCCCTTCATGTCCAGCTCTGGTATTACCCCAGTTTCACTTTTCTTACCACATCAGTGTCCTTGGTGATTTTCTGTTCGATCATGGGAGTCGGCAGATTCGTGGGGGCAGTGGTAGGACAGACGTGGTGGAGGCATCAGGAGGGGAGTATTGACTCGTGTCTGCTGAACAATTAAGCAGTTACTGTCATTTGTAGGGGCATTTGTATGTTGAACAGAGCAGGCACCACTGAAATGAATCGGCAGCAGCGCATTCTGTCTTGGTGGTTGCCTCATGACAGCTTGATGTTCGCTGCTTCCCGTAGATTGCCCTTCCTGGGGCTGTGACAGGACAAGTTAGGGTATGGCTGTGGATGGGCAGCTAGAATTGACGGTGTGGGAGTAATGTCTTTCAGGCAAATGATGAGGCAGCTCCCCCACCCCCACCAAGCGCAGTCCCTGAACAACAACAAAAGTAAAAAAAAAAAAAAAAAAACAGACAGAAAACACACATCGATAAATTAAAGAACCCAGAACTCAACATCTTGGATACATTTTTTAATATATGCATGTTGAACTCTTTGAATTGCATGGAGTTGTTTTTAGTAGGGGTCATTTCCACAGTTGTTTTCTGGTATTGCAGACCAAGAGGAGGAAACAAAGGACAAAAGAACAGAGGTGCTAAGTTTGGAGGAAATCAGGAAACGTAAAAAACTGAAGGCACAGGAGAAAGAACAAACGTCAGACTCGGATTTAGAGAAAGAGAAGTTGACTGCCTCAGGACCCACATTGAAAGAAACCAGACAAGCGAATCAGCAGAAAAGAACCAGGCTGCAGCCTGTCTACGATATCTGTAAGTAACGTTTGTCTTTATGTAGAGTAGTTCATCCTTATATTATAAAATGATGCATTTTTTTTTATTAGAAGGCACAAGACAATATCAGTTTGACTTTCTTTGCTCTGCTCTTTTCTGAAAATTTCATGGAAATCTTTGTTTCTGGTGGCTTGCAAAGAAATACTTTATGTGTTGATTTTATTATTTATTTATAACCATTCCTTGTGCCTCAGTTTTTCTTCAAAGGAGTTCAGTGTTGTGATTTACCCATCAGGCAAAGTGTTATCCTTTTTGAAGGGATGATATACATTTTGTGGTCAAGAAAAACAGATTTCATTGGTTGGTGAACTGTCTCATTTCTGCTGATACAAAATTTAGACAAGTATTCAGTCTCGAACGTTTGTTAAGATATGTCTCTGTGTTTCTCTCTTGCAAATAGAAAAACAGAAGTTTGGCTTCATTAATTTTTTATGGTTCTTAATTGGATACGGAATTTATGAACTTTCAGTGAACGTTTGTTTAAGGATTGAACTCGCACAAACTGCAGTGTCATCCACAAAGTTTGTGGTGATGTAAATGATAATTTAGAATTGTTTCGTAATCAAGCAGACTTTTTACAAGCAGCTGTGGATAAAGAACATCAGTAAAAACTGCTCAGTGATTTACAGGGTTTTTTTTTTAGAAAGAGAGCATTAGATTTTCACCTAACTGATACGAGCAGCTGGAGGATGTTCAGTTAATTATGAATATGTAGACTACATCAGCTATGCACACCATGATATGCTGACAACATGGACTGACAATAAGTCAGTGATGCAGGTGTTTGCACAGATGAATGCATGAGGTTAAAGGCAACCACAAATTAAACGTTGGGTTACATTTATGTTGTTGATGTTTTTGTTAATAAACTTGTGCAGTTAAAGACAAAAGTAACTTTCATCAGTTTGCTTATTTACAAAATGTTGATAAACTAGGTTTTTGAACAGAAGTTTTGTTCAGTTAAGAAGACCCTTTAGGGGTCACACTAATAGATGTAAGTATTGAGTGACATTGCTGTTTTTGTGGCTGTTGCCTTACCCCTGTCACTCGGTTGCAGCTCTTTTCTCCGATAGAGAAGAGGATACAAACAAAACTGTCAAGGAGGAACCCCTTGTTCTGTCCCTTGAGAAAATCCGTCAAAGGAAACTGAACCGACCACATGGACAGCCAGGAGATACATCAGTCACAGGTACTGGATTGAAACTAAATATCTTTATGGATGTGTGGAAAGGGTGGCTCTTTTCAAGCATTTTATACCATGATATATTGCAACTCCAGAATATGCACCTTCCATATGATACAGCTCAAAGTATTATTTAGGTCCAGAGGAATTGTCTTTCTGTTCCCATTCTTTGGTCATTTAGAACAAACACTAATACTTTAAAAAGTTGCTTATATGAATGGTTCATATCACTCTAATCAGTTCTTATATCTTTTGTCTCAAGCTTTTTTTTTTTCTTTTTTTTTTTTTAGAAATTTCTTTGATGAAGCGACCTTAAAAAAGTCTGTTGTGGTCAGTCAAAAAAGAGAACATTTCGTTTACAGGAGTTGAGGACTTGCCATCATCTTCCAAACAAACCAGCAAAAAGCCTGCACCTGCCAGACGTTCCAAGATGGAACAACAGATTTATGTTCCTCCACCCAGGAAGAATGCAGGTAAAGGCCATACCCGGCGTTTCTATGTACCCGACTAGAGCCTGTTCTGCTCTAACCTCTTGGGTTTCCTTTGTGGTGTCTTTTATTTGGCTCTGTGCATGTGTTCGGTTTCTTCCATTGGTTTATCTGTGTGTGGGGAGGGGGGGGGGGGGGGGGGGGCTGTATGTGTATATATGAATGATCTACAGATAACCTGTCTGTGTGCAAGCATTGTGTAAACAGCATGTGAGCATTATTTTCTTCAGTTCCCTTAATGTCACTGCATGGTTGAAAGTTTTGCCAGTACTCTCTGTACAAGGGTGAAAAACAGATGTGCATTTTCTTATTTCAGTATTTCCGTGTGATTTTTTGTTGTGTTGATCTGCTCATTCAGAGGTGGGGGGAGGAAGATGGAGGGAATCCTTAACTGTAGCTATCAATACCATGAAGTTTAAAACAGGGAGTCCACCATGAGTTACAGTGCAAAAAAAAAAAATCAAATCAAATAATCTGCCTGGTCAGTAATCCTAGAATGTGATTGTTGTTGTTGACTTAACTCCATTTACCTTTTCTGTTAACTGTCTTTTGTGATTTTTGTTGTTGTTGATTTTTGTTGTGGTTGATTTGTTTACCTTTTCTGTTACCTTAACTCTTTTAGTGGATCTCTTATTTATTAGCCTGTTGTATTTAATCTGTCATTTTGTCATATTTTATGGGGGAAAAATGCATATGAAATGGGCAAAATACATATAGATTTTTTTTTTTTATTTCATGGGGGTAGGGAATGGGGTTACTCGTTCTTTAGTTTCAGGGGGTAGGGGGATGGTGCTTTCTTTTTTTTTTTTTGTTGTTATTTTTAATGTGAGCATCCAAAAACATTACCTTAGTTAATAGCTATAAGCTGTCAGAAATGTGTTTACAGTCGTGTCCTTTTTTGTGGTTATTGGCAGGATTTGTGGAATGTTTACTATTTAGTCTTGGAATTGGAAGGATGAATACAATTAAGATCCAGGATCGAGAACTCCTCCGTATTTGCCCCCCCTACCCATCCACCTAGGGTCTTCCCACCCCTTATGCCCCATTGACCTGTGCAGCATAAATTTGAAATTCGTCTACATTTAGGTGTAAAATCACATCTTTTAAAGAATGTAACAAAATCATACACTATGATAGAGTGGTTTTCTCAGTTTGAATATTTCTTTTAAGAATAGCAGCAGTGTTGCATTTCATGTCAACTTTGAAAAATGCACGGTTGATTTGTCCAAGACCAGGTTGTCAGCCAGCCAAAGACAGCAAACAAATGGCAGCTTGCCAGTCTGAAAAATTGCACATTGATAATAAGTACCATCAGTTGAACAGTAGCAGGAATCCTAACATGCTGACCTGAAGACTGCTTGTTGATCATAAGTACCATCAGTTGAACAATAGCAGGAATCCTAATGTGCTAACCTGAAGACTGCTTGGTGATCATAAGTACCATCAGTTGAACAATAGCAGGAAAACTAATGTGCTGACTGAAGACTGCTTGTGAACTGTTTCAGTTATTGAGTATTTGCGGTATCAAATATCCACAACTGTAATTTTATTATGTTTAAGTTTTACTGTGAACAAACGTAAAGATCTGGATTTGAACTTCATATGAGCTGCTTTTTAACCAGTCTTAGTGTTGTCGTGAATTGGTCTAGTGAGTGCATGTAAAGAATACCTTGCCATGTCGACTTTCTGATTTTCAGACATCATTTGCTCTAACTTTGACTCTCTTTTTGACTTTGTTTAACACAAAGATTGAGGTAACAGGACCGTTGTCTTGTTAAGGGGACTCCATTGAAGAGGTTAGGGAATGACAGTGGAGTCGTGTGTTTGCTGAAATTATCTATGGTCTGCTTTTTTTGTGTGTCTGGTCAGATAATGGTGTAAGAAGGGAATTCAGTTATGGCTTTGTTGGGATGAAAGTAACATGGTGAAGTAACATCATTGTATTTGGTGTTTCAGTTAAACCAGTGAACGTGACTCGGCCCACGGAGTTGACGTCCATCAGTAAGAGGCTGGGACAGCCTTTAGCTTCAAGGGCCCAGTCAGGAGAAATACAGACAAGGTTGGGACAGCCTTTAGCTTCAAGGGCCCAGTCAGGAGAAATACAGACAAGATTGGGACAGCCTTTAGCTTCAAGGGCCCAGTCAGGGGAAATACAGAAAAGATTGGGACTGCCTTTAGCTTCAAGGGCCCAGGCAGAGGAAAAACCAGAGGTATATCTCCAGATGATTGTCATTTGCCAACATGATTTTAATCATGCTTATTTACTCTTTTATATTGAATTTAATCCCATTGTTCTTTGTTTTGGTAATGGACAATTCTAGTGATTTTGTTGTCTTGACCTCATTCCTTTTGTCTCCCAGGTTCGAGTATTCATTGGCATAAAACAGTTTGTAGGATGATAGATTAAAAACAGATGGACCCTGTTCTCAGGAAAATGGCATACACATAAATGATCAGTGTGTTTGCGTATCATGCACAATATATAAGTTACTATGTGACGGCATAAGCAACGAGCATTAGTGACATTCATGCAAATCATATTACTGTATATTTATTTGATGATAATACAATCAGCGAGAATGATTAGTAAAGGTGTTTGTGAATGATGCACAACCATTTTTGTGTGTTTCAGAAAGTTTTGCATTTGGGTGGAATTGGAACTCAGTAATTTTACAGTCAGTTGTTAAATCCATGGAAGAAAAAAAAAAAGCAGAGGGACCTTAAAACCCGTTCACTGCTTGAAAATGTTACAAACAAAGGCTTTCCCAGTGCCAGGGAAATCTAATGATTTGGGGGTAATAATTAACAAAAAATTCTAGCGCAGAAACTACAAAAGATGTAAAAATGAAATATATATAATTTTTGAAGGAAACTGAATGAAGATTTTGAATATGGGCTTCTTTTGTTTTAATTTTGATAATAAAAAAAATATTTAGGCATTTAGATTTGGATAGATTTTTTTGCACGATCAAAAACATATGTATTTACCACTACAGCTTCACATCCGAAAAAGAACACGAAGCAAAAAAGTTGAAAATAAAGTTTGTATTGTCACACTACACCTGTAAAATGAAAGTAAAACAGTTTAGAAGTCTATCAAGACGCTCACACTCTATGCAGACAGGTCAGTCCACGACCACGCCCCCCTCTCCTCACCACGCCCCCTTGCTGGACTTCAACCCTCTCTTTCACTCCTCCTCTTCCCCTACCTTTCCCTCTGCCCCGTGTCACGCCGCGAGCAGGCCGCACTCCCCTCTCGCGCTGACTATCACGTCACTGGCCACTGGCACACAGTGCAGAGTACATACTAGGCTAGCTGTTCGACGCTGGCAACCACCAGTCAGCTGAACACACACTGAGGTCGCACAGCCCGACTCAATAACTGACGAATATGGTCGGCAATTCCATCACTATCATCATCTCACCTTCATGCTCGAGTGAGTCGTTGAATAAAAGATTATTGTCTTTGTCAAAAATCATTAGCAGAGCCTGCTCAGCTGTGTAAATACGTTGATTTGGTCGCTGCGCTTGTCGAAGGTTGCGCCGCTATCTTTGCAAACGAGACGAAGTGCTGGCTGGTCATCCAGTCAGTGATGAGAATAAATGGTCTTTCCCCTCGCGTGTGGTCATTTGCATATCATTTTAATACTACAGACATATAAGGCTTACTACGCACACTCTATTTGAGTCCGTTGATAGAAATAGTAACGAATGAAAATTCAAGAAAAATGCATGACGTTAGTGGACGGCCCATAGGCACTGGGAAAGCATTTTTACTGCGGCGTCAGCTGACGGCTTAAAGGCACTCTACGGGTTAAAAGTTTTTTGAAAACTTCTTGAATTTTTTGTAGCTCAGAGTTTGTATGAACCTTGGTGTTTTGTTTTTTTTAAGTTTTTACTTTGTCGGTCGGAAATTGTTTTAAGCAGACCGAAAATGATGAAATTTTGTCCAGGGCTTATTTGTTGTTGGATTGTGGTTGTATTGTTGTTCCGGTCATTAGGCAAAATAGACATAATAGTACTATGAAACACCAGAATATATTAAAACGCTTTTGAAGATCTCAGTAAGCAAGAGTGGGAGGGGAAGTATAAAAGGTAGAGAAATGAGTTCCTGTCCAGGATATACAATGAGATGGACGGTAATTCTGTGTACTTCTGACACTCTGTGGATTCACAATAATGATTTGTCGATAGATACATACAAGTAGACGTCAGGTGATGCAACACAGAAAATCTCTCTTCATTCCTCAGCTAGAATTTGTAGGTTTGCTGTTGATGAAATTTTGGTATATAACATTGTTTTTAATCCCATTGTTAACTGTAACATTGTTTTTAATCCCATTGTTAACACAGAACTTGGAATATGATGATAGATTCAGAGAAACCATTTACATATAAGAAACATTCACTAAAGATGATATCTAAATGCTTAGAATTAGATGATTGCAGTTAAGATGTATGACTGAAATTTAAACACTCCTGTGTATTGGGCTGTTTCTCTGTTCAGGGTGGATCACTAGGAGTGAAAACATTCAGCGAAATCATGGCAGAAAAGAGGCGAAAGCGGCAGATGGAAAAAGACCAAAGGCAGAACACAAAGTCGGATGAGCAGGAAAATGGGGGTAGGGAAGCCACCAAAAAGGCATTCTGCTTTCAGCCCATTCAGTTCAGTGATAGTGAAGGAGACAGTCTGAGCAACAGTCCCAAACGCAGCATAGCTACTTCAGGGAACAAGGCAGCTGGAAATTCTGTAATCAACCTCAACAGCAGGTTAAAAGCAGCGACACACTCTTCCCAGGACTCTAAGAGTGAATCATCCCAGTCTGCAAGGTTCCATGTTGGTGGTGACAGTGCGAAGGACCCGGGCAGTGTTGTGGCCAGTAAGAACTCTGTCTCCCTTGGCAGGGGAAGAAACTTGGTCCAACAAGCTGCAGCTGTCAAGACTGCGGGATCCCCCCAGTCATCTGTTTCATCTGCCTCAGGACAGTCTCTGACTACAGATTCCTTCAGATCTGTGTCGGAGTCCAACAGGACCAACTGTGTGGTAAAGCCCCTACACCACTCTTCTTCCCTACCTGTCATTGCTTCCCATGCTCCATCACCCTCCATCCCTTCCCTGTCACAGCCTGCAGCATCAGCCCCACAGCAAAGCCGTGTGACAACAATGGTCCACTCTCAGCCACACACTGCTTCAGAACCAACAGCATCAACTGCCACTCCATCTGTTTGTCGTCAGTCCAGCTCTGGTGGGAGATCTCAGGCCACTGAATCCCGGAGACCATCTAGTCATCTGTGAGTAGATATAGAAATGAGTCCATGTTGCCTTCAGTTTTCTCAGTCACTACAGTCCAATGATTTTTTATTTTTATTTTTTTCCCCTGTCTGACAAAGTCACTGAAGTGTGTGTTTTTGGAAATGTTAATTAAAGTCTTCAAGATTCATCACAATTTTTAGACAGGTGATGAAAGAAACGAATGTAATAGATGGCTGCTGGTGATCACAAAATGTTTCCTAATGTTGTTATTACCAAAAAGTAGTTTCAGAGCTGGCAACCTTTACATTTGTGCCATATTATTATCGCCTCGACTAAATTTTGTATGGTCTTGATGTCATTCAGGGCTGGTTGGTTGGTTGGTTTGTGGTTGTTTTTTTGTTTTTTGTCTGATCTTCTAAGCCACTGACTCGGCAGCGGTGCAGTGGGCAGCCTGGTGAGAACTTCACACTGTTCACACTAACTGCTTCTTGTGGGTTGTCCATGCCACGGCTGTGGCAGGGCAAGTCAGAGTGTGGGCTGGCTTCATGCCACTCAGTTCTGTTTTCCCAAGCACACCCACACTCTCACTTGCTCTACCTCAGCTGTGACATGGACAGCCCACAAGCAGCAGTCAGTGTAAAGTTCTTACGTGGCTGCCCACCAGAGGAGACACTGCACCACTGCTGAGTCACTTTGGTGGTGTTACGTGGTGTCTGTTCCTTCCTATCCAACATACGCAAGACTTCATCTACTAAGCCCCATACTGACGATGATACTTGCACAGTCGTGAAGCCATTGTAAGTGAGCATCCGATGACAGTCCCCATGAACTCGCTGATACTGGTGACCCCAACACAAACTAAGGATACGAACAAGGAGAGAAAATTGAAACTGTGTCACTCGCTGCACCACAGTGGCTGGAGTCATTCATGTTTAAGACAAAACTGCAAATAGTGGCAAGTGGAAGCAAACACCACTGTCAACCTGCATGATCTGCCACCACTACCATCATGTTATAAACATATTCAGTTACCAGCCAGCCATCCCTGTTGTCATATTCACTAAACAACGTGAAGACATGATGCCTGAAGCTAAGTATTGATTTTTTTTAACTTCACTTGTAGACTTCCAAAAGGAAACTTGGGCATGTTGAAACGTCCACAAACTCTGGTAAAGTATATGAACCAAGTTTTTGCAGGGTTGTTAATGGACTGTTTGAGCACTGTCAAAGTCAGCGCAACATGTATCCGCTGGATTTCAAACGTATCTTATAGCAAATTCAGCCAGTCAGTTATGTGTCGCCATGCCATGTGACAAACCTGTTTGAATACAACAAATTGATGGAGGGGGTTGGCAGTTCTGTAGTATATGTTTTCTTGTATCTGTGCTTTCTCTCATGTCATTTGTACCGTGTGTTGCAAAACACCTTAATCAGTTAATGCTGTCTTATTTGTGTTGCATCCACAGAAGTAACTTACGGTTTGAAAAGGGCAGGTGCTGCTGTTTCACAGTTGTACTTGAACACTGTAATACAGTGTAGTGCACATACATCAGTAGAAATAGGATGCGAAGTAACATGAGGCAGTGCAACACATTGGTCAGACAGCGCAGTCTAGTGTCACTATCAATAGTAGCATGCATTCTTGCAGAAAGGGAGATATTTTTCTCTTGTTCACACCCCCTTCAATTTGAATGCCAGACGAGGGACAACTTCTTCCAATTCCATTCTTCTTGTACTGCGCTTTGCATGTGAAGGCAGATACCTGATGATGTGTGCTGGTGCACAGTATACTGCAGATCTACCTTTCTAACCTGTCTTGTGATGTGAACCTAGTACATGTTAAATACTTCAATCTCTGTCTGCATTTGAAGTCACGGTCTTAACATACTTGCTTTTCAGACGTATACGAGTAACCAGTTTATAAAAGTTGCTTTATACTGTATTCAGAACTTACGTAATCAAAGCTAGTTTTGTCTATAGATTTTTTTTTATTATTGTTTATGAATTTTAGCTAACCAAATAGCGCCACTTTAGCCTAGGGTTGTCAAACTCTTGTGGGGAAAACGGGTCACAAATAGAGGGGGAAAAAACCCCGTTCCATCCCGACAAAGAAACAAATAACAAACACAATAAATGACGTGGCAGCTGAACTGCTGCCATGCTTAAGATGGATACCACTAGAGTGTGCTGAAAGCACCTGTTATTCTGCTTAATGTATTGATCTCAGGTTAAGGGAAAAAAGCTTTAAAAATTCATGACAAACATATGTAGCAAAAAAAAACTTATAAATGCATGGTTGGCAAATGGATGCAGCAGAATGAAGAGCAAGTGTCCACCCAGGATTTTGTATACTGTTTTTTAATTCCTTGTCTCCAAATAATAACAAGAAAGCTGGCATACCACAAGTTGTGACCTACAAAATAGTGTGGGATAGTTGCCAGAACAAAGGTAGGAGTAGAGTTTCTGGAGCAAGGACAAGACAAGGGTCCACAAAGGTAGAAAAACAGTAGAGGTCAGTAAAGAAAGACAGAAATATCAAGAGCTAGTCAAGCAGATTGACAGAAAGGAAGTTAATACCAGCACAGAAATTTGAAGGCAGACAAGGTTTTTGTATGGAGCCCTTGGCATCACTGTGAAGACAAGTGTTGCCCAATTGTATGCAAACACTAGATTTATTTATAAGAGTTAGTAAAGGAAAGCACATTACATGTTACAGATCTACATCATGTCATTAAATATTGGTAAATACATATTTAAAAAAAGGATTGAAACTGGATACACTTTTAAAGTTTGTTACAGATTAACTTTTATGACCCATCTCTTTATACCATTTCGTAATTAGTAAATGTTTGGTATAAACGGGTGCATTTCATCCTATGTTACAGATCTACCTCACGTCTCAGCCTTTCGCAGGATGAACTGCTGCTGTCAGAGGCTGATGCGGTGACACTGGACGACACCGACCCGTTGGATGATCTTCTCATGGACATTGACAGTCTTCTTGAGTGATGGGATTCCTGCTCCTTATTCACTGGTCTTTCAAAGATGGTGGAAAATTCTGTAGATTCACAGAGGAGTGTGTGATGCATTTTACAGTTCATTCAGATGGTTGCTTCTTGTTCAGATAGCCAGACCTGATTGTTTGAAGACTTGTAACAGCAAGAGAAAACTGTGGAGAAAGTGTTGAAGTGGACAGTGACGACATTAAGGTGTGGCGTTTGGAACTAGACCACAGAGACATGATTCCCACTGAACTTGATGTGAAACTTTGTGGCTGTTGCAGTACAGTTGTTGGTGCATCGCTGAAGTGATTCAACAAGAATTCAGTCAGCTTCACTTGAAAGGATTTGGATTGCATCTTTGTATGTATGACCATTTGAAGGGTTTACGCGCCAAGAAAATGGTGTCAGGCATTACAGGAGTAAATTTATGTTGCAATGTGATAATCTTGCCTTGTTGAGCCCCACCTCATCAGGTCTTTCAGGATATACTCCTGAAAGGATTATCAGCCTTGTTGACTGGTCTGTACCATGAAAATATTCCACCCTCTCTGGCTATGGAATCCACTGCAGTTTTACAAGATCATTATTTCACATAGGAAAGAGTTTTTGTTGATGGCTTTGCCATTACATAGCTGGTTTACTCCTTTCAGAACCAGTCACAATTAGGGAGGAAGAAGTCATGTTACACGTTCAAGAAACTTGTACTCTCTGGTTTTGTAGTAGATTGGTGTGACTAATTTCACAGCATTCCTTTCAAGGTCATATTGTAAACTCAGCAGAAGCTTGAAGGCTGCAGCCAGTTCACTAGATCTGTTTGGCTGAAGGTTCGGGACTTCAGCAGTACTAAGATGCCTTGCTCAAGGGACTTGCTCTTCTGGCCAGTGACAGGACCTAAACCGCAGCATATGTTGATGACTGAAGTTCATATGGCGACACATGAACTTGTCAGTGCTTTAACTTTATGCATTGAAGCATAACGTATTGGTTTTCATTTTTTTTTAAGTGCCTCAGGTTAAACATTGTCTGTTGTGCTTGTTTCAAGGATGGATTGAAGTGCAGGGAATGTTCATTTTAATGTCAACAGTAGAAAGAAACTCGTGGAGAGCGTGGCAGCAGAGAGTCCTCAGAAGAGAAGCCCCTTCAAGCGAGTGTTTCGGCCCTTATCTCCTGACACTCTAGGGGGGTTGGGCCACACCCGGTTCATGACTCCGGATGTCCCTCTGCTGCCCCTTTTTTTTCCCATCTTGGGACGAGCCATGGCTGGGATTCGAACCCATGACCCTCTGGACATGCTCATTTTCCACTTAATGACTCAATCAGCTTGGTCACTATTGTCCTGATTTGTTACCTGTTGTGTGGTTCCTTGTCTATGTCCATTCCATCTTTGTCATTGTTGCATTTTGATTTTTGTCAACATGTGCTTGAAAACATGTCACTCCCCCCCCCCCCCCCCCCCCCCCCCCGCAAGACCATCATCAGAACTAGTTGCATACAGTGTGATTACATATTGGGATATGGTGGGGGTTTTCACAGGAGCAAAACATGTTTGATATTCACAAGCATAAGGTGAAATATCAAATCCCATACCAGAGATGAGGAATTTTGAGCAAAAGAAAAGAAAATGCAGTTGAAGTTTGGTTGGCAGGATGGAATTTGCTCACAGTCAATTGATTCTGATAGTCCTATGGATTCAGTTTAAAAACTCCACTCTGAGATGGAAATCCAGATCTGTTAATTTCTGAAGTATTTGGACAGAAATCCCTTACATACATATATCTATCTATATAAATATCTGAATACCGCAAAGAATTATTCATGCATGCTTTTTATTTGGAAAAGTATTATTCATGCTTTTTATTGTTTGGACTAATTTTTTGTTTCATCATAATGATTACATGAAAACTTTTCCATTAAGTGTGTAATGAAATAATCTTCATGACATAGGATGATAAATGTTCAAAGCAGTATGAAGCTTGAGAAGGTAGTGTCTGTGACCAAGAAGACGGAAGAGAAATCGGTGGAATGTGAGAACTGAAAGGTGTTAGAAATCAGAAATTTTCTTCAGAAAACATTCATCAGTTGGTGGTGGAACACAAGAATAACCTGACCATAAAACTGAAGGTGAAACAAAAGAATAACCTGAACATAAAACTGAAGATCAGAAAATATGAATGGGTAGACATACGGTAGAAAGACTGAAGACAAGGGTGTTCAGTGGCAACTTGACAGTACAAGCAAGTGGAGCAGTACTCCATTGTTATAGTGAACTTTTACAAGAAGTCCATTTCATCAGTAAGTACCGAATAAAATGTGTTGTATCATCTTTGTTTTACGCATGTGTAAAGAAAACCTTGTGCCACCTTTATTTTGCTAAATTTGTGCAATGAATACATGTGTTCTGTGAAGAATTTTTTTAAATAGCATTGACAAATCCAACAATGTTGCTGTTAATACACATTAATCTGTTACTGTATTGATGTTCAGTGGGCTAGTTTCTCATTCCACCACCATCTTCCAGGTGTAATGAATGCAAGCAGATTTGGATGTAACAAGTGTGCCACTGTATTTGGACAGAGTTCGTAAGTTACAGTAGTAACTACTCTCCCTTTTTTTTTGTCTGTCCCGAGTCAGCCATAGAATATCCCAGACTATCGATCTACAGTGATTTGTTGTGGAGTATGCAGTCTGTGTGATGGTTCAAGTATACTGTTTAGTGTTTATTCATTCTGTGAAACTACTGTATACTACCTTCATATTACTGGTTCAGTCAAACCAGAAACAAAGAAAAAAATCAAGACCATGCAGAAATGTTGTGACTTGATGAACTTATTGATGTGCACTTGTCTGTTTTGTGCTGCAACTTTCAGAATAAACATGTCACTAACATACATGGACTGATCGATTTGTGGTGTGTAAGGAATGCCCAAAACTTACAAAGGAATGTTCATCACCATTGGCAAAATGCGCACACACACACTTGCACACACATGCACACACACGCACACATGCACACAAAATACAGTGTTCTGTCATTAAAAACAAGCGTACAGAAAAGTAGTGTGATGTGAATATGGCCCAAAGCATGAAATGGTGTCCACAGCAGAAAGAAGCATACTAGCTTAATTCTGATCAAACTAATGATGGCGATTGAAGTCTAGCATTCATTGTGGAAATGAATTAAATTTACTTATGATTATGCTGTTTTTAGTAATTTGTAATCTAGTCAGCCAAGTTCCCGTGCAGTTTGGACGTTTTTCTGTGATATGAAAATATGTGTTCTAAAACACAGTACCTTAATTATGACAAAATGTAACAAAAAGCTTCGTTTTGAAATCCTCATAAAAAACATTATCCAACTACTTCAGACACAAGCATTGTTGTGGTGAAAATTGACACCATGGAGCAGACAGTGAACCCATAAATATTGAGTATGTGTTGGTAGTTTTTCGTGTGAATTTTATATGACTTTCAACTTTGAATGACAATGAAATGATAACTTCAAGCAGTCAAGTTAAATGTTTTTTGAGTACTTCATTGCTTGGAACACAAGATAACGATTAACATATTGTACTTGCAAGAGATGTGAGAAAATAAATTTAAGAATTTCTTGTGAATTATGATCACAGTGATTGCTTCACTGCTGCCATCTCTTGTTGAATAAGAGTTACAATACTGCATTTTTTCAACTATTTTAATGTTTATCATAATTCATTTTCATGTGTAGAAATCTCCAAACTGTTGGATTTTGGAATGCTGCATAGAATTTGAATTGTTCTCAGGGATCCACATGCCTCTTGTGAAAGTTGTCTTAAAAAATGTTTTCTTCTGAATAAATAAGATTAAAAAGTAGTTTAAAATTATGTGTTCGCAAGTTCACATCTTCAAATTGAACAATAGAAGTAACTGTAAATGAAAAATCTTTTAATTTAGCAACAGAAGTAACTGATTTGTAATGCTTTTTCCATGCAAATCGGGTAGCAAAGCAGTTTAACCGACCAAACTTGAAACGTTTACAATGAAATCCAGGAAAGGTTTTGTAACTAAGTAATTTCTGGTTTAGCGCAGGCTGTACATCGTGGTGATGCTATAAACTTGGAAGGGAAAAAAGTGTACTTCCAACACTTATTTCACAACAGACACAAGACCAACAACAGAGCAAAAAAATGGTATTTTCAACTCCCCTAATTAAATATTTTGGGATAAGAGAAATCCGTTAGTAGATCAAATGAGCTCATATTTTTGTGATGTCGTTAACAAAATCAGAAATTCCCTGCTTTTTCCTTTTTTTTTTTTTCTTTCCAAGTTGGAATAAGTTTAATAACTGTGCACTGCCATACACTGCTAGTCAAACCTTTGCTTTACCAGAAAGAATCTCACTTTTGTTAGGCTGAAATTTATTGTGCTAACATCGATCTACATGCAGAAATGCTTGATGTGATGGTGTGAAGTTATGAATGGGGGTTTCAGATGGCATTTCTAAAGTACATTCAATGAAAGATTTCTTTGGAAAGAAAATCATGTGTATTGAGATGCTTGCTTGTTTTATCAGTGAGAGAGCCTTACTTGTGACCAGGAAGACCAAAGTATTTTGAACTGCTGAAATAATGCCACCCTTTTGTTTGTTTTTGCTGAAAGAAAATTATTTACTACCAATGTAAAAGAAGTAGAATACTGTTCACTGCCTCGACCAAAATAAACTAAGTAAACTAGGAAAGTCTTAGTTCTGTTATGTGACAGTGTGAAGTTATGAACACTTCTTAAATTTTGTTCTCAAATTATGGAGAACATAATAATAATAATGTTGTAAATCTTTACACCAGCCTTTGTCATAGCCTGAAATCGATTATATTTTAAGCCATGAATTACAGACTTCAAAATAAATCTTCAATGTTATGAAAATGGACACCTTTTCATGCTTTATGTCATATTAAAAAGATCACAATTTATAACATTTTAGCTTAAGTATTGACGTCATTAAGGCAGATAAGGCCATGCAAATGGCTCAGCCATTGTCCTGAACAAAATACATTATTAGCAAAATAACGCAGCAGTGTAAACGGTGCACCGTTTCCAATGGTGACAATCTCACTGCCTTGTTGACAAATTTTGATGGTGTGTAACTTGAAATTGTGCCAATCATAATGAGAAAAATGTACATATGCTTCCACCTACCATCTCTTCTCCCTTTTGGTGAAGAAGCAGATCAGACGGAGTAGCACAACAATATCCCATGGGGGGATGGAAAGGTGGGGGGGCTTCCAGGATGTAACAGAGGAGTTATGGCCAGTCCCCCACTCCCAAAGAAACGTTGAACACTCGATGAAGACACTAAGACCTCCCATTTCATTATGAGGACCAGTTCCTAAGTGTGACAGTTTTAGTTAATAGATAACCAGGAGGGGGTTAAACTTTAAAGACTAGAACTTGTACAAAGACAGGGGAATGGACTACAAAGGTGGAAAACAGCAGACAATAAAGGACAAGAAAGTGACGAAAAGCGGAATTTTCCAGCATAAAATTGCCTGTGAGTGAAAGCAACAATTATGCTGACAAAAAAATCTCCCAGCAGCACAACAGGACACACCATTACCCCATTGTGATGTGTGTGAAGTGCATGTGTGCGAGGAGTGCTGGAATCATGGACTGGGGGTCCACCTGGTTGGTTTATCTCAAACTGCTGCTCACTTGCATGATGGGTTCTGTCCTCAAAGACTGACTGCCATATTTTCACATGCAGTTTTCACTCACTTTCTCAAAGCAGCATTCTTATGTATGCATGTGTGAGTGTGTGTTTTAAACATGCCAATAGTTTTCACACATTCTCTCAAAGCAGCATTTTCACAAAAAGGATTCCTTTATTCGTTTTGCTTAAGGACATGGGCAGTCGATGGAGAGAGAATTAACCACTTCACATCTAAAAGGGAATAAAAACAGGTTACAATATATTGTGCACCAAATTATAATTTGCGTAAATCTTATAAAACACAAGTATAACATTGCAAATATCAACTCGCCAACTGAACAAGTTCAATATATTTGTAATTAAACTTGTTGAATATTCAATTCAAAACATCAAATATGGACAAATATGACCACAATAACAAAAAACTGAACATCCAAAATAGATGAGGAAAAAAGAACACATTTCTTCATTCTGTCCGATGCAAAATTACAGACAAAGCAACCTCTGATCACATACAACACCACATTCTTTCAAAACCACTATGATATCATTCACTTATCCTGATCTTGGAGAAATTTTTTCAGCATTTCCAGTGATCATTATTTCTGACAGTTCAGTTGCTATCATACAGAAATGAATACATGTCAAAGCATACCACATGCAGGTGTTCATGAAGTGCCTTAAAAAATTGCTTAATGAGTCAGAAAGCAAAATATGCCATGGATTGAACATCATCATTTTTTTTTCTATTTTGTTGTATCATGAAAAGCAAAAGTAGCAATGCAACTTGCTGGACTTCAAAACACTGTAATATAGAGTGAACTAAATGGTTTTAAAATGTTGTTTATAGTATGCTGAACACATCAAAACTTGTTCCCAAAGCAATTTTAGAGATGCACCAGAGTAAGACAGGAACTTCTGGTGTGATGAAGAGAGATTTATGTGTGTGTGTTGAAAGACTGCTTTTAACTCTGTCTTTAGATGACCGAATAAATAAACATGCAAACAGAAAGCGGCATGCACAGAGGCATGCATTCCATGTGCTTCTTTTTATCATCGCCAGTCATTGAACTAAAAGAAGAGATCACTTGCTATTTAGAATACTGCTTTGAATTACATATGGCTGCCTCACGATGACAGGAAATTGAAAAGGTAAAGTTCCCGTAGCCTATTGGTCACAAGGGCAGTGGAATGTCAGAATCACTGTGTGCAAGGCACAGCATGATGAGAGACAGCCCATTCCTCTCCTTTCATCTCCTTTAACCTTCCCTGAACTGAATCGGATACTCATCTGCTGCTGGGTTTCACAGAGAGGGTTTTCAAGCTGAAAATACTCCACAAGTGGTTCAAACTCACAATTATTGGCTAAACACAGGCAAACGCTCTAACCATTTGACCACAGGCCCCCCCTGAATGACGGCTATGTAATCTATTTAGCTTTAAAAGCTGTTTCTATTCATTTCCTATTTATGATTTGATCTGAAATGGGGTAGGATATGGTAGGAGAAGTTAACTCATGACATAACTTGACGCAGCCTTGTTTGCTTTGAATCTTCAGTCAGAGAATAACTTGAGGCAGCCATGACTGCTGTTAACTGTAAAGTCAGAGGGCAGCTCCAGGCAGCCATGGCTGCTGTACTGTTAAGTCAGAATACAACTCAAGGCAGCCATGACTGCTGGAACTGTTCAGTCAAAATATAACTTGAAGTAGGCCAGCTTTCTGAAGTAGGTCTGCTCGTCGCTGAAGGTTTTCAACTGCAAAGCAAAAGACACATGGCATGTAATTCAGGTTATCATGTCATAGACACTACACCAGACACATACTGCTCTGTACCCCACAACATGACACTTCACTGTACATCAAACAACAATTCTTTACCAAAAGCATTGTCAATAGCACAACACGTAACACCATACACATCTCATCATATCACTCCATTGATCAACGTGACAACATTCAGTACTGAATGATTGTCATGTGATGTAGCCTCACATGGCGACATGTGACGTTCCATCGCGTACGCCCTTATTTGTTATAAAGCATTTCCCTAGGTAGGGAAGATGAAAGGTAAAAGAAAAGAAAGTTTGAATGGCCTGACCAGTGTGATCGGTGTCGCTGGTGGCTATAGACGTAGGGCGATCATTGGTTGAATGGACGGACGTTGTCCATTGGTCAGCAACCATGGGCTGAATGCGTAGAGTTAGACGAGTACTCACTGAACGTGTACTCAAAAAGAGCGCAGGAGGAAAAATAAGGAATAGGAAGGAGATGGCTTGGGGACACTGACCGGACAGGTTGTTTGAAGAACGAGTTCCACCTGCGATTCACCATTACCAGGTGAGGTATAGACAGATAGGGAGAGAAAAAAGAGAGAGTTAAGAAAAGGGAAAAAGGGAAAAGAATTTATCATTATTCAGATTTTGAAATAGATTACTTACACGGACTTATTCGTGTTTCAGCCCTTCCCAGTGCTGTGGCAGCACCAGTTAGGCAGTCGCACAAATATTTGGGCTTACAGTGCTGCGGCAGCACCTAATCGTCTCCAGGGTTGGAGAATCGAGCTGTAGAGGACAACGACTGCACCAGTTGTGAGAAAAGAAAGCATTTGTCATGTTGGCCCATAATGATTTTTTAATTGTCCCCCTGAAGAACTCAGTTGATACTACTGTATTTTAAGCCATCTTTTGATTTTTCTTTGAAAATATATACATTGTTTCTCCAGTGAGGAGGAGAAACCGGTAAAAGATATATTTGTGAAGTATTATGTATAATGAGGTGAAATTTGGTCCCAACTAGTGGATCTGTGGAATGATTGTACCTCCACTGGAGAGGAGGAATGAAAAATAATTCCTTGAAGACAAACCAGTTGAATATGATGGAAAATTGATTATTGTTTAGTAAATTATTCCCCGGAGAGGAGGGGGAGAAGAAGAGTTATTGTAGTGCGCCTTCTGGTTGTTTGGAGAGAGTGTGTGTGCACGGAGTGAATGTTGAGCTGAGTGTGTGCATGCACTTATTCACAGTATGACAATGATATTATATACAAAAACACCATGCACATTGTTCACTGTTCATCAAACCACATTATTTATACATCACATGATTTGCATCATATTATGTATCAAACCACATCATGCATTGCATGTTGCCTAGAATTATAATACTATTATACACTGCGTAAGATGCATCATACTATGCATCAAAAGCACATGGCGTGTCAGCGGAATCAAATGCTAAAGTTGACAGGATCAGTACCTATGTTGGTACAAAAGCATTATTGTCTTACTGCTTTTAAGTTTAAACACTACCAATGTTATATTCTGCTATGATCTCACGATGACCTCAATGTTCTTGTTCGAATGGTAGGTATCAGTAACTATGAGGCAAAGTGTGCACCCACAGAACAAGGTGAAAGTTTGGGTATGCAAGTAATTTCACGGTGTCATTCATGTACATGGCTGACCATGTCAGCAGGAGATGATCATTCAACACTAAATTTGTCCTATGTCTGTGGGATACCTCACTGTGTTCTTGGGGACAGTGCTTTGTACACAAGGCAGCAAAGCAGCAGAAACCCAGGACTGCACCCTACCTTCGCTGTGTTTATGGGGATGGTGCTCTGCTGGCAGGCCTTGGGCATGTGAACGGGGGAGCCACCAAAGGACTGATGATGCAGCACCTTGCAATTCATGCCCATTTCAGGTCTGTAGGTTCCAGGTCTGGGCACAAAGCAGTACAGATGAGGTAAGGTGATCAATGACTAATAACGCTCTCCCCTTACCTGTACTATTTTGTCACAAAATCCTGGCTTTACTAGTATTACTGTGCACTCTGTATAAAAGATGCAGCCTCCTTTGTCCCTTTTTCTACTTTATCTCCCACTTCCCCTTAATTCACATGCTATTAACCCCCCGCTTCTGTAAGTGACCTTCATGTATACCATTTAACCTCCCATTTGCCTGAGTGATCTCAACTTGCATACCATTCAAACCCAAGCCGCCTCCACCCCGCACCACTCTCCCGCGTGACCTAAACTCACAAACCATTCAATCCCTTGCTCCCTGAGAGACTTTACCCTACATATAATTCAGTCTCCCACCTCCCTGTGTGACCTTAACTCACAAACCATTTCATGGCCCCCCCTCTCCACCCCACCCCACTCCCTCTCTGAGTTACCTTAACTTACATACCATTCACTCTCCTACTTCCCTGAGTGAACTTGACTCATGTAGCATTCGATCTCCCCCTTTCTGGGCGACCTTTTCTTACTGGTACATGTCTTTCAATCTTCCACTACCCTGAGTGACCTGATCATCATACTGCTCTATTCCCATCATTCTGTTGGAGTCCCATATGCAAATGATCTATGTTATACGAGGGTTGGAAAATAAGTCTGTGGCCCAAGTATGAAGGAAAGGCGTCAAGAGTCTGTTCACCTGTTATTTTTCAACATAGTCCCCTCTCAAGGCCACACAGCGCTCCCAACGCCTCTGCTGCATCTGGATCCCTTCGCGGAAGAAGGTTCTATCTTGGGACCATAGGAACGCCTCTGTAGCCTCCATCGCTTCATTATCTGTGCTGAATCTGATTCCAGCAAGGTGTTTCTTCAGAAACAAGAACAGGTAATAATCAGAGGGGGTCAGGTCTGGCGAATATGGGGGGTGTTGGAGCAGTTTGTATCCACAGTTACGAATGGTTGCCATGGCAATAGTGGAGCGGTGTGTTATCCTGAAGGTAGAGAACGCCTCTGGTCAACTTTCCAGGGTGTTTCTCGATGATAGCTGCTCGCAATTGCAGCAGTAAATTAGAGTAATATTGTCCCATCATAGTGCGCCCGTGTTCAAGAAAGTCAATCAACAGGATCCCAACTGCATACCGGAAAACTGATTCCATGACCTTGCCCGCCGAGATGGTGACCCTGGCTTTCTTGGGAGGGGAGAGTCCATGTGTTTCCACTGCTTTGACATTCTTTTTGTTTCTGGCGTAGAGTGATGGCACCTGGTCTCATCCGTGGTAACCAACCTCTGGAGAAAGCCTTCTGGGTCAGTGTTAAACAGGCGAAGATTGTCGCGCGACATGTTGAACCGAGTGTGTTTCTGGTCGAGAGTCAGAAGCCTTGGTACCCAGCGTGCGGATACTTTCCTCATGGCCAGGTGTTCTTTCAGGATGGCAAGTACTGTGGTGTGGGAGACCCCCACCTCACTGGCTATGAATCTGAGAGTCAGCCATCAGTCAGCCATTATCAGGTCATGAACTTTCGCAATGGTTTCTTCACTGCACTGCGATACAGGCCTGCCAGGACGGTCATCATCATCAATGCTCTTTCTCCCCTTCCTAAATTCAGCAGTCCACTTCTTAACCATTGAGTAAGAAGGGGCAGACTCACCGCATGTTTTCTCCATATCTTCATGGATGGCTTTTGGGGACAAGCTTTTTTGCCAGAGGAAATATATCACGGCTCTATTCTGGAAGTTCTCCATTTTGACGCAAAATGGGGAAGTCAGTACTGGCTGAGAACTGTAACTTCTTTGTTCTTTTTTGTGTCATTTTCACACTCTCACACAAAATGACCGCAACCTGAAAACAACAGTTCAGGTTACAGGGGTGGGACTATCCATAAAGGAAAAAAAAGGAAACAGTCTAGGAGGTCCGGGGGCATGCACCCCCGGAAAATTTTGGGTTGTTACATTCAATTCTGTGCAATCTGGTGCATTTTGAGACTGAAATTAACAAATTTTAAAGGGAAAAAGCCAACATTTTTTTTTACACAAAAAACTATAAAAATCAACTATACGTACTGTCTTTCACAACTTGGACCAAATGTAGACGAGATGAGTTCCTTTTCAACCTAATGGCGCACAAAATTAATGCAAGATGTCCAGCTCCCAAGTGTGGAGCTCTTTATTTTGGGAAGAGGCATGGTGTTCTTGCCTTGTTTTCTTTGCAGCAGCCATCAAGTCATCTTTGGCTGTTCTTTTGGTAGGCACTGATCCACTTGCCCCCAATTCCGTTTCAATCTGTGTCTTCTCCTCTCTGTTCTTCTGCTTTCTTTTCTCATTTTCAGAGCGTGCACATATCATTTTCTGAACAAGGAGTTTGTTCAATGGCTCAGTTATTGGGTGTAGTTTAGCAAAATATTGAATTCATGGATTTGGCCTGTAGAGCATACTTCACACTTTGGATTGCCGAGAAGTGTCTATGTCAATGTTAGTATTGGCCTTGTCAACTATCTCGCCCATCATGCTGAAAGATAACTCGACCAGTGGCCCATGGAAGCAGCTCAGAGCAGCCTTAACAAGCTTAAGCAGTTTTGGGTATTTTCCCATTCTTGCCACACTTGCCCACCATGCCTACTCTCCATCAGTCTCGAATTCTGGTAGTCTCCGATCTGTATGGAACTTCCTGACTTCAGAAAACATTTTCTCCGCGTGAAACCGGAAAACCGCAAAACCGGAAGGAGAAAGTTACCAAGTTAACTGTGAATCCATGCCGTTTAAGAATTTCGAATAGTTTGTGGATAAATGATAACCAATGTTTCTGAAGACATGAATCACAGATCGCTCCCGCGGAATTGACACGCTGTTACGCAGAATGAACAAGGATCTACCGCAGAAATCCGCGGATCCGAGGAAAAATCCCGCCCTGGGTTAACATAGTAAGGCCCAGAATCAAGCTGATAACAAAACAGACCAAAGACCAGCTCAAAACAGCAGTAAATGAAGAAAACAGAACATGCAACTGGCCAACTATTTGCAAAACTGTCTCCAGCAGTCAGAAATCATGCAGATTTGTCTGTCCTTTCAATATGACACGAGTCTATTTCATCTCTTCTTACATTTAATTATGTCATTTGGACAACTGTCACTTGGAGTACAAGTTTCACATTAGAACAAGTTTCACATTAGTGGCTGTTTCCAGCATTTTGCAATCTGAAATCATTATACTGGTTGAAATAATGTGGAAAAGAAAAAGACTTGCTGATTTGTCTTTTTGTTTTACTTTTTGCCAGACGTTTAATTTTTCAATTAAAATAGAGTATCACCAACTGCATGGTTCCTATATCTATCTTATCTTTTTGGTCAGAGTTTTCTGACCTGTTTCAAAATCTGCCAGACTGATTACTGGTATACCTGTTTTGTTCCTTGCTCAAGATTCAGTTACCTCTGGCTCAATGATTTATGTATGTAAATGTAACTGTCGGACTTTGCCATTCACTGAATTTTGTAAACTTCCTTATGATTGGCAATAACCTGCAGGGCCTTCCACATGCTGGACTTTCAAATGCTGGCAGCCATGCTGTTAAAGGGAGAGAACTCACCCTGGCGTCACCTCAAACATCTCGTTCTTTCGCGTTGGGAAACGGGGGGATGCAACAAGGAAAGGTTTCTTCGAGGTTTTCATTATTTTGGGATTATGAAAATGCTTCTGATATTCCGTTGGCGCTGGTGTCCGGAACTGCAGACAGTTATGATGTGAGTTTTCTCCTTTCTGTGTGTGTGTGTGTGTGTGTGTGTGTGTCTATGTGTGTGTGTGTGTGTGTGTGTGTGTGTGTGTGTGTGTGTGTGTGTGTGTGTGTGTGTGTGAGGAGAGAGAGAATGAGAGAATGAGTGATGTGTGTGATGTGTGTGTGTGTGTGTGTGTGTGTGTGTGTGTGTGTGTTGTGTGTGTGTGTGTGGTGTGGAGGAGAGAGAGAGAGACAGAGAGAGAGAGACCAGAGAGAAAGAGAGAATGAGTGAGTGTGTGACAGTGTGTGTGTGTGTTGTGTGTGTACGTGTGTGTGTGTAGTGTGTGTGTGTGTGTGTGTGGTGTGTGTGTGTGTGTGTGTGTGTGCACATCTGCACCTGCATGTGTATATGTGCGTGTGCCTCTGTCTGTCTGTGATGTTTGTATGTTAGTGCCTATTTATGTTATCTGTGTGTGCAAGTCTGTGCACAAGGCTGTCCATATGCATGTGTTTGTATATGTCTGTGTTTGTGTTTGGCATCAATGGTAATGGATTAATTAAAACATGTACTATGATGTAGCTGAATAAATCAATTGAGCAAATTCATATTTTTTTAAAAATGGTGTTGTTAATGGACACATGTGCAATGCAAAGAAAGAATGACAGAAAAAAAATGAACTGAGACAGCTATCAGGGCACAAAGTAAAATTTTTCTAATTTTAAGATCCTGTCAAGAATGAAGTAAACAAACACATATTTTCCACTAATGTCTTCCTGCTCTTAAGGACCTGTTTGTTAGGTAAATTTTTTCCAAGATCTAAACTAGATTTACCTACCAGCAAAAACACCCCCTCTCCTTAACCCATGAATACTGCATCAGTTCAATCAACAGAGCTATTTTGGTATCTTTGAGGCTTTGTTATGTAAATCTTACACAGTAATTTGGTCACAAAACTGCACAACAAATTACAGATGGGAATATCTCAGGAGTACCAAAACATTCTTATGGGACCATTTGGCCAAAACATTGTTCAACAAATTTATTTAGATGGGACTGTTCCAAACCACTCCATTCAGACAGCTAAATGTATTTATTTCAATGCTATATAACAGCTAAGACCAAACTGCAGCACAATGGGATCCTGTTTGTGATTGAGTATACCCACCCCTTGGCTAAGCACTGGCTCAGAACCAATAGTTGTATGTTCACATTTCTCCTAAATCTTGCTCCTACACATTGGGTAGTTCTAACAGTTTTGGGGGCGAGTCAAGCGTATCACTTGGGGGCGAGTCAAGAGTATTGACTGCTGCCTGACATGGCAGTCGGACATTTATATTGAACTGGCTCAAGTGGAGTTGATAAGCAGACATCCATGTATATAAGCATGTGAGGAAAGAGGGGAGGGGGCATGAAAATGTTCTCTTTTTTTTTTCATTATCAGGGGAATCACCGAAAGCAAAATAGTGGATATAACCTATTTACATCTCAGTTCTGTCAAGGTAACATTCTGGTCGACATGTATTTCTTCTACTCTAAGCTGTTCTAATAGCAGAGGGATTGAAAAGAAACCTAAACTTCTGCTCTGTCATCTTCTATACCAAAGGGCAACAACTACCCAGCAATTAGCAGGTCAAAGACCTATTTTTCAGGAACATTTTTCTCTTGGTCTACTCTTGATTAACTTCCAAACAACGACTACTTTTAAAGACCCAGTTCTGAAGCATTTCTTAAAGGTGGTTATTGAAAGATTCCATGATACATGACAACTCACTTTCGGCTTTGGCATTTGGATTGATGCTGTCCGTGCCCCCAAAGAGTAACCCTTGCAACTATCAATGCGGTTACACATCTGGCGGAATAGGTTCGTCATCTGTAAAGACAACATGAACGCATGAACAAGTAACACTGACCAAACTTCACATACACCACTGTATGTTAAGTATATCATGAAATAGAGTCTGTTCATTTCCTTTTTATTGAAAAAAAAAAAAAAAAATGCAGTGAGCTGATGCTATTGCTCTAGAATGGTACTGGTGTCTGCTTTACTGTTCGAGATTGAAAATTAATCCACTGTTTTAAAAGACAAAGAGAGACACATTTTGTCATGGCAATGTGATACTGATAGTCATTTTGTAGTAACATCTGTGTGTGTGCATGTGCGTGTGTGTGTGTGTGGTGTGTATGTGGTGTAAGGGTGTGTGTGTATGTATGCATGCATAGGCATGCATGTGCACGTGCATGCATGTCTGCATATGTATGCGTGCATGCGTGCGTGTGTGTATGTGTGTGTGAATATTAGCGTAACTGAGCGCACTGCCCTCACTACAGTCTAGAGGCGACTATTAAAAACAACTTGCTTCACCAAAATGCAGTAACCAGCAACTTACCTACCATAGACGATGGTGCAAAGGCCTTTCAAATTTGAACCACCATCACAATAACAAAAAGATCTTTGTCATTTTCATCACAGTCTCATCTATGCCCCTGTATGTATCAATCATGTAAACATATTTGACTATATACTATCATCTCTAAATTATAGTACCGGAATCCCATCTTTGATCTAAACTCCACTGTGAATCAATCCTTATGATTGCATCATTTTATTATTTTTCCCTCAGGTCAAAATTCTTAAGGCTGTGGCAGCATCATCAATACAGTTGACTTGTAAAACATTAATGCAATGTTCTGAAAAGAAATAAAAGATCATTAAAGATATCAAAGCTGTTTCCATCATTGACCAGACGCTTGCAAATATGTTCAGCAGTGGCCAATGTGACTGTGTTGCCTTGTCAACTAGGTTGTTTTCTGATAGTCCTAGATGTTTGACTATTTACTCATCTAGATCGGGGAACTACACATGTTGCACATCAACAAAATGATCCCAAATCCAGCTTTTAAATGGCAGTATTACAATTTAATCAGGTTTGGTCAGTTTTGTGAAACATATTTTTCTGAAGAAAAAAAAATTTTAAGCTGCCCCTTCAAAAGCACTTTACACCTAATCTACTAAATAACTATTTTGATCCTTAACCCTTACACCGCCAAAGTCGCCTTTTGGCGACGACAGGGCTGAGCGCCAAAGTCGCCATTTGGTGACAAAGTAGGGTGACCTAACTCCTGATACTCTCATGATCCTAGTTCATGAGATAAAAAGCCAGCAATAAACGCCATAGTTGGGGGATGGTCTGGCCGGTGCTCACAGCCAATTGCTTTGTCAGAACACTATTCAGTTCAGTGTTTTATCGATTTATTCGATTGTTTTTCCATTCACTATGACGTCACCACCAAGCACTTTACGTACTCGACCTTGCCGTACATTTACCACAGATCAAGCGCTGGGAATATTGAACAGACGGTCAGTTGTTCCTAATACAGATGAAGAAGACCCAGATAGTCACAAGTAAACAACGATAGTGAGGGCTTGACCGAATTATTGCAACGTGAGGCGTTGGGCCATGGCCAAATGGTTGGGAGACTGACGAGACGCCCACTTACCTACCCTTACCCGCGTGTGCCCTAGTGTTTTTGCGTTGAGCCAGCCAGCACTGACTGACTGTTCACTAACTCTATGTGAGGGAGCGAACTAAGACTTTAGGCAACGAACTTCACACACACGCTGTGGGCTGACTCTTGCTGGTCGAGATTGAAGGGGGTGTGGCCGACTGACACATGAGAGGCGAGCAGCAGACGTGTTTGAGTGAGTGTACAGCTGATCATATAGATCAGCTGAATGGCAAGGGTTCAGAGACCAACAGGCACATGAATGACTTTGTGTTCATAAAAAAATATTACTGTTGAGAGTGAAAGGGACGTGTGTGTGTGTGTGTGTGTGTGTGTGTGTGTGTGTGTGTGTGTGTTCCCTTTTTTCTTTCTTACATGTGTACCAGTTAGGCATAAGAATGTGTGTGTGTGTGTGTGTGTGTGTGTGTGTGTGTGTGTGTGTGTGTGTGTGTGTGTGTGTGTGTGTGTGTTCCCTGCTACTGGAGTAGTTGTATTTGTGGCTGTTTCTTCCACTTTTCTGTTGGAAATACCATACTTTCTAGTCTTCAACTGCGAGTGAAGCATTTTTCCTCCCTTGTTGAGAGTTTGTTGGCATTCTTTCTTCATTTTTTAAGTTTAGAAGAAACATAACATTCCTTTTTTTTTTTTTTGCATTTTTTTTCCACCTGAAATTACTAAACATTTGAAATTGTTGTTGACTTACCATTACTAACATGTTATAATATAATAAAAGTACAGTATATCTCCTCCATTTTACAAAAAATAGCATGAGAATTGGTTGTTTAGTTCCAGAGATATCCGTGTTTCACATATGCTGGTATAAAATAAGAGCTTTTTTAGAAAAATGGCTGGCGATGGGGATTTATACAAAATAGAATGTCTGGCGTGAAAGGGTTAAACTCAACTTCGAATAACTAAAAAGCGTTGAGTTCTTTGATTCGTAACATTTTGCAAATTAGTGTCAAAACCATGGAGAAGTATAGATTCAATTACATGTCGATTAGCACAGGTAAGCCCCAACTGCTGCCCTGCACGCAAATTCACTTGTCACCTCTGACTGCTGTCTCTGCAGTCCAGCAGCAGGCTATTTAAGGGGCTGCAGGAAAACTGACTACTGTTTGCCAGATTCACACCTAAGTGTTGTTGCATGCCATGATGTGATAGTGTTCAGAGCATCCTCTGCTGTTTGTTGCACACTGTCATGCTGCACTGTCTTCTTGCCTAGTCTCCAGTGTAAATAAAACAAATTGCATGTAACCGACTGTGCTCTGCCCATATGTGCCTGGCCTGAGTGGAATTCATAATAATCAACCCCTTTTTCCATATTCCCTATACTTTACTCTGTCACCATCCAATCTCTCCCTCCTTTCTTACCCTTACTCTTTCAGCCTTGCCACTATGATACACCTGGCACTGCAAGCAGGATAACTGTTCCCAACCAACTGTCCTATTCCTTCCCCTACTCTGACCACTTTAGCCCACCACGTCAGGATTGCACATACTTTGAGTTTTAATTCAAACAGCTTCAGAAATATTCTTTATTGTTATTATCATTCTTTCTTCAGTTCTCTTCAGTTTCCACTCTACCTCTTCAGTTCTCTTCATTCTACCACATCAGCTCTCTCCACTCTACCTCTTCAATTCTCTCCACTCTACCTCTTCAGTTCTCTCCATTTTACCTCTTCAGTTCTCTCCACTTTACCATTTTCAGTTCTCTCCACTTTACATCTTCAGTTCTCTCCACTTTACATCTTCAGTTCTCTCCACTTCACCTCTTCATTCTCTCCACTTTACATCTTCAGTTCTCTCCACTTACCTCTTCAGTTCTCTCCACTTTACTCTTTTCAGTTTCTCTTCCACTTTACATCTTCAGTTTCTCTCCACTTTACATCTTCATTCTCTCCACTTTACATCTTCAGTTCTCTTCCACTTCACCTCTTCAGTTCTCTCCACTTTACATCTTCATTCTCTCTCCACTTACTCTTCAGTTCTCTCATTTCTCTCCAGTTCTCTCCACTTACTTCGTTCTCTCATTACCTTCAGTTCTCTCCACTTCTACTTCTTCAGTTCTCTCCACTTTACATCTTCAATTCTCTCCACTTCACTCTTCAGTTCTCTCCACTTTACCTCTTCAGTTCTCTCCACTCGTACCTCTTCAGTTCTCTCCATTCACATCTTCAGTCTCTCCACTCTCTTCAGTTCTCTCCACTTTACATCTTCAATTCTCTCCACTTTACATCTTCAGTTCTCTCCACTTTACCTCTTCAGTTCTCTCCACTTCGACCTCTTCAGTTCTCTCCACTCGACCTCTTCAGTTCTCTCCACTTTACATCTTCAATTCTCTCCACTTTACCTCTTCAGTTCTCTCCCTACTTCAGTTACCTCTTCAGTTCTTTCCACTCGACCTCTTCAGTTCTCTCCACTTTACTCTTCAGTTCTCTCCACTTTACCACTTCAGTTCTCTCCGCTTTACCACTTCAGTTCTCTCCACTCTACCTCTTCAATTCTCTCCACTCTACCTCTTCAGTTCTCTCCACTTTACCTCTTCAATTCTCTCCACTTTACCACTTCAGTTCTCCCACTTTACCTCTTCTGTTCTCTCCATTCTAAACCCCTTCCGTTCTCTCCACTCACTCTTCAAATCTCTCCACTTTAGCTCTTCAATTCTCTCCACTTTACCTCTTCAATCTCTCCACTTTACCTCTTCAGTTCTCTCCACTTTACCACTTCAGTTCTCTCCACTTTACCTCTTCAGTTCTCTCCATTCTACCTCTTCAGTTCTCTCCACTCCACTTCTTCAATTCCTCCACTTTACCTCTTCAATTCTCTCCACTTTACCTCTTCAGTTCTCTCCACTTTACCTCTTCAATTCTCTCCACTTTACCTCTTCAATTCTCCCACTTACCTCTTCAGTTCTCTCCACTTTACCTCTTCAGTTCCTCCACTTACCTCTTCAGTTCTCGCCATTCTACCTCTTCAGTTCTCTCCACTTTACCTCTTCAGTTCTCGCCATTCTAACCTCTTCAGTTCTTCTCCATTCTACCTCTTCACTTCTCCCACTTACCATTCAGTTCTCCACCCTACCCCTTCAGTTCTCTTAACTCTACCACTTCAGATCTCTCCACTTCACCACTTCATACACTTTACTAACTTCAGTTCTCTCCACTCTACATCTTCATTCTCTCCACTCTACATCTTCATTCTCTCCACTCCACCTCTTCAGTTCTTTCCACCCTACCTCTTCAGTCTTTCCACCCTACCTCTTCATTCTTTCCGCCTACCTCTTCACTTCTCCACCCTACCTCTTCAGTTCTTTCCACCCTACCTCTTCATTCTCCACCCTACCTCTTCAGTTCTCCACCCTACCTCTTCAGTTCTCCACCTACCTCTTCATTCTTTCCGCCCTACCTCTTCAGTTCTTTCCACCCTACCTCTTCAGTTCTTTCCGCCCTAACTCTTCACTTCTCCACCCTACCTCTTCATTCTTTCTGCCCTAGCTCTTCAGTTCTCCACCCTACCTCTTCAGTTCTCCACCCTACCTCTTCAGTTCTTTCCGCCCTACCTCTTCACTTCTCCACCCTACCTCTTCAGTTCTCCACCCTACCTCTTCAGTTCTTTCCACCCTACCTCTTCAGTTCTTTCCGCCCTACCTCTTCACTTCTCCACCCTACCTCTTCAGTTCTTTCCACCCTACCTCTTCAGTTCTTTCCACCCTACCTCTTCAGTTCTCCACCCTACCTCTTCACTTCTCCACCCTACCTCTTCACTTTCTCCACCCTACCTCTTCAGTTCTCCCCCCACCTCTTCACTTCTCAACCCTACCTCTTCAGTTCTTTCTCCGCCCTAGCTCTTCAGTTCTTTCCACCCTACCTCTTCACTTCTCCACCCTACCTCTTCAGTTCTTTCCACCCTACCTCTTCAGTTCTTTCCACCCTACCTCTTCACTTCTCCACCCTACCTCTTCACTTCTTTCCACCCTACCTCTTCACTTCTTTCCACCCTACCTCTTCACTTCTCCACCCTACCTCTCACTTCTCCACCCTACCTCTTCACTTCTCTCCACTCCACCCTTCAGTTCTTTCCACCCTACCTCTTCAGTTCTTTCCACCCTACCTCTTCAGTTCTCTCCACTCCACCTCTTCAGTTCTCCACCCTACCTCTTCATTCTCCACCCTACCTCTTCACTTCTCCACCCTACCTCTTCACTTCTTTCCACCCTACCTCTTCACTTCTCTCCACTCCACCTCTTCACTTCTCCACCCTACCTCTTCAGTTCTTTCGCCCTAGCTCTTCAGTTCTCCACCCTACCTCTTCAGTTCTCCACCCTACCTCTTCAGTTCTTTCCGCCCTACCTCTTCACTTCTCCACCCTACCTCTTCAGTTCTCCACCCTACCTCTTCAGTTCTTTCCACCCTACCTCTTCAGTTCTTTCCCCCTACCTCTTCACTTCTCCACCCTACCTCTTCAGTTCTTTCCACCCTACCTCTTCAGTTCTTTCCACCCTACCTCTTCAGTTCTCCACCCTACCTCTTCAGTTCTCCACCCTACCTCTTCACTTCTCCACCCTACCTCTTCACTTCTCCACCCTACCTCTTCAGTTCTTCCCGCCCTACCTCTTCACTTCTCACCCTACCTCTTCACTTCTTTCCCCCTACTCTTCAGTTCTTTCCACCCTACCTCTTCACTTCTCCACCCTACCTCTTCAGTTCTTTCCACCCTACCTCTTCAGTTCTTTCCACCCTACCTCTTCACTTCTCCACCCTACCTCTTCACTTCTTCCACCCTACCTCTTCACTTCTTCCACCACCTCTCACTTCTCCACCCTACCTCTTCACTTCTCCACCCTACCTTCACTTCTCTCCACTCCACCTCTTCAGTTCTTTCCACCCTACTCTTCAGTTCTTTCCACCCTACCTCTTCAGTTCTCTCCACTCCACCTCTTCATTCTCCACCCTACCTCTTCAGTTCTCCACCCACTCTTCACTCTCCACCCTACCTCTTCACTTCTTTCCACCCTACTCTTCACTTCTCTCCACTCCACCTCTCACTTCTCCACCCTACCTCTTCATTCCACCCTACCTCTTCAGTTCTCCACCCTACCTCTTCAGTTCTTCCATCCTACCTCTCGTTCTTCCACCCTACCTCTTCAGTTCTGTCCACCCTACTCTTTAGTTCTCTTCATCTTATCTCTGCAGTTCTCTCCACTCTGCTTCTTCAGTTCTATCCACTCTGCCTCTTCAGTTCTACCCATTCTGCCTCTTCAGTTCTATCCACTCTGCCTCTTCAGTTCTACCCACTCTCCTCTTCAGTTCTACCCACTCTGCCTCTTCAGTTCTACCCACCTGCCTCTTCAGTTCTATCCACCCTGCCTCTTCAGTTCTATCCACCCTGCCTCTTCAGTTCTATCCACCCTGCCTCTTCATTCTATCCACCTGCCTCTTCAGTTCTATCCACTCTGCCTCTTCAGTTCTACCCACTCTGCCTCTTCAGTTCTATCCACCCTGCCTCTTCAGTTCTACCCACTCTGCCTCTTCAGTTCTATCCACCCTGCCTCTTCAGTTCTATCCACTCCGTTCTTTCCTAGTCCTTCAGATGAGCCATCAGACAATGGTTCCATGTGAGTATGCATGATAAACACAAAGTCTTGCTTGCAGGTTAAATCCCATTCCACTTTTCAGAGAAGAGTAGGCTATCAGGTAAGAATGGGATGGATGACACAAAAATGAAGTGCATGCACACAGGTGTGGTGTATAGAGATCAGCCCTGAACATGGATTGTGGCAACCTTAATGGTGAAATCAAAAACTGCAGCACATGCAATAATCTTACCAGTGGTGAACTACACGAGTTATAGTCTTGGGACAAAGAACGAAAGTACTTGTCATTGTACCTTTTCAATGGTTTCACTATACCTCCCCAGCTTTATTCACTGTCTCTCTTCAGCACTCTACGTTTCACATCTTCAACGCTCTCACTATACCTTTTCTATCTCACTGTAGCCAGGCCTATATTTGTGTTGCCTCTCGGATTCAGCCCAACTTGATTTCCAAGACGATTGTATGGGATCTTCA
The DNA here is from genome assembly GCA_033310375.1 of Conus canariensis. NCBI lineage: Eukaryota > Metazoa > Mollusca > Gastropoda > Neogastropoda > Conidae > Conus > Conus canariensis. Next base: position 29,365,815 of record CM065737.1, on the reverse strand, counting down.
GGGGCAACATCTCACGTGATTTGATGGAAGACCCGAAGGCCACCTTTGCAACAGGAGGTTCAAACACTGGAAACAATGACAAAGTCGATGAAATAGAATGGAAAATGAATCAAACAATCTGAATCCTTATTCTTAACTTCATAAGATGAAAAAAAACAAAAACAAAAAAACAACAATTTGAATCATCTTAAACTTAACAGATCTGAAGATGATGTCCTTATCCCAAAAAAATGTCCCATAAAATTACTAATAAACAAAACAGAACACAAAGCTACATGGCTGAAGATCAGACTGTTTAATCTAGAGTTTGCCACTGTTTATTTCATGTACATGGGTGCAACTCTTCTGTCAAAAGATGAAAATCTTTGGTGTCGAGTTTCTGCCATGACAGAATTTCTGCCAATCAAAAATTTTGTTGTTCACACTTTTAAACCTTGGTCATGCAGCTCATACTCAAGGGCATTCCTGTCAGTCCCTCCAGAGATGCCCTCTTATCTGCCTGAAAAAGCCTTCAATTTCTTTTTCAAATTAATTTCCCATATTTCTCTACTGTTGGCATTTTCCTTCAGGCTTCACAACAAGGCAATTGCTCTTCTACTCCACAAGGGCCAGGATGCCTCTGGACTCCTGTCCTGTCCTTCATAGATTTGAAAAGTCAGAGGTTGCACCCATGTTGCACCTCAGGCCTATGTTTGTCAGTCTCTTCTTAAAACAAGAGAACCAGTTTGCCTGTTTGGCCTCATATGTGATAGATAAACACCACATCTGGCTACCAGTGAGTGTGACAAACTGGCAAAAACAGAGATATGTAGATCTTTGTGAAAAAGTTGAAGACACCTTACAGCCACAATACCTTGTGCTTAGAGATCAGAAATGTGCCAGGATTTTTTTTCCTTTTCTTTTTGGGGATGGGAGTGAGGGTGTGTGGGGATGGGGATAGTATGGTGAATGGAGAGAGGTAGGTGTACAGAGGAGGGAGCTGACAGTGGCATACTCACAAATAGTATTCTGGTTTGAGAGAACTGTGCCAGTCATTTTATGAGTGGGAATAGGTGGAGGAATGGAGAAGGGAGAAGAATAAACATGGAGATCAAGCAGTGCTGTCTGTGGCAAACTCTCAAACAGTATTCTGGGAAGAAAAGGGCATGTGGGGTCCTGGTTGACCATGCAAGTATGGGAAGTCTTGTTTAAAAGGTCCTGGGTTTGATTCCCCAGTAAGGATAGCCAGGTTGGAAGAGATTTTCTCTCAGAGTTAAACAACATTCGTGCAGACTCCAGCCCCCTCCTAGTCCTTTGGATGAGACTTTAAACTGAGGTTCTGTGCATGAACCTGGGCATAAAAAATCTTGCAAGCACATTAAATCCCATTTCACTTTTTGGAGCAGAGTATGCTCTCTTGTGCTAGTGGGTTGGATGACATGAAAATTAAACACATGCATACGAATGTGGATACCTTCACGATAAGATTACAAACATTGCTTATGCAAAAATCTCACACTGCCAAACCTCTGAGTTCTAGCCAAAGAACAAAGCACAAAAAAAATGTGTGTTCCCAGTGATCAAGTTCTGGCTGATGCTTTGTTCTCACTATTTCAGTTCCCTTTCGATAAACTGACAGGCAGCACATTAGTACCAACGTGAGTGTTTATATCAGGTTTTAAAAAGATCAAATAGTTAAAATTGCTTTATATAAATATGCTGTTATATAGTCTTACTTAAATATTTTTGGCAAAACACATTTACATCTGGCCTTCCTAAGTTCTGTCTCTAGCAATTTATTCATGTTTGTGATACTACTCTGTAGGGATTGCATTAGTCTGGTTTTGACTTAATTTGATTACATATTTGTAACAATGTTTGCATAAAGTATCATTTAACATGTATTTTATCCCTGTATAAATCAAAACTTATAACTGATTATACTTAATTTTTCAAATTGTCCATTTGCACTGCAGAAAACATTGCTGAAAACTTTGATTATAGAATTATGAACTATATCATTCAGCAGCATCTTCATGCTGGGGATGACTGGAAAATTTTCATCAACATTTGTCATTCAGCCAAGGCTGGTTATGTGCATGTGTGTACACACAAACTCAGAAATGCAAACCCACATAAACATCTGAAACAAAATCAACCCACAGACTTACTTTGTTTACACACAGACTTACTTTGTTTACACATGTTGAAAGTCTGAAATGTAACTTTGAGAACTTTTTTGTAATTATTTCATTTCACAAATTTCACTTTGAACTGATCTACAAGGAGATCTATGCAAAGAGGAAGGGACGGCATGGTGGCGGGGTGTGGGGTGTGGAGATGGAGTGTTGTGGAAGGTCGAAAGTGGTAAGAATTTATCTCTGTCGATTCAGGAGTATTCCAAGGCTTACTGCTGGGACCATGTCTGTTCTTGGTCTACATCAATGACTAGCATTGCTGGTAGCAATAGGGTTGCTGTTATTAGTGTTAACAAGTTACTTGCAAGATGCTGACACCTGAAGAGCATCATTTGGCTCTGCCAAAGACCACAACCGCTTGTGACTGGTCAGTCATGCCTCATACAGTAGGGAGATGTCTCTCTATTCTCAGACAATGTGGCAGGCCATTGCCTACATTTATCTATCTTACATGGCCCTCACCTGCACAGCCACAAGCAAAGTAGTTAACAGTTTTTGTGTTATGATTTACCATCGCCTTACGTCCCATAAAATTTTGCGCACCAAACATTGTGGGTCTCCGGGGACCCATGCTTTTGATTAGGAATTAAGCTTTGCATACATCGTGGGTCTTCAGGGATCCATACTTTTTCAAAACTAAAACCTACTGTTCAGCACGGGTCTCCAGTGACCCACACATCTTCTGAAGGGCTAAAGCATTCTCTTTTTGTTTCCTCTTATGTTGGTAGACAAAAACAAACAATTTTTCATATAGATGCAGGTATGCTTTATAGACAAAGATATGAAATTTTGGGCAGAAGTTTAAGAACTGACTCAAGGAAAATCATGATTGTGGTTTAACCTTTGTTGTAGGTCATGAGTAATAAATAATACCCATGACCTACAAAGAAGGTTAAACTGAATAAGAATTAAGAGTAACTTTGATAAATTAAATGTTTGAGGCTGAATCTTTCTATAGTGCCAGCAGTCTTAATAATTATGCAGTATCAACAGACTCCACCTCTGGGGGAGAAAGCTGGAAAACATAACTGACAAGAAAAGTTTGTACTGCTTGAAGAATGCGAAACAAGGATCCTCAGCAACTGATGCAGAAACAGTGCTCTGAAATGATCCTTTGCATTGGCCTGCATGTCTTTTTTTTTTCTTTTATATATTGTTGTCTTTTCCTTGTAAAATGTGGATCTGGATACATCACAGAAGCAAAGAAATATTGGTCATCTTCTACTTTGATCATGTTCTCATGTCCATTTGGTTTTGACCAGTCTGTATCCATTGGAGAATGTTGCGAACATCCACTACTTTGGCATAGACACCATGGAGACCGGAGGAGCTAGAGATATTATCCATATCTGGCAGCAGGTAGCGCTGATTTGAATTTCTCAGTGGCACCTCGAGTTTATAACCTATTGGCTAATGATTCCAGGTCATACATGTCCATGGGAATAGGTGGGGAAACACCTGTTGCTAAAATTAAGTTTTCCACATGTTGCTAATTTGGAATCTGATGGCAAGACTCTTAGATTAATAAGCCAGCCTGATTTTTGCAGCATGAGGGACTGTAATTCTCAGAGCAACATGGATGGGGTACATGTGTGTGTGTGTGTGTGTGTGTGTGTGTGTGTGTGTGTGTGTGTGTGCAGGGGGCAGAGGAGGGTTGGAGGGGAAAGTATAAAGGAGAGCTGGCACCAGCCCCTCAACCTCTTTGCTAGACACAAGTGTTCTCAACATTTGTATGGAATGGGAGCATTTCTGAGATTCACTACATTGTTAAAATCTTGGAGCAGGAATTACTGGTATTAAAACAGCTTCGGTTTTAACTAACCAATCTCCTGTCACTACAAAGACTGCGTGCTGAGTCAGTTCAATCACTAGGTTCAGAGAGAGAGAGAGAAGACAGACAGACAGACAGAGACAGAGAGACAGAAGAGGAGGAGGCGGAGGAAGAGTTATGGGAGGAGACGTTTTCTGACGTGATTCTCGAAAACCGGTGGTATTCCTACGGTCCATGAAGACAGGTCTATGTTCTTCCCAAGACTGGCGTCAACGTATCCGTTTGTACTGAGGCAGAGGTTGGGAAACGGTTTGCTTTACGGCACATTACGACAGGAAGCCGGAGTCTATCAAGAATCCTTTGACGTTCTAATGTCGCAATTGAGTGGCATGGTGAGAGACGCGCACAAGTGTTAGTGAATGTTTGATTCTAAGCAAGTCATTTTCTGGAGAGGATGACCATATTAACCAGCTAGATGGTGTAGTTGTTGATAATGAGCAGGTAATCAGTCAGCTGCTGTCTTTGACTTTCATGAATCAATGAGTTATGTAGTTTTTTGTTGTTGTTTTTGTTTTTCTGGTACGACTAGAATGACACCGACTGACCGAATCTACTTCGATTAGACTGTGTTATGTCTTATGATCTTGATGTGTTCCTTTCCTTCTATTCACTTCTTCCATTTCCGTAGTTTGTGCTGTTCAATAATGGATTTTGATCAGCTTTGCGTGGGGACGGTAGAGTGAAACATCAGTGAGAACATGTGGGACATCTTGATCTTGATGCATAGTCGATAGGGCCACAAAACATCGACGGAAGAACTTGGGGAGAGCACAAAAAAAAAAAAAAAAAAAAAAATTCTACACATTTGATGGTCTGACCAGCCAGTGCGCGTTCAGCGTGCACTGACATGATACCAAGCCTCTGCAGCAGCAGTCGTGAAAGAGGGGAAAAGGGAAGGGAGTGGAGGGGGGAGGTGGGGGAAGGGGAGTGCTGGGAGGTGTTTGTTTACTTGAACTCGTTGGGGGGCTGTTGGAGGAGGTTCTGGAGTTCCTCCACAGTCCCTGCGGAAACTACACTGTTGTCTAGGTTGTTCCATTCCCTGATGGTTCATGGGAAAAGGTGTTCTTGAAGACAAGTGTTGCAGTATGCTGGATGTTAAAGCAGCGCTGGTGGTTCCTTGCGTATTGCTCCACTATGTTTTTCCTTTCTTGATTTTTCGCTCTTGTGGGTCTTACAAGACTTTTGTTTCGGACAGGCGTCAGGTATTTATCTGCCTCTATGCCAGGAAGATGTCCTTCGATGATCTTAAATAAGAAGGTGAGCTGGTGTTGCCATCTTCTTTCCTGCAGCGAAGGGAAGCCAATGTCCTGTAGTATAGCTGTGACACAGCCTGGGTTTCAGGACCGGTTATCTCGCTTTATGTATCTGGCTGCTCTGCATTGGATGCCTTCCATCCTATCAATTTCGCCTTGCGTATATGGGTCCCAGACAGTGGAGCTGTACTCTGGAAGGGACTTGACAAGAGAGACATATGCTGTTTTGCGGCAGGCTTCAGAACAAAAGCATATATATTCCTACGAAGCATACCCAGGCTGGCGTTTGCTATCTTGGCGATCTTGTCTATGTGAGCGGACCAAGACAGGTTTTCGCTTATTTCAACTCCAAGATAGGGGTAAGAGTCCACTTGCCGTAGGATGTGGTTGTCCAGTTGGTAGAAGAAAGGTGATCTGTGTCGTACACTCATGATGTAACATTTCTTGGCATTGAATCTCATGCCCCATTCTTTAGCCCAGGTTTCTGTTTTTTTCAAGTCATCTTGCAAGACGATGTGGTCTGCTTGAGTCTTAATTTCTCAATACAGAAGGCAGTCGTCTGCAAAGAGCCTGACTTGAGATGAAACGGAGGCAGGTAGGTCGTTGATGTGGCATAAGAATAGTAGGGGGCCAAGTACTGTACCTTGGGGAATGCCAGAGTCTGCTGTCACTTGCTCGGAGGACTTTCATCTACCACCACTTTCATACTCCGCTGGGTGAGGAAAGTGGTGAACCATTTCTCCAACTTCAAGAGCTTTGAATGTGGGACCGTGTCAAAGGCCTTTGAAAAATCTAGGATGGCTATGTCGGTCTGAACATTCTTCTCAAAGCTCTGACACAGATCATGTAGTGTGGTGACCAGCTGCGTCTCACATGAAAATCCTCTACAAAACATGTGGTTTAGCTTGGTGAGTATCTGGTGTTTTTGTTGGTGCTCCATCAGATGACTGCAGATAATATGCTCCAAGAGCTTGCTCGAGACTGATGTGAGTGAGACAGGTCTGTAATTCTGCCAGGTGTTTGTCCCCTTTCTTAAAGATTGGTGTCACATTTGCTGTGAGCCAATCATCTTGTAGGGTTCCTGTGTTGACTGACTTCTGGAAAATATGGGTTGGTCCTTCTGCCAGTTGTGTTGAACATTCTTTAAGAACTCGGCTGTGTATGTTGTCTGGGCCTGCTGCTTTTGCTGGAGAAATACTCTGTAGCAGCTTTTCTCCCCTTTTTCTCCAATGTGGAGATCCTTAATGGCAGGATAATGGTAGAGAGAAGCGTTTTGAGGTGGTGAGGACCTGGTAAATACAGACTTGAACTGCTCAACCAGGATGTTTGCTTTACCCATCCTATCACTGACTAGTTTCCCATCTGCTTTTAATGGGGCAACTCCTATATTATCTTGTTTCTTTGATTTGATGTATTTCCAGAAAGGTTTGGTGTTGTTCTCAAGATTCAAGTCCTTTTTGGGACACCAAATTAACTAGCCAGTCAATGTTGTTGAAGCAGAAACTGTCATTAGTGTCAACACTTTCAAAACCGTCTGGATAAACACTGGGTACACCTTATGTTTCAAACAAATATTGGCTTGCATTGATTCAAAATTTTAAAACCATGCATGTGCTTTATAAAAGTGTGAGAAAAAGACCAAAATATTTCTCGCAAAAACCAGTTAAAATAATCCACATTGAGCAGGCAAAAGGCTTAAGATGCCACTGATGTGATATTGGTATGGTATGAAATCATCACATTTATGATTTTTTCATCCACTGATTCCACTGAGCAAGTATTAATTATACTAGCAGACGAATTGTAAGCAGTGGAATCACCACGAACTGCAGGCACCAGACATAGTATTTTTCAGGAGGCCACATTAGTCTGTTACCTACAAGAAATGGTAGGTTTCATATCCAATTTTTGTACCTTGAAAGGAACCATGATACCAACTTCCAAGACTCATAAACAGTTCTGCTGATACTGTTTGGATTGGATTGGTTTACCCCAGTGATGTAACGTTCAGCTCCATTTCATTTTGACAGAGAGTGTGATCCATAATTTGTTTGATTTAAACATTCTGATGAGGTGATTAACTTGTCTAATTGCATTGTACATTGTGTCTTTCATAGATCTACCTTGGTGGAAATGGCTTTTGTGTCATTGGTGAAGGTGTCTAGACGGGATATTTTGTATCCATTCTGATGTCTGCTGGACTTGTACTGCTTATTGTTCCCTACAAGATGACCTTCCATTGCCAACATTAAAAAAAAAAGCAGAAAATGCACAGCCCATTGCTATGCCAGCTTCAAACTGGTCCAGTCTAAATGCAGTGTTTTCTTTTTGTGGAAGACCTCATTGAAAAGCCTTGAAACTGAAAGTGCTTCGGCATTTCTTATATATGTTTTCTGGGACACAATGCAGCTCGAAAGCTATGTCAGAAGTGTGTCATCTTGTGCAGAATGTATTTAGATTAAGCCATATGATGTTAGGTCCATTTTCTGTCTCTCAGGATTACATACCAAATCATCGTGGCGTGCTCAGAAACACGGCCAGAGTTGCTTCAAAAATGCCTTCTTTCTGGACTGACACAGTCATATTTGTTAGATATTTAGTCAGCCGTTATGATAGAGAAGACTTCCATTTTTTGTAAGTATAGTGAATCAGGTAACAGAACTCCCCATTGTAAGTTGAAATGCTTTTATGAAATGTGTGTAGCATCTCACTTTTGATACTTGAATGTAATGTTGCTACCTAGAATTAGACCAAGTCTCCCAATAAAAGAAAATACACTATTCACACGTAGCTTTCGATAGCCATCCAGCCATCTTCCTCAGCGATGCTGTTGCTGACTGAGTGAACTCGATTCAGATCACGCAACCATGGGACATACCCAGGTCACGTGATTGAATCAGTGAAGCGTACACCGGGGGCAAGGTGTAGCGGCCCCGGTCCCTGTTGAGCGGGGGGTTGGTGGCTGCGATGTAGATGGCCTCCTTGACCCCTCGCTGGAACCTCTTGTTTTCTCTGTCCAGGATATTGACGTTGTCAGTGTCAAATTGATGTTGCTCAGAGTGCAGGTGTGCTCTGACAGGTGAAGAGTCCCTCTTGTGTTCTGTAAATCTCTTTTGGAGGGGACGTTCTGTTTCTCCGACATAGTGTTGGTTACAGTCACGGCAGTCTATTCTGTAGATGACGTCGGATTTGTCGAGTTTGTTAGTTTTGTTCTTGGGGGCGACGAGTTGGCTGCAGATGGTGTTGGTGGGCTTGGGATGGACCGCGACCCCTTGTTTCCTGATCTTCCTGGACAGAGCTTCACTTACACCTCCAACGTAGGGAATGGTGATATGTCCCTTGCGCTCTCGTTGTTCTCTCGCTTGTGGTTGGGGTGAGGTGGTCGATCTCTTGCTTCCTGGGCTGTTCCAGGCCCACTTCTGGTAGCCTGAAATGGTGAGCACTTCCTTCAGGTGGTCTTTCTCCTTCTGCAGTGCCTCTTGAGTTGAGCAGTTGGTATTGGCTCTGTGGGTGAGAGTTCGAATCACCCCAAGCTTGTGTTTCAGAGGTTGGTGGCTGTCGAGCTGGAAGTATTGGTCTGTGTGGGTCAGTTTGCGGTAGACCGCGAAGGAGAGCACGCCATCTGTTCTGGTGATGAGTGTGTCCAGCATTGCAATGGAGTCATTCTACTCTACTTCTCTCGTGAATTTGATGGCTGGATGTTGGTTGTTCAGATGTTCACTGAACTGTTCTACCAGTCGTTGGGGTAGGATGGTCATGGTGTCGTCTACGTAGCGGCCCCAGTAGTGTGGAGGAGAGTGGAACGAGGCCAGTGCTTTCTCTTCAGAGTCCTCCATGAAGAGGTTGGCTACTATAGGGCTCACCGGTGAACCCATGGCTGCTACTTCTTTCTGCTGGTAGAACTTGCCTTGGAAGGTGAAGTAGGTGGTAGTGAGACAGCAAGCTAAGATGTCGATGATGTCATCCACTGTCAGAGACGTGCATTGAAACTTCCCCAACATCTCATTGAATGTAATGGTTTCTTGAATAATGACTTAAAATTGAATGTGGTTTTAATACCTTTAACACCCCTATTTTCTTAGAACTAGATAATGTACAGGATAAGGATAACAATTTTATTTGTCCAAAAAGATGGAAAATTAATTTTCGACAGCACAGCAACCATATACCAGGACAACACACACACACACACACACACACACACACACACACACACACACACACACACACACACACACACATACACACACACACACACACACAAGGCATAGACTGCCTGTGTAAGAATCCATAGTAAATCAATCCCATCGGTAAAATATCTTCATGCAAGCACAAACATTCTTCCCACACACACCGTCCCACCCACCCACACACACACATCACACACACACACACACACACACACACACACACACACACACACACACACACACACACATCACACACACATACAAACACATGTGCGTGCACAGCTACAGTACACATCCACTCACTTTAAAACATGGAACCTAAAATTATAAAAGAGAGCATCATCATTAAAAGCAAGCAACATATTCTATTTAGATATATTCAGTTTAATAAGATTGAAATTATGAATATGATTATTTAAGACCAGACATCCCTCGATACATACATACTCTATTTGAATATATTCAGTTTAATAAGATTAAAATGATAAATATGATTACTTAAGACCAGACATCCCTCGATACATACAATTTAAACACACACACTCACACGCGCACGCGCGCAAGCACACACACACACACACACACACACACACACACACAATTGTTTTAAGAACTGGCAAAAATAAGAGTAAGGACCTTCAGCTGTCCATCAATATATCAATTCATTTATCTGTGTTCCCACCAAATTTCATGTAATCTGTAATTGAATCACTGTAGTGCAACTCTTGTTTCTTTTGTTTTTATTGGTTGTCACTTTTGGTTTAAACTTTAGTTTCATTATCTGAGTCTGTAATGAAAAAAAATATTCTGCCTTTGTGAAAAATTTTCCTGTCTTTGTCATGTAAAGTTTTACTTTTTTTTCCAATTTGTAGGGAAGGGGGACGGGTCACAATTTGTCTTTATGACATGCCAACTTTTTGTTGTTACAAACTGGTGAATAGGTTGTGAGATTTTTAGAAACAGTACGGGGTGAACATTAAATGTCCACTCTACAGAGTCTATTTTCCTGTTTGGCCAATGTTTTAAACATATATTTTTTGTTTCATTGAAATGCGTTTTGTGGAAATTGTATTCATTTTTTCAAACCTGGAGAAGAGAATTTAGGCGAATGGCTTGTGCACTCAGCTATGTTTAGTCTTATCTGCCTTAAAGATTTCAGTAATAAATTGTTGTTGGTTGGTTTTGTTGTTGTTGTTTTTTTTGTTTGTTTGTTTGTTGTTTTTTTTTGGGGGGGGTTGCTTTCAGGCTGTATACCTTTAGGGGAAATTTTAGCTTTTTTCCTGTATTAGTTTTATAGCCCTGAAATTGTAAAACTGTATGATTGCCTGGGCTGTGTTTTAATTAAACAAGAATCATATCAACAACAAAAAACTGTATTGTTGCAGCCAGGACAGCGAGAGATGCACTTCTCAGCACATCAGTGGAAAGAAAGCACACAGATAAAAGTCCCAGGAGTTTGTATTTAAAGAGGCAGACAACTTCAGGCAGCCACTGCAGGTCTACACCATGTCACGGTCGTCAGAAGAGGTGCTGCTGGTGGTGAAACATGTCCGGCACAAGAAGTCAGAGGGTACACTGTACATGATGGGGGAAAGAATGGCCTGGATGCTGGACTCAAAAAATGTCTTCAGTGTCAGCCATTTGTACGCCGATATCAAAGGTCACTGTTTCACTTTTTAAATTGATAGGTATATTGCATGAGTGGGCATACAGCTGTATACCATTGTATGATACTTATTCACACATGCATATATTGGCTATGTCTACATGTTTTTATGTACCAGTGCGTTATACAGTATCCAAGTGAGGAGACAGACATTTGAGAACATACTGATGCACACACATCCAGTCTGATTTGTGTGTGCTGGTATGCATACATGCATAAATGCACACACGCATGCACTCACTCTCTTTCTTGTACTCTTTCTCTCTCTCTTTCTTTCTCTCTGTTTCTCTCTATGTCTTTGTGGGTGTGTGCGTCTCTCTCTCTCTCTCTCTCTCTCTCTCTCTCTCTCTCTCTCTCTCACACACACACACACACACACACACACACACACACACACACACACACACACACACACACACACAAACATGAAGGCAAACACACTCACACACACACAAAGATTGCATCTGTATTTCAGTGTAAGGCTCCATGAAGATAAGATTGCTTAGATCTGTATTTTAGTAAAAGGCTCCATGAAGATAAGATTGCTTAGATCTGTATTTTAGTAAAAGGCTCCCTGAAGATAAGATTGCATAGTGTAAGGCACCCTGAAGATCTTGCATCTGTATATATCAGTGTAAGACTCCCTGAAGATACGAATGCATCTGTATTTTATTATATGGCTCGCTGAAAATAATATTGCATCTGTATTTCAGTGTAAGGCTCCCCGAAGATAAGATTGCATCCATATTTCAGTATAAAGCTTCCTGAAGATGAGATTGTGTCAGTATTTTAATGTAAGGAATCTCAAAGATAAAATTGCACCTGTATTTCAGTATAAGGCTCCCTGAAGATAAAATTGTGTCTGCATTTCATTATCTTTTCTATCTGTATTTCAGTATAAGGCTTCCTGAGGAAGAAGTTGTCTCTGTTTTAGCTTAAAACTTCCTTAGGATAAAATTCCATCTGTATTTCAGTGTACTGTGAGGCTCCCTGAAGATGAAATTGCATCTGCATTTCAGTATAAGGCTCCCTGAAAATATAATTGTCAGTATTTCAGTATAAAGCTTCCATAAGATATGATTTTGTCTGTATTTCAGTGTAAGGCTCCCCGAAGCTAAACTTGCATGTAAATTTCAATATAAAGCTCTTTGAAGATAAGACAGCGTCAACATTTCTGAATTTGTCCGTAGGCCACATTCCATTTTTTTACAAGTTCTGTTCCGATAGGGTCTTCGGGTTTTATGTCGTTAGCGTGCTGAACAAATCCTGGAGCAACCTTCTGCTTTTTATCAAGGGCTTTGTCTCTGTCTTGGAGCATTCCGCACCACCCCTGTGTACAGCCTGTACGCAGAGGCAGGTGAACCCTCGCTGTCCAACCGCAGGCTGAAACTGTCTCTGAATTACTATATCAGACTGTTCTCGGAACCAGAAAACCCTCCCTATGACTGTGTTTTTGACCCTCCGTTCCAAAGTAAATTTGAAAACAACTCTAACTGTATTCCGCCGTTTGGTCTTCGTATGCAGCCACACGTGCGGAATGCAGGTCTAGACTTAGGAGTTGTGTCCGATTTTTCCAAGTTTCCAGATGAGCCTCCGTGGACCTTTTTCACACCAGAGATTTGTTTTGATCTTGCAGCTTTTCGTAAAGAGTCTACCAGCTCTCTGGCATACAAGGCATTGTATTCTGACCTCTGTGCAAAATTTCCATCTTATCAGAAAATTTTCACTGACGGTTCCAAGTCTGAGGATGGAGTGGCCTGTGCAGCCTACTGCCCTGGGGCTCCTTCTCAGATACTGTTAGAACATATACCTCCAGATGCTTCTGTCTATTCCGCTGAACTTACTGCTCTGGTTCTGGCATTGAAGATAATCTCACAATCTAAGAAGAGGGACTTCCTGGTTCTGTCAGATTCACTGTCAGCGTTGGAGGCCATAGCTGGCCGCAACCTTCAGCACCCAGAACTTTTACACTTTTTTGAACTTTTGACCAAGTTGAAAGCGGATGGTTACAACATTATTTTGGCTTGGATTCCTGGTCATGTTGGCATTGGAGGGAACGAAATGGTTGATCGTTTAGCCAAGAATGCCACAAGAGAGAAACTGTCCAACATATATATCCCCTGCTCAGATCTGAAACCCAAAATTAACGATTATGTGAGAGACCTCTGGCAGGAGGATTGGAATACACAGACGGATAACAAACTCTTTCAGATCCGTCCAAACCTTAAGGAGTTCCTCCCATCTGCGTCTGGTGGTCGTAAAGAAGAAACAGTTCTTTGCCGGCTGCACACCGGCCATTCGTATTTTACCCATTCGTACCTTTTAAAGAGTGAAGAAGCTCCGTGGTGCATTCCATGTCATGTGCCACTCACAATGAAGCATATTCTTTTAGAGTGTTGGGACTTGCACGATGCGAGACACAAACATTTTACGGCAGATTCCATGAAAACCTTGTTCAGAGATGTCCCACCTGATGCCATCTTTGAGTTCTCGAAAGAGATTAACATTTTTCATCGGATCTGAGTTTTTACAGTGGAAAGATTTTTAACAAACTTTCGGATGGTTTTTCGATGTATTTTAAAGAATTGTGTGAATGAATGACTTGTGAGTTGATTTTAACGTGGTGACAGCCCTGATGTGGCCCTTTGCGGTCGGCTGGGCTATAAGCAACATTATCTTATCTTATCTTCCGCTTTTTAGCTGGTTCATTAGTTTCAGTCATTTAGTATAATCTTGCTAAGAATCAGACGGACCATCAGGTGCAAGTGAAAACATCACTTGGGTGGAGGTCATAAGAGCAGAGTTGCCAAGTGGTCCACATTTTGCAGAGTATGCTACAGTTTATTTGGCAGCACTATACTGCTACAGATTGTGATGATATGCTGCACCAAGAAACTAAAAGAGAGAAAAAAAAACAAACCTTTCCATGGACTTGGCGGCAGTTTAAATGGAACAGAGATGAGATCGATATTTAGACTGTAAACTTGCTTTGTAAAAAAGTTGCCAAGGTCCAAGAGGAGAGGAGAATGAAGCAGATGAAAAATTGCTAAAAGTCGATCATGATTCTGCCACCTGGTCAAGTAGTTTCATTGTCAGCCACTTTGATTTTTCTGCAGATGAAGTCAGCACTATGCAAGAACTAACAAGATTTCATGTTCTTAGACTGCTGTCATGTGGTGAGCAAAACGAAGTGCGACTGAAAGTGCTATTTGGCCCGACTTGCGATATTGCATTTGACTACTATGCTTAAATTTTGAAATGCAAACACTTGAATTTGCGTTGAATAACTTGCTATGTTTTGCGCTTTGGGGGCCTTTTCAGTTCTCTAGTAAAGTCCACACCCATAACAGATGATCTCATACTTTGCATACAAACAGGGTATGGAAAAAAAATATCAATTTGATTTGAAAATTCTGAATAAAATGATTTGGTAAAATTCTGTATGGTGAATTCTCAGAAAGACTTCTCATGAAGTTAGTTTTGTAAGTGTGTATTGTACAAATAAGACACCAGCTCGGTGAGATAAAAAATATTTAGTAAAACTTCATTTCCAAAGTCTATAATAGATGATGCTGTTTAAAAATGTCGCAAACCATGTTACATCATTGGTAATGATGCATCTGTAGAAAGGGATTCTTTCCTTGTGAAGCAGCTTAAGGATAGTTAATGATAAAGATCAATCTAGAATCCACCATTTGTTCCAGTATAGCGGATCTGCCCCTAGATTTAATGGGTTTGTTTCTGAGCCACATTATGTCTTGGATGAAGTTTGATTAAATTATGTTTAGTAGTTTGGGGATAGCTCTGCTGAGGGACAGACCATCCAGCCAAGAATCATGGGTGAAAACACAATCTCCTTTGAAGAGGTCATCAGCAGATTATGAATCAGTTTGAAAACAGAATCAGTTTGAAAACAGAATATTCATTATATATAATTTACATGCATTTGTTTCAGTTCAAAAGATTTCCCCGACAGCAAGGACAAGGTTCAGCTGCAGGTAGTGATGCATGATGGGAGTGCCAGCACATTCCAGTTTGCTAACCAGAAAGGTCGACCAGCGCAGCAGGCTGACCGTGACTCTGTGAAGGAACTGTTACAGCAGTTACTGCCACAGTTCAAGCGAAAGATCTCCAGTGAACTGGAAGTGAAAAACAGGTCAGTAAGAGTTGTGTTGCTTGGTATGGTGTGGTATTTTGGCAAACTGACGGGATGTGTGAAATAGGGGTACCATACCCATGCCGCCGTAGTCTGAGGTTCATCCCCAACCCTATATTAAAGCTGATCAGTCACAAAAATGTAAGAAAACAAACAACTGTGTGTTGTAAGTCACGTAAGGCAGTAGGAGATGGAGCAAAACTTGACAGGTTTCTTGTTGAGTGCATTGGCCATAGAATGAAAGGAACTAGAAGTGACTTCTTATTGGCAGCCTAGAAGAGTTCTTATTTCTGCGTTAGCCGTGAAAATGTGGCCAAACAGAGCAAGCAAAGTTTGATATGTCACAGTATTTGATACCAGCCTTTTTTTTTTCTTTTTCTCAGAGAGGATCATTCAAAGAATTTTTCCAGCGATAACTCTCCAATTGCCAGTTGCTCATATATAATTTTCAAGCTCCACACAGGACTTTGCCTAGTTATCTTGTCAAAAAAGTTGCTTCCTTGGCCACCACTCAACATCTGGTGAAGGGGGGGGGGGGGGGGGGGAGTACGGAAGGAAAGAAGACACCAAAATGAAGATGTTTACATGTTTGGAACTATGTATACTGAAAGATAATTGTCTTTGTGAAGTTGTTGTTCAATCCAAGCAGAAGGAGAAAAATAAGTTTCCTGTCTTATCTTTCTCCAGCACCATCAATTTGGACTCCAGAAGATTGGTAGCAATGGTCAGGTGAACTCGGGGGTAAAATTAGACATATCATTGTGACCAACTCTACCTTGGCTGTGTTGCAGGTTACTTCAGGAGGACCCTGAGTTGTTTCAGCTTTACAAAGATCTGGTTGTGTCCCAGGTCATCACTGCTGAGGAGTTTTGGGCCAGTCGATCTCATGTACGTGTGTGTGTGTGTGTGTGTGTGTGTGTGTGCGTGTGCGTGTGTTTGTGTGTGCGTGTGCGCGCGTATGTGCATGTGTATATATATATATATACATACACATATTTGCATTTAGATGTTTGTGAGCATGGATTATGAGACCATCAATCTTGCATTATTTTGCACTTAGTGTATGAGTGCTATGTGTAAAAGTTTGCTGTCTCACAGATTTTTGCTGGTAGCTCTGAAATAGATATTAAGAATGAAAGGAAGTCTTAATTAAAGCAGCATACCTTGACACCAAAACATATGAGCTGACCTTCATCTCCATTGTTTGTTTTTTGGCTATCATATATTCCTAAATGTGGTGCAAAATTCATAGCAAGTGTCATCTGTTATGCAAGCTTTTTTTTATCTCTAATTTAAAATTAATTCAGTATTCATACTTCAAAATGAGTTTTTGTTTCTGTTAATTTAGAATTGTAATGCTTTGTATCTTTAATCTTTCAGCTAAATGTTCAGATGAACTATGTTGGTAGCAATGGATATACAGATAATCAAATGAATCTTTGAAGGAATGCTTTATCTGTATCATTATTAAGTATTGAAAAAGTTGAATATTTTTTACAGTAGGTGTGTATTTTGAATTTATACAGTCTTTATCTGTCTTTCTGTCTCTATCCATCTGTTTCTATTTCTATTGTTTTCTTTGTTTGTGTAGAAATTTTCCAACTCCACGAAGAATGACAGCAAACAGAACACTGGGGTGTCTCCTGCCTTCCTGGTAAGAGAATTTTCCAGCCCTGACTATGTGTGTTGTTTCATGTAAAGAATTATTGTTTTACTGGTATTTAATTTGTTGTATAGTTTTCTCCTGGAACAGATCTTGTATGGTCTGTATTGTTATTGGGCTAGCTTTTGAGTGATGCAGCTCAGTTGTTGCATGTACACCAACTCACTGTGGCCATATGCACTCTAATCACGTTTACGTCAGTGATACAAACACAAAGATTGAAGTCTTGTTTCAGATGTAATAGAATAGAGAATGGACATCTTGTCACTATGTATATTTATGATAACTAACTAATTGATAGTTTTGAAATAATTGTCTTGTAGAATGCAACACAATCACATCTGTGTGTTTTGAAAAATCCACTATTCAAATGTGTGTGTGGTTTTATTTTACATCTTTTCATCCGGTAGTAGAAAGAAACTCGTGGAGAGCGTGGCAGCAGAGAGTCCTCAGAAGAGAAGCCCCCTTCAAGCAAGTGTTTCGGCCCTTATCTCCTGACACTCTAGGGGGGTTGGGCCACACCCGGTTCATGACTCCGGATGTCCCTCTGCTGCCCCTTTTTTTTCCCATCTTGGGACGAGCCATGGCTGGGATTCGAACCCATGACCCTCTGGACATGCTCATTTTCCACTTAATGACTCGCGCTTTAACCACTGAGCCACAGGGACACCTGATATTTGTAGGGAAATTAAGCCTTATGAAGTTCACTTTTGTTCCTCCTTGACCAGATCCAGCTTGAACACCTCTCTGCCGCTTCTGCCATTGCTTTCAGGGCTCTGGTTTTTTCCTTCCCTGCAACTGAGAGCTGTTTCATGAGGCTGTATGCAGACGTTCCTACAAACCCCCTAGCTCCAATTTCTGCAGTGAGGACTTTGACCTGATAGCCTTCTCTCCTCAGGCTGTTTGCCAGATCAGCATACTTTTCAGTCTTGTAGATTTGAGCTGCCTCCATTCTGTTCTCATATGGCACCGTGAGCTCGATCATGATCAGCTGCTTGGTTGACTTAGAGTGGACTACTATGTCTGGTCTCATGCCACTCTTGCTGATGATCTCTGGGTGACTCTTCCATTCTGGGAGGTCTGCAGTGCACTCCCAGTCATCTGCCCCGTCCAGCAGACTCTGCCTGCATGTTTCGAGTGGCACTGTTGTTCTTGGCCATGATTTGCTGCCTCCTGCCGTGAAGAATGTTGCGGGTGCTTTTGGAGTCCTGATTTTCCCTTTTGTGGTGTTGGTACTAGCCCAGACTACTTGTACAATCTCTTTGAGCACTTGGTTGTGCCTCCATGTGTACCTTCCTTGAGCCAGGGCTACTTTACATGAGCTTAGGACATGCTCCACTGTTTGTTTTTCATGGCAGAGGGGGCATGCAGGATCGTCTGTTTTCCCCCACTTCACCAGGTTTGCATTTGAGGGCAGAAGGTCATATGCAGATCTGAGAATGAAGCTGATCCTGAGAGGGGCCATGCGCCAAATGTCATTCCAAGTGAGACTTCTTTGGAGTGCATTCTCCCACGTTGTCCATTGCCCTTGCTGGCTCTGCTGGACTGCTTTTTGAGTCTTTTTTGGTCTTCTTCTTTTCTCATCTCCTGAATCATCATGTCTCTTTTGGCTTTTCCTTTGGCCTTTGACCACCATTCAGTTTTGGTCACCCCCAGTCCTTGTCTGTTGGTCTGTGTGTGTCCTGTTATTTCTCTGATCTTGAGACTTTCTTTTGCAGAATCCATCGCCTCTTGAACTTTCCATTTTCTGCCTGTCTTCAGCTGGGGCTTGATTGCTTCTACCACCTTGTCTCCTGAGTCCTCCAGCATGCTTTGAAGTCTGATCTTCCCTGCTTTGTATTCCTCCAGGATGGATTTCAGTGGTAGTTTCAGCTTTGCTTGGCGACAGTACAGCGCTATGTCAGTCAGACAGGGTGGGACACCAAGCCATTTCCTTGTGAACTTGTTGATTTTGGCTTCCATTGCCTCCACTATGCTGGTGCAGATGTCGTATATCATCAGAGGCCATAGGAGCTTTGGTATCAGCATGAACTGCAGACACCAGACCTTGTATTTGCCAGGGAGCCCACACTGGTCAATGGTCTCCAAGCCTTCCTCCGCCATCTGCTTGGTTTCTTTTGCTCTTTGTGTGTCTTTCAGCGTATCATCATACCATCTTCCAAGGCTCTTGACTGGTTCTTCTGTGACTGTTGGAATGGCCTGGTTGGCAACACTGAAGACCACAGATCCGGCCACTTTTCCTTTCCTCAGTGAGAGACTCCGTGATTTCTTTGGCTTGAACTTCATTCTGGATGAGGCAACTATGTCGTCCAGCCTCTCCAGCACATGACGTGTCTCGTCTTCTCTGGATGAAATCACTGTAGTGTCATCCATGAAGGCCTTGAGAGGAGGCATCTTGTATCCATCGCCAAGGTCTGTTTGTCTCGCGTTGTTTGTTGCTGCTTTCAAGATGAGTTCCATTGCCAGCACGAACAGTATTGGGGAAATTGCACAGCCCATTGCAATACCCACTTCCAAGTTGATCCAGTCTGTTGTGTACTCCTTGGTAGAGAACCGCATTGAGAAGCCATTGAAGTACTTCTTGAGCATGTCGCGGATGTTCTTTGGCACATGGTACATCTCAAGAGCCAACTGTATCATCTCATGGGGCACAGATCCATATGCGTTTGCCAGATCAAGCCACACTACGTCCAGGTCTCTCTTTTCTGTTTTTGCTGTTTGGATTGCGTCCCAGATCATTGTGGCGTGTTCTACACAGCCAGCCACGCCTGGGATGCCACCTTTCTGGACTGACACATCCAAGTACTTGTTTTCCATCAGGTACTTGGTCAGCCTTGCTGCCATGACAGAGAAGAAGATTTTCCCTTCGACGTTCAGTAGTGATATTGGCCTGAACTGGCTGATGTCACTTGAGTTTTGCTCTTTGGGGATGTACACACCATCTGCTGTCATCCACTGGCCGCTGATCTTCTGGTTTCTCCAAGCCGATCGCAGCAGCCTGTGGAGCCACTCCAGCACCTTGGGACATTTCTTGTAAAGCTGGTAAGGTATTCCGTTTGGCCCTGGTGATGATTTGGCTCTGGCTTTGTCGACCACCTTCTTGATTTCCGCCAACGTTGGAGGCTTGCCATTGAACTGTTCCTCAGGGTTGGTTGGCCACACCAGACCTTGAATGTCGAGTGGTGCTTTGCTCTGTGGGTCAGAGTATGTTTTCCTCAGATGCTGCTCAAGAACTCCTTTGTCCACACTTAGGGTCCCAGATTTTGGCTGCTCAAACAGTGTTCTGGCAAACTGGAAGGGGTCTCTGAAGAAGCGCTCTTGTGTCTTCTTCTTTTTGCTCTTCCTCTTCCTCCAGATTCCGCTTTGCTGAGGGCGCTGTGTTTTTCTTTCAGGTCTTTCCACAGTTTTTCCAAGCCTTGTTTTTCAGCTGGCAGTGCGGTCTTCATTTGCATCTTGAGGTTTTTCTTTTGGACCCTGATCTTGTCCATCTTTTCTTGGCGTCTGGATTTCTTTGGAGGTGTTTTCTCTTTGGGTAGTTTTGCTCCATAGGCGTCTCTACATGTGGCATACACAATGTCCCCATATGTGGCTAGTTTGTGTTCCAGGGTGCTTTTCCCTATCAGTGCGTCGAGTCTTTGGACGATTTTTGCATCCAGTTTCTCCCAATCTTCAGTTTCGTTTGCTCGTGGCAGGTTGAGTTTCAGGCGCCTGGCATCGAGGGCCTGTGCAAATTCCTCATCCGAACCAACAGCGTGGATGTCCTTGGCACTGTGGTTTAAATCCTGGCCTTGGTCTTCCGACGTCTTATCTGCTGATGCAGTGCGCTGCTGCTCATTCAGATGAGTCTTCACACATCCCATCTTTGTTCTGTGGATCTTCATGCCACGGGTGGTAGCGAAACGCTTTCCACAGACACATGGATATTCCATTTGGTCCATGTTCATAGTCCGTTTGGGATTTGCAGTCATGATTGGTTGAGCACCGATGGATTCATCATTCTCTCCCCCTTTCGGTGAATCCTGGGAGCATCTTTTCCTTTTATTCTTAGTAGCCACATGTTTAAGGCAAAGTGGGGAGCCAGCCCACAGAGCCCTTGGTTCTGGTCTTTCCCAGTGTCCTCCGGTCTTTCCCGGACGTCCTCCGGCCTATTCCCGGAAGTCAATGGTTTACCCATGCATCAGTAGAAAGAAACTCGTGGAGAGCGTGGCAGCAGAGAGTCCTCAGAAGAGAAGCCCCCTTCAAGCAAGTGTTTCGGCCCTTATCTCCTGACACTCTAGGGGGGTTGGGCCACACCCGGTTCATGACTCCGGATGTCCCTCTGCTGCCCCTTTTTTTTCCCATCTTTTTTTTCCCATCTTGGTAGATGATATTAGACCAAAAAAAAAGAAGAAAAAAAAAAACCCACCACTTAAGCCATTTCAACACATACATCTGCATACACTTATGAAAAAGAAAACAGCATATCAGTTAAGGACCCTCATAATAGTCTAGCTACATCAGAACTGACTAAAGTGGCAGCAAACTCAATTATGCATGAGTCAGACAGAACTTGACTCTCGTTTTCATATTTGTCAAGATTGATACCTTTCGCCTTATACATTTTCCACTAGTCAAATTTGTTACGGTGTGTCTAGTCATTTGCTGAGACTGTTTCTCATATGAAGTGGTTTGCTGTCATGACGTGGTTGTTCTGTTCTTTTCAGGCGGACATCAAACCACAGACAGATGGTGCTAATGGTCTAAAGTATAATCTGACGGCAGACATCATTGAGTCAATATTCAAAACATACCCCATGGGTAAGTGGACATGCTTCATGTGTGCCATGTATGTTTTACTGTTATTGGGGAAGGGAACCAAACTATTAAAAGAGAAGAAGTAAAGCTTGATTTGATTACAGTCTTATTTCCAGACAGATCTTCGGCAATCATTAATATCAAGCTGATTAAACTGTGATTTGTTGTTTAGAAAACTTTAAACAAATATTTTTTTTCTTTGTTGGTGAAGCAGTTAAACATCCTTGGGGTGGGACAGAACAAGCAGGTCAGGTCATCTGGCATCTCTGTTTGTGACTTCTTTCGCACTTTATTTCGATGGACCAGTTACACTTTAAACCATTTAACACCAACATTTTGTATGTAACATACTAGTAAGTACAAAATCGTTTTGTTTTGTTTTGTTTTTTTTGTTGTTGTTTTTGGGGGGGGGGCAGAGTTCTACATAATGTAAAACTGGGATATTGTTTGGAGAAAAAAAGGTCCAAAAAAGATATGTAAGTGCAAATTGCTCCATACCCTGTATGAAAGTCTTGATATGATGTTATTTGCTGTGTATGTGTTTGTCTGTATGTTTTTGATGTTTTTTGATGACCAGTTTGATGTCTGTGTGTTTTTGATTTTTTACTGGACAGTTTGATGTCTGTGTGTTTTTGATGTTTTAAGTGGCCAGTTTGATGTGTGTGTGTGTTTGATGTTTTTAATGACCAGCTTGATCACTCTGTTGCCTTCTCCCAAATGTCCGCTACCTGGTCATCTAAGACAATGCCAGTTACATTGGAAGTGTCGGCAAATACACCTGTATAGTCAGCATGTCTACTGCATCATTGATTTCTAACT
Source organism: Conus canariensis (assembly GCA_033310375.1). Lineage (NCBI taxonomy): Eukaryota > Metazoa > Mollusca > Gastropoda > Neogastropoda > Conidae > Conus > Conus canariensis. Next base: position 29,343,266 of record CM065737.1, on the reverse strand, counting down.
TGTCCACAGCCATGTCAAGTGGACAGTCCTGTGTCGCTGTCACTAACTGTCAAACCCCACACAACATGAAACAATATTCTAAGTGTTTCAGCTTGAATCAAAGCAGTTAGCAAAAGACAGCCACTTTTTGTTGTAGTAGAGACAGGCTGGTGCCACGTCCAAAAGCTCAAGCCTTCGCAAACAGTCTGTATGGGGATGAATTGTTGGGTCACCCTTGATGGATGTATTTGTAGTGAAACGGTGGTAGTGGACAGGCAGAATAGGGCAGAACAATGGGCTTTAAAAAGAAGATAGAATACCACTCTAGTGTCCAGTGACTGACCTTCTGATCAACATACGGTGGTCTGTGGAGGATACTGTTGGATTGGAATTGGGTCACAAAAGGAAGACATGGAAAAGCCGAAAAAAGAAATCCTGAACTGTAGATTAGGCAAAAGCATAACAATGGCAGAGGAGAACTGGACCGTATGCATACAGTCAGTAAGAAGCAGCACTGAAAGAGGAAGGCCTTGTGGTTGCAGTGAAGAAGAAGCATGCAGAGTGTGTTCCTCACAGTCTGTCAGAGAGCGAGTTCTGGACGCGTTTCTTCCAGTCGCATTATTTCCACAGAGACCGCATTGCCATCAACAGCAAAGACATTTTCTCCGAGTGCGCCAAGAAAGATGAGGAAGGTGAGTCTGTCATTGTATTTTTCAGTTCTCGGTTCATCCCGCTTACATCCAGTCTCAACACTTGTCCCTGTTCTGTCGCTCTGAAGTTGTCATTTATCTGTCTGTTTTTGCCGTTTCCTCTTTTTTCTTCTTGTTTTCAGTTCATCTTTCTTGTGCTGTCCATGTCATCTTTGGTCCGTCTTATAAAATTTTGTTTTGCTCTATCTAGAATTTTGTTTTCAGCTGTAATGAACACTTGTAGTAGTTATGAAAAATACCTCTTCTAGCTAAAAAAAAGAGGATATTACAAATGTAATTAATCTCCGTTTATTTTTTATGGTTGATAAGATAGTGTTTAAACACAGAGACACACTCGCTTTCTAATTTAGAAATATTTATCCGTTTAACGGCTACAGTTGTTTCTTCTGTAAGGAATGGCCTGTGACAGCTCACAAAAAATCAAACTTAAAAAAAAGAAATATAGAAACGATATTCCACAAAAACATACAGATAGCATAAGGTGAGTTTTATTAGTGTCATTTTTATATTGCTCATCATATCATTTGTTAGAATTTTTTCTTAAACAAACAAAACAAGCTCTCACATGAGCATGGAAAGGATTCTTTGTGTGTGCAAGATTGGCCTTTCTCCATGTTCCTTATTGAGCATGAATGGAGAGTGGTTGTTAAGGATACATAGGGTGTGCTGTGTCGTGCAGAAATACAGCATGAATGGAAAGTGGTTGTTAAGGATACATAGGGTGTACTGTGTCGTGCAGAAGTACAGCATGAATGGAAAGTGGTTGTTAAGGATACATAGGGTGTACTGTGTCGTGCAGAAGTACAGCATGAATGGAAAGTGGTTGTTAAGGATACATAGGGTGTACTGTGTCGTGCAGAAGTACAGCATGAATGGAAAGTGGTTGTTAAGGATACATAGGGTGTACTGTGTCGTGCAGAAGTACAGCATGAATGGAAAGTGGTTGTTAAGGATACATAGGGTGTACTGTGTCGTGCAGAAATACAGCATGAATGGAAAGTGGTTGTTAAGGATACATAGGGTGTACTGTGTCGTGCAGAAATGCAGCATGAATGGAAAGTGGTTGTTAAGGATACATAGGGTGTACTGTGTCATGCAGAAATGCAGCATGAATGGAGAGTGGTTGTTAAGGATACATAGGGTGTGCTGTGTCGTGCAGAAATGCAGCATGAATGGAAAGTGGTTGTTAAGGATACATAGGGTGTGCTGTGTCATGCAGAAATACAGCATGAATGGAGAGTGGTTGTTAAGGATGCATAGGGTGTACTGTGTCATGCAGAAATTCAGCAGGAGATCCACCAGAAGGTGAGCAACCCCCTGGTAGACCTGACGGAAATCAAGGACACCGCAGCAGAAGAGGTGAGTGGGATGCATGGGGCACAGAGGTGGGTTCATTAGCATTGTTGGTTATTTGTTTCGAAACCATAAAAAGGGATCATGGCTTCCATCAAGTGTTTATGCATCCCAGAAAAGGACACATTATACGTTCATCAGCTGCTTCATTCGGATGTTTTTTTAAATTTTTAAGTCAAATGTTTTCTTAACCTGCAGATAACAGATGTTGGACATCTGATTCCAGTTGGAAGATTGTCTGCTACACAGTGAAAAGAAAGTTTATCCACCCGGGAAGTGGCCTTCCCTGCCCTCTGTCTTTCTTCAGTCATTGTTTGTTTGTTTGTTTTTCCTCAAGCAAATTGTCGCATGACTGACCAGTGAAAGTGAGTGTACTGTTTAAGATGCAGCCTGAAATTGTCATTTTGGCAAACTGTCTGGATGTTGATTAGGCTAAAGGACTGGTCTACAAATTTCTCGTATTTGTTGATAATTGCACCGTTTTGGTTTTGTCAGCATTTTTGCTGGTAAAAATTGAAGTGCGTGATTGTCTGGAATATAATTTAGCTCTGTAAGTAAATTGACCATCATTGATGATTGAAAGAATTCCAGTTATCAATATTCTTTTAAAGTGATTAACATTGTTTTTGAGTGATGCAGTAAAATAACAAGTGTGAAACTTTTAAAAGGTATTCAGAGAAGACGATCATGTATCCGCATTAATTTTTGTCAAGTGTGTATGATTTACAATTTTTTTTTAGATTGAGTTTGTGTTTGTCTGTGTGAGTGACTTTTCCCCAAAATTCATATTGGAAACTTCTATTGGTAGAGAACACCTATAGAGGTGTAGTTTTCGCAGATGTCATCCCACTTGCAGAAAATAAAACCACCTGTTTGATCAAGGGAAGAAGTGTGTAGACTGTTGCCATAGCTTCCACCACTGTCACCTTCATTTCTGAATTTCTTTGTGAGAAGAGGTTCTCTTTTCAAACCTGATTCAGGCATATCTTATTTATTCTCTCAGCATCAGGTCAGTGAAGAGCAAGATACATGCAGTCAGACTGTGAATTGCCAAGACTGAGATTGAAATAGAGGGATTCCAGATTATATATGTGAACTTGTTACAGAGGAAGAGAGCGTGTGTGTGTGTGTGTGTGTGTGTGTGTGTGTGTGTGTGTGTGTGTGTGTGTGTGTACATGCAGGCGCACATGTATACAGATTTTTTACAAGTGGTAGAATAAAAATCTCATCATCAGAATAAATGACCCTCTGAAATTTTGTCCAGAGAGTCTCTATGACTCCCCCAAATTCTGACCTATCAGAAGCCATGTTGGAGAAAAAAAATAGACAGGAAGATACTGGGAGTTCTTGAGCATGTTCATTGACATGATAGGTACAGTATCCTGTCCAAAGTGCTAGCAACGTAATGGGTTTTTTATCCTCACTGTGACTGTAGATGTATGTTGGTTCATAAGCTTAGACAGAAATGTTTTCCTTCCTCTGATTCTTGTACCAACATCTATTTTCTTGAAGCTGCTTTCACTCTCCACTAATATTTTTGGTATGTCATATCAGTGCAGAATGTTGCTGTAGTTCTGTGTTTTAAACTGTAGAGTCTTTGCACAGTGTTACCAAGAACCTTTCCAGTTTTTAACTGACCACGTAACAACTCTGTCATCAAAGTTTGTGATCAGAGTTGGTGTACATGTGTCTGCAAGGAGTTCCGTGGCATCACAGAAGACACACGCACCAGCACCAATGTGTCCAATCAGTCCTTGATCCGCCGCTTCAACCATCACTCCACCATGGTGCTGCGTGCATGCCAGGGGGAGCCACAGACTTCAGCCTCTGGGGAAAATGGAGCCAACGGTCGAAACAATAGTCAGGAGGCCAAAGGGAAGTTGGCTGAGAAGAGTGAAGTAGACAATGGGCATGCCAAGAGAACCAGCAGCAGCAATGGTAAAAGTGAAGATGAGCCAGCTACGAAAAAGGTGAGGAGACGAAAAGCCATTTGTGACTGAACAAGAAATCATTTGTATTTGTACCAGAAATCTTTGTGGATGAACCCAAGCTTTTTGAAGACTAAACATGAAGCTTTTCAAGGTTGAAGAAGACAGACCTGTTTACCCATACAGTTTTGAAAAATATGACAAACTGACAAAAATAATGAATGAATGAAGAAAAAAAGAAAGCATTAGAGATGAATTTGAAATATAGTTTATAAGGCTTTGCCGAAAAATGTAGACAAACAAATCTCAAGACAAAACATGATGCGTTTCGACCTCTTAGGTCTTCTTCAGGCGAGATACACAACACTCAAGACAACAGAAATGAACAAGCAATCACTTCATCTGATTTGGCACAAGATGGGCTTTGTATTAGCGACTTATTGTGTATCTTGCCTGAAGAAGACCTAAGAGGTCGAACAAATCATGTTTTGTCTTGTGATTTGTTTGTCTACATTTTTCAGTGGAGCGTTTTAAATTATCTTTCAAATTTGTTTAGATTTCCGCCAGCCGTTGCCTCACTTTGCAACTAGATCTAACTAGAGATGAAGTTATGTAGTGGTAATTGCACTCAGAGAGTGTAACCAAGGTGATTTCTTGGTGTGCTAATTGGGTGTTTTGACCAAAGAGCACAACTCTTGCTTATTTTTGCATGCCATCTAGTACTTTGATATTCATTATGGAGTTTGTCAGTTTTGTGTATGTGTGACACAACATTCAGTGTGTAACACAGCAGTATGTTCATATGTAAAAAAATCCTCACGCAGGAATGTAAATTGTGCACATATGATCTATATGGTTTTTATTATGAACCATAAATGCAAGATATAAGAATAGCTCTCTTTGTTTATTGTTTTTTCACCCCAAATACCTTTTTATTTCAGCTCTTGTCAAACTGTATTTCTTCCCTTGTAAATGTTGTGGTCCATGAAGATAAAGATTATGTATATCACATGCAGTGATATATCAGATGCTGTGACATACATTCTGTGACCACCGGTTGTGCCCCTTTTGTGTTCGTGACAGGCCAGACTCCAGGCAGTGATGGAGATTGAAGACCTCAGCAGTGAAAAGCAGTCATCAGGGGTCAGTCTGCGGCTGGACAAAATGGAGCGCTACCTGCATGGTCCAACCCCTGCTGCTGCCTCCCGCTACACTAGCAGTGACAATGTGCTCACTGCCTTCCGCAGCATCTCTGCACAGATCAGGGGCTGGGGGGATCACCCAGCTAAGGTCAGGCTGCTAGTGTGTGTGTTAGTGTGTGTGCGTGTGTGTGTGTTAGTGTGAGTGTGTTAGTGTGTGTGCATGTGTGTGTGCATGTGCGTGTGTGTGTGTTAGTGTGTGTGGTTGTGTGTGTGTGTGTGTGTGTGGTCAGGCTGCTAGTGTGTGTGCGTGTGTGTGTGGTTTGTGTGTGTATTGTGATTGTACTACGTGTGTAAATGTGTGGAGGAAGCAAGAAAGGGGGGGGGGGGGGGGGGGGGGGATATTGAGTGGTTTGAGTTAAGCTTGTGTGGTGTCTGTGTGCTAGTGAATGTGTGTGCACGCATTAGACTTATTATTAGACACATGCATATATGCAGTATGTGTTACAAACTTCCATGCTGACACTGTGTTGGGAGCTACCATTCGAGCATTCAGCATGGCTTGATCATCTGTGCTTATACAATCCCTTGAAAAGGACCTTGCTTATAATACGTACTACTGATGCATGGCCATGATAAAACGGTTAGAGAAATTGTGCCAAAGCTGGCATGTAACCCCAGTTTGGTGGGACAGTCTTCATTCATTATTTTCCTGTTTATTTATAGGAGCTCACTGCCTTCCACTTTATGAAACCAGCTCACCATATCTGGTTTGAAAAAAAGCTAAAAACTTATCATTTGAGCCAAGTGTTTTGAACAGTTCTTTTCCCATATTGTATGTACACCCATGTTATATATGTTAATGAATTAAGGCCTGAATGGTGTATAAAAACACAGTGAGTGGTTTCAGTGAGAATTGTACTATACAAATACTGCTATTTATTTATTTGTTAAGGACAGTGACAGTTTAGATTGTGGAAAGAAATGACAAGGTTGGGTCGGATGCATTAAAAAGACGTCAAAGAGATACCGGAAAGAGGAATTTTTGAACTGGAGTTGAAATGCCTGTTGTACCGGAAAGAGGAATTTTTAAAATGGAGTTGAAATGCCTTTTGTTTTTGTTTGTTTTTAACACTATTGTCATAGGAAATCTTGTTCAGAAACAAATCTTGTGAGCTTGCTATCAGTACACAAACCATGTGTACACACTGATGAAAGTGTTTGGTGTTCCTCATTCTGGTCAGTCTAAAAAGGTTGATCATAATTGAGCAGAGGGATGTACAGTGTCACGAACATGTAAAAAAACTGAATGGTCACAGTGTATTTTGAAGCCACTCTGTCATGGCCTGTTGATATGGACAGGCTGTCAGTGGACCTCAGGCATTGAGTATTCTTGGGGAGCTGTCACCAGGGGGCGCTTTGATGCAAGGAACAACACAGCAACAGCTACATGGTCAGTTATGTACCCTAGTTATCGAATGTTTATCTTTGGAGGTATGTTTGGCATGTGTTTATGTTTTCAGACTTGTAATAGGGTTTTGACCCACAACCTTTTTAACAGTCGTTTGTGATATAAACTGCTCCGCTGAATTTGGTGTACGGCAGTATTAGAGTCGTCCAACGGATGGTCCATATGGTTGTCAAACTGTAAACAAAAGAACTGGAGTCAAATATAGGTATAGGTGTGTTTATTTCTGTGTCTTTTGTGTGTGGACATGTTTGAATACTGACGTAGTACTTATGAATGCAAACTTATTTTGCTGTTATAAAGTAATGAATTACATAGCATGCTGCGAGATGTCTAGCTGTACAGGATTCGTAATTTTCTGCTGGTAGTGGTACAGAGGTAAGGAAAGGATAGATGTTTCAAGTCAACAGCCCCACTTCCTATGCTCTACAACAATATTTCTTGTCAATTTTCGCTTTGCAAGTAAATGAACTGTGAAAAACATTGTAGTATTTTCAGAAATTATAGGGATTGTATAAACAATCTCTGTTGTTCTTAAATCTTGTTCCACATTTATTTCAGACCAGAGGGCAGAGGCAGTATGACTCTTGCTCCAGACAAGTGATGCCTAGATCTTGGGTTTTATAAACTTTATTAAGATAATGCTTTAAGAAAATAAGAGGGAGAGATAAAGAATCAGACTCGCAACTGGGTTGTCTCACCAAAATTGAACGTGAGGCGAACAGGAGAAAATAAATGGTTTCTCATTCTTCGTTTTCAGTGTCCAAATGTTATTTGTTTTCGCCTGAAGAAGACCCAAGAGGTCGAAATGCATTGTGTCTAGTCCTGTACTCTGTTTGTCTGTGTCCTTGGCGGTAACTAACCCCCTCTCTTTCTAAATTTCACCAAAATTGATTGCTCAGGTCTAAATCTTGTTCTCACTAGCAAGTTGGACAATCCTTATCTTCACTGTAATATCATGATTATTGAACCTTTTTTTTTTAACGTATTCCAGCTGCTGTACACATATATTTTAGAAATATTTGTTGACAGGAATAGTGGCAGGGGACGTGCAGGGAGAACTGAAGCACAGCTACAGCGCTCTCTGTGAACTCCTCCGCCATTTCTGGAGCTGTTTTCCTGCCACCACCAAGTTTCTAGAGGACAAGGTAGGACCTTCATCTCTTTGACACTGTTTCCCTGCAATCACTGAGTTTCATCTCTTTGACTCTGTTTCCCTGCAATCACGAGTGCAGCATCCCTGGTGTTGGCCCAAAAGATTCCCAAAGCGGCCCTGAAAGAAAGTCCCTCACCCTTGAACACCTCCATACCCAGTTCCCCAAAGAGTCCTGGACTCATGTCTACACCGACGGCTCTGCAGCAGATGCCATTCAAAATGGAGGGGCAGGAGTCTATGTCCAATATCCAGGAGGCAGAGAAGAAAAGATCTGCCTTGCTACCGGCCTGTACTCCACAAATTACAGAGCTGAAGCAGAAGCCCTGAAAACAGCAGCAGCCCACATCAGCCCCTACGCCAGCCACAACGTTGTCTTCCTGACCGACGCCCTGTCCATCTTGCACGCCCTTCAGTCCAATAGAGACCCAGAGCTCAACAATCTGTCCTCATCTCTTGCCTCCCTCTGCACAAGTCACACAGTCACCCTGCAGTGGATTCCCTCCCACTGCAACGTGCTCGGCAATGAGACTGCTGACTCCTTGGCAAAGGAGGGCACTACAAAGAAGCAGATGGACGAATCCAGGACCATCATCAAGGCCAAGCTGCAGAACAAGTGGAAGCAGCAGCATCCACGCCACAACAGAGCAGACCCGTACTACCTGCTGGCTCGACGAGAGCAGGTAGTCATCTTCAGGCTCAGGACAGGCCACAACCGCCTGAAACACCACCTATTTCCTAAACTCCGCATCAGCAACACAGAGCAGGGCCCCTGCAGAACAGACAGCCAGACAACAGAACATCTGCTGCAGTCCTGCCCGTTCCACCAAGCGCTCCGAGAGAAAACCTGGCCCGACCCAATACCAGTGGCCCGAGAGAATGTCAATATCCATGTTCTATCCCACCACATCTTATTTTGCACGAAAACCCCCCTTTTCACATACAAATCACGTCCTTCACATGCTACTTTTTGCCAAAATTAACACCTGTTTTCTAAACAAAATTAACACCCCAAAACCTCCAAAAATTGACGTAATCAGTACTTTTAAAAATGGGGGGTTTTCGTGCAAAATAAGCTGTGGTGATATAGAACCTAGATATTGACATTCTCTCTCAGCTATCAACGTCCGCAAGACTTAGCCCTTACTACTTTTTTAATATGTTCTTCTACTTCCAGCACCATTAATAAGTCAGAACAAACAACTAGCCCTCCATCTTGATTAGTTATTTTTACATCTAATGAATTTATAGCTCCCTCAATTAATTCTTTAAATTGACTGTTTCCATCAAACCCATATAGCTGATAATCGCAAAACCCGCCTTAATTGACGGCAAAACCTTTAGAACTGTAGATGGATTGCCATTAAACAAATTAGTATTTGTTTTTAACTGTTGTAAATGGACACACAGCATTGGATTCACAGAAAAATCAGAAGGTTTATTACCTTCAAACTGATAGATGCCTTCTCTTGTGCTAAATCTATAAGATTTGTTACTATTGTGGAAGCCCAAGATTTTAGCTAGGTCTTTAGGGAAAGCGTACTCTCTTTTTTCTTCTAGTGGAAAATTCATAGTAATTCTAAGGTTTGCCTCGTTAATTGTTAACAATATGCCAAAATTGCCAAATACTTCTTTTAAAGAACAAAAGTTGTAATAACCATCAGGTATTTGTATATGGCTTATTTGATTGCCTTGTTCGTCATCAACATTAATCCAGTTATTTTGAGCTTCTTCAGATATGTTAACCCACATAACTTTAAAACCAATTTCTCTAAGGGCAATCCTACAACCCCCACTCCAATTGGTAATTGGGTACGTTAAGAACACACACTCGTTTTGCTTGGTTATATAGATGTACATCTTTTTTATAACTATTTAAAAAACTAATTTAAAAATGGAGCCTTTTAAATATAATGAAAGTGCCGCCTACAATGTAGGAGCGTTTTATAACCCCAAATCTTTGGACTTCAGCAATTTAACCATCACAGTAGATGGATCATACGACTTTCAAGTCAGATTTGTAAACCCACTAACTAGATATTTAAATCCTCCAATAAAGAGTGACAGAGTGCCATCAGCGTGGTCATCTCGCCCTATGGCTTTTTTCCAGAATCAGTTAAATTTTGCCATTTACTGCGCAACCACAGGCTGTGGTGTTTCATATGCAAACCATTTAAACCACCCCAATCCCTTAGTAAGGTCAGTATATAACTTTCATGTTTATTATCAGTATAGGCGCATACTAACTGAACTACAAGTACGCCTCCCCAATGACAACGCGTTTAATCCATTTCTCAGCCCAATGGACAATAATGCATATGAAAGAATCTGCAATGAATTTAACATTAATCCTTCAACTGACTTTAGACAAAAGTTAGACCGCAATCATGGGCTAGGCACATTGTATTTGTGGGGTACAAAAAGAGAATATACTTATGACTACTGGCCCGGCCACACCTCTTTTAAGTCAAACTCCCAAGTTAGATTGGGGTCCATAGAACAAAAACATCCTAATGCTTGGGCAACATTTATCTTAGATGAAAGTAAAGGCCTAACAATGCCAGGAGTGCAAAGGCTTAATGACTCCATAAGAACATACGTTTGGTGTCTATTAGGAGCACAAGCACAGACTAAATCTAGCATAGTAGATCATTTGGCGTCATATACTTTACCATGTCAGACCATAGCATTCAACGGCAGTTAGCCAGCTCTGTCAGGCCGAATTTTTTCCGTGGCCAATGCAGTCATAAGACAGTCACGTGATGTCACCCCACTTCCGGCCCCGGAAGAAGCCAGTGTCAACTTCCTATAAGTCATTCATCTTCGGCCTGCCGTCAAAGCAAGATAAGTCTTGTGCTCTGTCTCGCCTATACTTGCCTTTGTGTTAACTTTGCTGTGTTTTGTTCTATACTTGATTCAGTTGTGGCTTGCAAATGTGAGGCTCTTGGTGGGAGCGTATTTATCAAAAGATTTGTCTCTTTTACCGGCACTCTCGGGAGCGTATTTATTAAAAGATTTGTCTCTTTTACCGGCACTCCCGCGACTTTGTTACTCGCGATCGTCGGCACCGCTCGCCGGTCGTGTTCCCCCACCATATTGCCGAGCCTCGGGTTCAGCACGCATTTTGTGCTGGTTCCGGCTTGCACTAGACCCTGAGTATTTTTGCCGTGTGAGGCTCTTGGTGGGAGCGTATTTATTAAAAGATTTGTCTCTTTTACCGGCACTCTCGGGAGCGTATTTATTAAAGATTTGTCTCTTTTACCGGCACTCTCGCGACTTTGTTACTCGCGATCGTCGGCACCGCTCGCCGGTCGTGTTCCCCCACCATATTGCCGAGCCTCGGGTTCAGCACGCATTTTGTGCTGGTTCCGCTTATTAAGGTTTAGGGCTCAATAACTATCACACCTGTACTCTTTACCCTTCACAGGTAGAACGTGTTCGAGTAAGGGTGTGTGACACTGATCTGCTTATTAAGATTTAGTGCCCAAGAACTATCACACCTATACACAGTGATACTCCACGTGTAGAGATTGCTATTAATAGCCATACCAGTCACACGACCGGTGGCGTGTACGGGTAGTTCGAGTTTTCAGTCGATCTCTCGAGCACTTTGCACGACACCACACGGACGATCGAGATTAATTGATTTTCTCGATCGGCCACCTTGTCTCCTCTTTGCGGTCGTGTGTTCCGGGTTTGCTCTATCCACCTGTGCCCAACATGGTGAAGGACACCGCCGGGTCGAGCCACTCCACTGCTCGGAGTTCGCTCAATTTCCCGGAGAACCCGCGGGTCGATTCCATCTCGGAGCAATCCGTTCGCACTGATGAACGTACGGTTCGGGTAGACAGAGACGACTTCTCCGCGGAAGGGACGCGTGATCTTCCTCGTCTACCAAACCGACGGACGCACGACCGCGGCGTCCCAAGGCTGATAGGCAAGCGGCCACCATTTCAAAATGCCTTTCATTTGATCTGCCTGCTAGTCTAAGGGCAAAGCTCCCCTCAAGGTGCTGCCCAGAAAGTCTAATGGCAAGGCTCCCCTCAAGGGGCCCGGCCGAGCAAAGACTAGCCAACGGAATTCGCCCTCCCCCACCCCTTCTCCATCGGCCAGCTTGCCCTCTAGCCTACGGACTCGCTCGGAGACTTCTAACTATCATGCTGAGTCACGCGAATCTCGGCCCCCGGGGCACCTTGCCGAGCCGCGGACCAGCACGGGTGACGGATCTGGGATGGAATCACCATCCGTCACTCGCCTTGATGAGTCACGTATCTCTTTTTCCCCCCAAATTGATACGTGCACTCATAGCGCTCGGCCCCACCGGGCACAGGTGCAGCCAACACCTGAGCTCGAGGAGCGCTTCGACTCCGGAAGCAGCCTTATGGTCACCCCGACGCACGACCTCGGTGGTGTCCATAATCCTGGGCGTGCGGGCACGCCGCGCCATGGGCCCGGCCGTGCCCATGCACAAGGACGGTCGACCTACCCCGATCGAACGTCACCTTCTTCCCTAGGGGTATTGGACGTTGGGGAACCGACCTTTCGGATCCCCATTTGGGCAACGTCCGCGGTCCCGCTCCTCCGGGGGGAGGATCTACCAGCGGGACCAAGGGTAACCTGACATATTCCTCCAGGGGGAGGAACACGGGACCGCATCCTGACCAATCCGCACTTTCGCGGGTTGGGGGCTCGACTTCCGCATCCTCCTCCATACCATTATGGCCCTCCCAGGCCCATTCCAAGGACGTGTATGGTGCAGTGCACGGACCTGGACGGGGACGACAGGCCACGGCCTCTCAAGCCCCCCCCCAACAGTGATTCAGGTTACCCGGGTCCCCGGGGACTTTCTGCCTACAAGAAGAAGAGGGTCTCGTGGCTACGACTCGGCGGATGTCTGACCTACGCATTCGCCCAACGCGCTGGTCAGACCTTGAGTGCGGCCTACCTACCATGGTTTTCCCCAGGGCCGCCACAGCCCGTTTACCTCCCCGGGGACCGGTGGCTCTATGCCCCCGAGAGAGACCAGTGGCTTAACGCCAACACCCAGCACGACCAGCTACATGGTCGAATGTGGCACCCGGCCTCACTTACCTGGGTCGACCTTGGTCTCCCTCCTCGGGCGCTGTCCTATCGGCAGGACGATGTCCCGGCCGCCGATTATAGGGCCACCGGGGACACACTACAGGCACCCCTCGACTTACCTCCTGAAGACGGGTGCTATGAACCCTCTCAGGACCAGTACCTCCCTGAGGCGGACGATGACGAGGAGCTAGCCCCCACCTCATTGTACGATGTCCGCACGATAGAACGGTGGCGACCAGACCTCGTTAGGAGGGAGGCCGCACCCGCTGACGAATTTCTCTCCCTCTCCCCCGGCCCAGAGATCTAGACCAATCTACCCAAGAACCCCTCAGTCGCCTCCTTGTTTACGGACAATCCCGTGACCAGGGAGATGGGCATTTCCCAGTCGGACCGTCGGTTGATCCCCCACCTGCCCCCCCCTACTTCCGGCGCCATCTCCTTTAAGAACCTAAAGGAATGGGTCCGAGTAGCCAGGATGGGCATCCTCCACACCACGGCGGGACACACCTACTTGGACATGCCCCTTCAGCGAGCGGAGGCTCTATGGCCGGAGGACGATGGTGCCATCCCAGTACCGGGGGACCCGGGCTCTGAGGCGCACCAAGAGCCTGACCCTCGCTTGTTCAGCGATCCTTTCATGCGACACCTAGTTAACAGGATTTCGCATCACCTTTCGGCTGCGGCGGACAGCGCAGCCAGAAGCCACTTCAACTGCTTGTTGGTCGCGAGAGAGGCCGTGCTGGCGCGGACCTCTCTCTCCCCGACGCTTAAGGCAGCCCTGCGATGCATCCCGGGCCAGGTCCAGTCGCTCTTTGGCGACTACTCGGCTGACGTCATAGCACAAGCAGTTGAGGAACGCAAGCAGGCTGTGTCCTTTGCGCCCAGGCCACCGCCACGCCCTGCTAGACCCCCACTTCGTTCCTTCCCCAGGCACAGACCCTATCCCAGACAATCGCCTTCCCGCACCGCACGGCCCGCCAAGCGACCTAATCTTCTCCCAAGGCCTAAGCCAAAACCCCATCAGCAAAATTTTCGGTTAGGCCAACAGTCACGCTCCCGGAGCTGACTAGGGAGACAGCCCGAGGGGGACTTAGATCAGGTAGCACCCCCCCTCGCCCTATCCCCCACCCACCAGCCCAGACCCTCGCCCCCCTGGCGGGCAGCCTCTCCCGGCATGCCCACCAGTGGAGACGCATACGCCTCACCCCTGGATAGTGGCGGTGCTACAGGAAGGGTTTCGCCTTCCTTGGGCCCACGAGCGTCCCCCCCCTCATGCTATCTCCCCCTCCCTCCCCCAACGAACCCTCCCCCGCCAAAGCAGAAGCTCTTCGCACGGAAGTCCAAGACCTCCTCAAAAGAGGGGCCATCTCGGAGATTTCCCACCCAAACCCCGGCTTCTACTCTTTGTGATCCCAAAAGCCTCGGGAGGATGGAGGCCCATTCTAGATCTTTCGCCCCTCAACAAGTTCCTCAGGCCCACCAAGTTCAAGATGGAGACCCCCACCCAGATCCGAGACTCCATCCATCATCGCGACTGGGCCACATCCGTAGACCTGAAGGACGCCTATTTTTCAGATCCTGATTCACCCGGCCCACAGACGATTCCTACGGTTCGTCTGGCAGACCCCGGAGAGGCCTGCACGCATAGTGGACCTCATCTCCTGCCTGTCACAGGCACCCCACACCTCGGCCAGAACCCTGTCCTCCCTCCTAGGAATGATGGAGTCCCTGTCTCCCCTCATTCCCCTGCGGCGGGTCCCCAAACGCCAACTTCAGAGGGAGTTCCGCCGACGTTTGTCACAGACCTCCGACCGCTGGGACCAGGTCATTCCCCTCGGACACTGGTTCATTTCGGCGACGGAGGAGCGGCTCACTCCAGCCACTCTCTCCACCGGGGTCCCCATCTCCCTCCCAACCCAACCCAACCACTGGAACTTTATACAGACGCCTCCAACTTGGGCTGGGGGGCCCACGTGGAGGACAGTCACGCCTCGGGGAGTGGGAGCTGGAAGCGGTCAGGCTAGCCCTTCTCCAACTCCAGCACAAGGTCGCGCACCGACTTGTTCTCCTCCTCACGGACAATACGTCGGTAGCTTGCTATGTCAACAAAGGGGGAGAGGCCCGCTCCATAGGCCTCTCCCTCAGAACAGAGGCCCTCCTTCGCTGGTGTCGCGCAACCATTGGTTTGTGCCCATGATCGACCTGTTTGCCACCAGCTTCAACCATCACCTGCCCCTGTACGTCTCTCCCGTTCCAGATCCCCAGGCGGATGCAGTCGACGCACTATCCCTCCCCGGGACGGGCCTACTGGCGTATGCCTTTCCCCCCTTCCCCATCCTACACAAGGTGATCAGGAAGGCAAGGCTGGAAAGACCCAGGCTGATCCTCGTAACGCCATGGTGGCCGACCCAGTCTTGGTTCCCGGACCCCAAGTCCCTCACCCACGTTCCCCCCCTCCGGCTCAGCCCTCGCTGGGACATGCTGAGACAACCCCGGTCAGGTCTTCCTCACTCCAATCCCAAGATGCTTCGCCTACACGCGTGGCTTCTATGCCAGCCCAACTGCGAACATCTGCATCTACCCCCCACTCGGAGAGACCCCAGTCCGTCCTAGACACACTAGCCGGGGCAGGGGCCTCTCAGGGATTACGGGACTTCGCCTCGGCATCTCGCAGAGCCAGCACCGAATCCCTCTACAACTACCGTTGGGAGAGATGGATAACCTGGTGCTCAGATAACTCTGTTCCCCATTACTGCCCCTCCAACATCCAAATAGGAAATTTCCTCTCCCACCTATCCTCTTCCCTTAAGCTGTCGGCTGGCTCCATTCGGGGCTACAGATCAGCTATCTGCACTACCATTCGTCAACTGGGGGGCCCTTCTTTTGACAATGACTTTCTCCTCAGAGAGGTGTCTAGAGGAGTTGCTCTACGGGAAGCTCAGTCCCCTAGGCGCATTCCCCTCTGGGACCTTTTTACGGTCCTCGATGCCCTCAGAAAAACCCCTTTTGAACCCATTGCTTCTATTCCTTTTGACCTCCTCTCCTTTAAGACCACCTTTCTCCTCGCCCTGGCCTCGGCCAGAAGACGAAGTGAGATTCACGCCCTCAGCGGTGACCCCACAGATATCGCCTTCCACAGGGACGGCTCAGTCTCTCTCAAGTTCCTTCCGGAGTTCTGACATCTTGGGAAAGGGAGAAAAAGATGGAGACATGGACCTTTGCCCCTCCAGGTGTCTCAGGTACTACTGGGAACGCACACGCCCCAGGCGCTCCTCCCAGAGACGACTCCTTATATCCCTCAACCCCAACAATACTAGAGATATCTCGGCGGGAACTATCTCCAGGTGGCTCTCCAAGACGGTGAGATCTACCTACGCTCAGGCGTACAAGGATCTCCCTGTCCTATCACCCAGGGCCCACGAGGTCAGAGCACTGGCCACTTCCACAGCGTTCCAGTACTCTGTCCCCGTGCGCCACCTGCTGGAGGCAGCCTACTGGCGTTCGGAAAATCCCTTCATTAATTTTTACCTGAGGGATATCCGCATGACCAGAGCTGATGGGTCTAAGGGGATTTCCTTTGTGGCGGCCAATGCAGCCATATCGGTCAACCCCAAGAACCACTAGGGCGCTCGCCCTCCTCCGATTCCTTTAAATTCTGCTATGGTCTGACATGGTAAAGTATATGACGCCAAAATGGGGAGTTTGTGTTATACTCCCTGTTTGGCTAGTATACTTACCATGTCAGACTCTAATTCCCTCCCTACCTTCCCCTCTGGCGCCAAGGTTCTCGGGGTCACCATACACCAGGCCTCGCTGAATGACTTATAGGAAGTTGACACTGGCTTCTTCCGGGGCCGGAAGTGGGGTGACATCACGTGACTGTCTTATGACTGCATTGGCCACGGAAAAAATTCGGCCTGACAGAGCTGGCTAACTGCCGTTGAATGCTATGGTCTGACATGGTAAGTATACTAGCCAAACAGGGAGTATAACACAAACTCCCCATATCTACAGGTTTTGATGCCAGAAAACAATTTCTAGCCAATTTAGAAGATGCTATTAACTCTGCTGTTGATTTGCCTGCCAGCATACAAAGGTATCAAAACGTTCTTTCACATGCTAGGTCAAAGGTTGACTTTGTTGTTGGTCATGGATTATACATGCTGCCCTCTGACCTTAGGCTACAGATTGGCATGATACAGAATTATAACAATGAAATCCTTATAGCCGGAGACAATCAAAACTTAGGACACAATCAAGGCCTAAACACAAGGCCTGCTCCATCCATTTTAAAAAAAGTACCTATCCTTGAAGAAAGCGATCCAGCTATAAGCACCCCACAGCCAGAAAGCGACCCACCGCCAGTTATAAGCGCCCCACAGCCAGAAAGCGATCCACCGCCAGTTATAAGCGCCCCACAGCCAGAACCAGAAAGCACGCCACCTGTTGATGTACCTCACACTGACAGTCACACTAGCGAAAAGACAGCCCTCGTTGTGTTTTTAACTTTTACTGGATTAGCCATACTTTATTTCACTAAAAATTAAACCGGCAGCCAGCACTCCTAACGTCCACAGATGGTCAGCCATATAACCAGCCACTTTGCCTATGGTAGACAAAACCCAACTAACAACACTGCCAATTATGCCAGGCAGAGCATCAAGCGCTTTAGCTGCTAACTTCTTTAATAAGTTTGCTAGATGATGCAATTGTTTTCTAATCCAACTTTTACCGGGCTGAGGCGTTGGGGGCGTTACTGGCCCTGTTGGCGCACTGCCGGTTAATGCATAAACCAGTGTAGAGATAGCAAACCCAACAGCCGTTAATATACTAACTATTGTAATCCCCTGCTCTCTGAACAGAGTCCTTATTCTTTCAGCTAGCGTAGTGTTTTCATAAAGCATTCTGTTTATAGTTTCTTTAATTCTGCTTGTTTGTGATGCTAGCTGCGTCCTGTTAGTAGACAGCGTTTCTAACCTGGCTGCCCTTTCTATCATTAAATCCTGTATTTTCTGCTGTATTCTAGCCTTTTCTTCTTGCCCTAAATTGTTATCATCTGCGTCAGCCAGCTTATTTCTTTCTTCTTCTATCTCTCTATCTAACTCGCCAAGTTTTGCCAAATTGTTTGTTAGTTCACCCCTTATTGTCCGCAGAGCAGCATTAAGCCCCAGGATTTCACGCATAGGCAATGGAGAATCATCAATTGTTTTTAATTG
Source organism: Conus canariensis (assembly GCA_033310375.1). Classification (NCBI taxonomy): domain Eukaryota; kingdom Metazoa; phylum Mollusca; class Gastropoda; order Neogastropoda; family Conidae; genus Conus; species Conus canariensis. The sequence continues at coordinate 29,325,238 of CM065737.1, read as the reverse complement.
TGTCTCCTCATTAAAACTTGTCTCAATTTCTGCTATTAGTTCATCTGCTTGTCGGCTTAATTCTTGAAGAGGTATGTTTTGTATTTCAGATTGTGTTGGCAGCCCCGCCCCAAGTTCTGTAAAGCACTAACAGCCTCAGGCCTTAGATTGCCAATAAGGGCTAACCGCCTTCGGTCGGCAACAGGGAGTTCTCTAAGAATTGTGCTCATGCTTAAAAACTTGGTTGGGTCTGGCTTTGTAGTAAGTCGTACAAGACCTTTACTAGTCCTTACATACAGATGATTATTTTTATCCATCTTAAAATCAAAAGCACTGTGGCCTTCTGGCGGCTCTAGTCCTATGCTTCTATAGAATGAGTTAATTTTATTTGTTAATAGTTCTGCACGAGCTGTAATAACTCCAGGGGGTGTTTCTTCTACTGAGGGGGTTAAAGAACGTGCTTCTTCAAGTTCATCTTCTAATGAAGGGCCCGATTCTGTTTCATCATCTTCCTCAATAGGATCAATCGCGTCAAAATCTTCATCCATATTTTTTATTTATATTCTTTTTTGTTTTATAAAAAATGAACTCATACGGTTGTGACCTTGATCCATACAGAAAAGAGAAGGAACCCCACGGCGTAAAAGGTATAAGGCAGACTGTAATTAGTGTAAATACTCCATCAACAGTTCAGCCCGGACAAACTTTAATAGTCAAGTTTCCTGATCTTGGCGCCGGCGATGTTATAATGCCAGGCACTGCTAAACTATCATTCAAAATAGATATTACATCGGAAGATCCTAATGCTACTGTTGTTGCTAATTTGGGCAGGGCAATCGTTAATCATATGGCAATCAAACTGGAGGGCAGAGAAGTATTTGTACTAGGCGAGGCAGACATTTTTGCTCTCTATTCTGACCTATGGCTGCCTAAAAAAGAAAGAAAAGAGAAAGTTTATCAAGGAATACAAAATCCAAACGGTCTCAAGCACAGAGTTGGAGCGGAGGATGCAAAGGATGATGTTAAGGATGAGGCAGTAGCAGAAGCATTTGGCAACAGATTCTGCATCCCTCTAGATTTTGAGCTGTTAAAGACGCATATGCCATATTACCAAGGTGCACTAAAAGAAAAACTTACTTATGAACTGACATTTAATCCTAGCGGTTCTGTTGTTCTGTCTGAAGATCCTGAAGCTAAATACACAGTCAGCGACATTTCTCTTGAGTTTGATGTTGTTACTAACCCTGAACTGGCCAGAACAATCTTAACCCAGTATAAAAATAAAACAGTTATTTATTATGAAAGAGTTATACACTCCACTACAGAAAATAGAAACAAGCGAGACACTCTCTGGAACATGCATCTAAATCAGTCACTAAAGTCTTTAAAAGGAATTTTGTTCTTGTTTACCGAAGGAACAACTCCTTTTCATAGAGAATCAGAAGCGTTTTATAATCCAAAAATTGAGAAGGTTGACTGCGCAATAAATGGTAAGTCTGATCAGTTGTATTCGGGTCGCGGACTTTTACCTCACCAACACTTTGATGAAATAAGAAAGTTGTTCGCTGGAGGTAGGCAAAGAGATCCTGCAGTTGATCGTGTATGTAAAAAACTTCGTCTTTATGATGTAAGACTCGAAGACTACTTAATAACTAAATATGGACTGTGGCTGGATTTTAGATCCACATTTGACAACAGATTGTTTGGAAGTGGAGAAAGGGTAGGGCAAGATGGCATAAAAATAAATATTCACAAGAAAGCAGACGGAAACGCACCAATACAAATTCATATTTTTATGGTTTGTGATGCTCAGCTAAACATTGAAGAAAACAGGCTAAAAGATGTGGCTTATTAAAATGCAGAAGAAATATTCTAATAAAAACAGATGGATAGTTTGAAATTTCTGCCCAAAGATCCGCACTGTTCTCTTATCTGCGGGATTACTGGGTGTGGGAAAACTGTCTTCGTACTTGATTTGTTACAAACAGTCTACAGGTTTCATTACGAGCACATTGTTATATTCTGCACAACCATTAAGCACAACAAGTCTTACAAAGAAAGGAAGTTTATTTGGACAGACGATAATATATTTTTAGTTGACCCCAGCGACAAACTGAGCGACTGTTTAGAGCATTACTATAGACTATTTGAGGGAACTGAAACGCTGTTTATTATTGATGACTGCTCAGCTGAACAAGACATTGTTAAAAAAGAAGGACTCTGTCTAAGCTAGCCTTTAGTGGCCGCCACGCCTTAGTTTCTGTGTGGCTCTTAACTCAAAAATACAATGCCGTCTTAAAAGACTTTAGATCGCAGTTAAAATCAGTCATCTTATTTTACACTAAGGACAAAGATAGTTTTGAAGAATGTTTAAGTGAAAATTATATAATCAGGGACAAAGATGAGCTAAAAAAAATAAAAGAGCAGTTAGAAAAATCTAAGCACGCTAAGCTATGCTTACGGACTGACCCCCCAGTTCAATACGTTTGTTTATTGTAGATTGTTTATTACAGATTGTTTATTATAGGCTGTTTATAACAAATTGTTTATTATAATTTTAATATTAAAAAGAATGTCTCGAGGGCCAGAATCAAAAGCGCAGCTAGCTCCTAAATGCACTGCAGTAGAGCTAAAAGACCTAGCAGACACAACTGAGTTTGATCTAATAGGAGTTCCAGGAAATGTTTATGGATTTGAGTACACAGATGACGGGGTTTACAAACGAACAGAAATTGAAGATAAAAAACGACAGCAGTATCCTACCCTGGAAGAGATAAGAAATCTAAGGGCAAACGATTTTGGCAAACACGAATACAAACTTCATAAACGAGAGAATGCCTGGGCGTTGCTTCCTAACATTAACTGGAATTTAAAGTTTGAACTACGAAGCCCTAATGTATACTTTGATAAGAAAAACAATTTTAGAAAAGCTTTGAATGCAGGTCCCGTTCTTGTTAGCCTAGTCCCAGGAACACAACAGAAAAAACAGATTGAAATAACTAGTCAGGGTTCTGAATATATGCTAAAGAGAAAGAGGCCCTTAGCTGAAGTGGGGGATGACACCGTTGGCTTAGAGTTTACTCCAACGCTACAGTCACTACCTAGGCAAATGACGATGCTTTTTCGCTTATTTATTGCCCAAGGGAGGCTGATTCTAGTTTGCCAGAACATACCTTAATTAGAGGCATACAAATAAAGGCTGAAAACTTGGATGCTCCTCTGAAGCTCGCTATTGCTATTACTAAAAACGGAGATGAAATAAACACCCTTGTATCATCTGACAAAGTTACTGTGATGGTTGACAAAGACAAACTAACAGTACTTGACTTTATTTTCATTAAGTATGTTGATTTTATTGCGTTTTACTCTGTTGATGAAGTGCTGCCAGAAGGATTAATAAGAAGATATGTATAAGATTAATCTTAATTAATAAAAATAATCTTAATTAAAAAATGGAGGCTCAAAAGTTTAGATTAGAGCAAATAACCGAACTTCAAGAAGAAATAGAAAGTGACTTAGATAAGTATAGGGTTACTAGAAAGAAATATGCTAAAGCTTTAAGTACTCTTTCTCATGTAATTACTGGCTCATCAGCTGTAGCTAGCGTAAGTGCCGGGTCTAGTGTTGCTCTTTTAGCTACTGGGGCCGGGGCGCCAGCCTCTTTAGCATTAGGGAGCCTTGGACTAGGTTTAGGCGCCATGTCTATGATTGTGAGTGCTGTTTTAAAAAAATTAACGCCTAAATTACAAAAGCACACTGCCATTGTAGCCCTAGCATCAGCAAAACTTTCTTCATTAAAATTAAGAATAAGCAAATCAATACAGGATAAAAACATTACAGACGAAGAATTTCAGAAGCTTATGACCGATGGTGAGGATTACAGGCGACAAAAAATTGAACTTCAAAAGGAGTGGAGAAAGACTTTTACTTCACAACAGGTAGACACTGAGACAATCAAACAGAACATTGAAAAGCAAACGCATGACTGGTTAAACCCAAAATAAGTCAAAAAATAAGATGTGAACTAAAATAAATAAATCATAAGTTTAGCAAAAAATAAATTATAAGTTTAGCAAAAAAATAAATTATAAGTTTAGCAAATACTATTTTTTTTTAACTAATCGGCACTGTGTTTGGCGGGACAACTTGCAACTCTTCACGAACAAAGGATCTTTTAGGGGCGGGTTTTTTAGACGTAGTAGCACCGCTAGAAGAAAGAGTTTCTCTTAAATAATACACGGGAGGGGTTGTTTTCATAATTCTTTCAACTTCATATACATCTACGCTCCATATGGGGTCTGTGGCTCTAATTCTAACATCGCCTTCTGCCTCTCCTGGCGCATACAAGTATCTTACTTTTAGTCCAAACGGCAAGAGTTTTTGAGTCCCCTGCACATCTTCAGTAATGCTAATTTTTTTTTAATTTGATCGCGTTTACTGGTTTAAGGCCCGTTGCCTTAAATTCTTCATTGTTCATGGCACGTAAGACTGCTGGCAATCTCCTAACCCATTCTGTGTTACGTTCTCTGTCCATAAGGTCTCTATGATATTGATAGGTAAACAGGCGCTCAGCCAGATTCTTATTAAAGTTTTCTACTAGAGCTTGTGATCGATGGTTGCCTGGGATCCCTCTCTTCACAGTAACCCGGTGCCTTAAAAACAACTGGTTTACAGCTCCTTTAACCTCTTTTCCATCATCAACTTGGATTAACCTAGGATACTTTAATGGACCTCGCGTGTATATTTGCTGTAAAGCCACAGCCACAGCAGTTGAGCTTTTATCCGTTAGAGGCTCAGCGTCTTTGTACCTCGAAGCCATGTCAACAACCGTAAGAGCATATTTAAACTTTTTTCGTCTAACTTTGTCATGCGGAAGATACAACAAGTCCATCTGGTGGGTGTCATTAGGAACTGAATTAACAAATCTAGGCCTTATTATTCTTTTTGGGGCAGGTAGATATATTTGCCAAATTGCTTGTTTTGAAAGCCAGTCTTTCGCTTCTGATTCAGACACTCTAGCAGCTTTACTCAGTTTATCAATAGCGGCCTTTCCTTTCCAATATCCTCCAGGAGAATAATATATTTTGTACTTCGTATTGTACTTTGTATCGCCCATAAGGGACTGTTTTTTATTACATTTTAACTATGTTTTTAGATTGAATATGCAAGAAGAAAGATTGCTCCCATAGCACCTATAATAAAGCCTATTTCTACCATTTTCTGATCCTCAGACGGCTCATAAAAGTCAGACAGTTCTGGCGGCGGCGATGTTAGAAACTTCTTTCCTGTCACTAAGTAATATTCATTCATTGCTTCATCAACGTCTGTAAATGTGTGCTCTGCATGACCCTGTTCTCTTAACTTTTTATTAATAAAGTCTAAGTGAGCAATTCGTCTTTTCTCGTAAGCGTCTCTTGCCTTAGCTAAATCTTCCATTGCCTTGTTATGGCGTTCTCTCTCTTCATCAGATCGCAATTTACTAAACATATAATTGCTGCCAGAGAAAGCCAAAGCATTAACAATAGCTCCTCCCACCATCAGAACCAATCCAGACATCTTTTTATAAATCAATATTTTCTAGATTAATCTTTCTATGTATTAATCTGCCTATGTATTAATCTGCCTATGCATTAATCTTTCTATGTATTAATCTGCCTATGCATTAATCTTTCTATGCATTAATATTTTCTGGGATAATCCCCTGTGCAACAAGAAAGTCTTTTGAGGCAATCCCCGCAGTAATTACAACTATAACCTTAACAACATCCTCAATGTCTAACCTTCCTAGATCCGCCGGCTTCATTTTTAACATGTTTTTTGCTAGCACGCTATAACCAATACTAAGGCCGCTAATTACAGCAGAATGGTAAATCGTATTGATAATCTTTTTTTCACTCATCTTTTTATTAACTAAAAAAATAATTAAAATAATCATAATACGAAAGGCTGTCTATGTGCCTTTTAATCAAATAATCTTTTGTTGTTAAAGCTAAAAATAAGGCCGCAACTAGCCTTGGCGAATCTTCAACCTTTCCCATGTTGGGCGGTTTTATTCCTAGCAGACATTTTGCAATGGTTGAATAGACTATAACACCAACAATAGGCACTGCATAATTAACCAGCGTTAAACTCATGGTTTTAAAAGTATTATATTATTTTTTATTGCTTTTAAAATGGATTGTGACGAACTATTAAAGTGTGAGGAGCAGGCAGACCTCTGTCATAAAGAAAGATTATACTCTCTGGCTGCGTGTGGAAAAACTAGACAGTATTTAGGTGTTGAACTAAGTATTGAACAGATTCAGCAATTGTCTACATCAGACGTTGAGAAGTATTACGCTAGGTACGAAGCACAGCTAGGATCAAAAATGGTTAGATCGGTGGGACAGACAATGATTAGTTTATATGCTAAATTAGTAGGCAAGATAGCGCCGATTGATTCAGAAGAAGATTTAAAATATGACTTATCACAAGATCCGGTTTTAACAAAGTCATTAGAATCTCTTGCATGTGACATGTATTATAGATTTGGGGCGTTGTTATGTCCATTCATCATGGGATTAATTACTTTTAATCATATTAATTTTAATCATATTAATTTTAATCGCAATAAAAAAAAATGAGCGATCAGGAGAAGAAGACTCCGCAGGAGCAGAATGTCCCACAAGCGAGTGTCCCACAAGCGAGTGTCCCACAAGTGAATCTACAGACGAGTGTCCCACAAGTGAGTAGTGTTACTAAGTCTAAAAATCCTGGGCGTGTTGAGGCCGGTCGTAAACTAGCTGAATGGAACAGACTGCAAAAAGCAAACCAATCAACAAAACAAAAATTATTAGATAGTAATACAACATCGCCGCCGTCAACAACAACACAATTAACAACAACACAATCACAATCAAGCGATAAGATGTATTATTATGTATTTGCTGCTGTTGTTGTTGGTGGGGGGTTTTTAGCATGCAAATGTCTAACACCATACTTAGCAGCAGCAAAGTCACAAACCCCCACAAAGTCAGTAAAAGAAGAAGAACCAACTTCTGTAAAAAAAGTACAACCTCCTGCTGTAGACCCATTTTCTATGGAATAGTTTTTTAAAGAACTAAATAAAGTACAAGTTAAGAACTAGATAAGTACAAGTTAATTTACAATTATTTTTTTATTTATTTTAGATTTAAAAAATGGCTGCCGAACTCAGTGAATCTGATTTAAAGAATTGTAATGATCTATTTGACGAAACAATGAAAGTATTAAACATCGATTTTAGTGAATTTGGGTTTGAGAATGATGTAAACAATATAATAAAAGATCATAGTGAACTATTTGACGAAGCAATTAAAGTGATGAACATTGACTGTAGTGATTCAGAAAAAGCTAAAATATTAGCAGGTGTTATTGTAAGGTTAACGTGTCTTGAAGTGTTGCAACGCTTGGGAGAAGAATAAAAAGCGAGGTTTACTTACTTTTATTTACATTTATTTTTTTTAATTTACGTAAATATTGTGGGTTAAAAAATGAACCCCGCAAGTGAGTCCGAGTTTGAAATACTACCTTCCAACAACGTACAGTTGGGAGGCAGTAAAAAATCATTAAACAATAGGACCATTGACTTAAACATGGACATTATTAGCCCTATAAATATTCATGAAAGCGTGGCGCATGCTATCTCTAAAATCCCAGCCTCTCTTCAAATTAACCCGCCAGTAAAAGTGATGTTAGCTATTCTGATTGAATATATAACCCCTGATGGTAGTAGTATGCAAGTCTGGGTTTCAACTATACAGAAAAAAGTTACTGGCTATCACAACTTTACACCCAGCTGGGCTAATTACATGCTTACACAGTTTGACCATGCGGTTGAAAAAGCGAAAACGCGCGGCTCCGGTTGGACTAAAGGAACAGTCCTTGAAATTAAATTGAGGCAAATAAAGTTCTATGATATAGTTGACAATTCTTACATCTCTCCCCCGAGAGAGTTAGTCGACAAATCTTACACCCCTCTCCCAAGCGAGTTAGTCGGCAATTCTTACATCCCTCTCCCGAGAGAGTTAGTTCTTAAACGAGCAGCCTTAAATATACATAATTCTGACAATATGTGTTTCATGTGGTGCGTTTTGGCGCACTTACATCCTGTTAAAAAGCACCCAGACAGAGTATCTAATTATTGGCAGTATAAAGATAGCCTGAACTTTGATAACATAACCTTTCCAGTGAGCATAGAAAGTATCGACCAGTTTGAAGAGCAAAACAAACCGATAACCGTAAATGCATACACATGGTCTGTAGTAGACAAATTACAGCCTATAAGGGTCTCTCCCGAAGCTCCCCCTTTAGGCGAATCACTTAAGAATCATGTAGACTTGATTCTGTTTGCAGACGGTTCCAAGAGTCACTATGTATTAATTAGAACAATAAGCAGACTTCTGGCTTATACTACAAAGGATCTTGCTAAACAAGAGCTTTGTAGAAGGTGTTTGGTTAGAATTCCATCTATACAGGCAGCTGGCAAACATAAGAAACATTGTAAAAGTTATGAAGACTGTAAAACCGAACTTCTTACGCCCAAACCAGGGTCTAAAGTTAGTTTTAAGAATATACGAAAAATGCAGATGAGCCCATACGTGGTTTATGCTGACTTTGAGGCGATCTTGCCGCAGTACTACGGCCCTCAAGAACGGACACAACAAAAAACAACCTTATTATCTCGTCATCAGATCTGTTCTTATGCATTTGTTGCTGTTAGGTCAGATGGCGGACACACACAGCCGGAGATTTACAGAGGCCCCGACGCAGCTAGTAGATTTTTAGAGCAGATGAAGCATCTTCGCAATCAATTCTCCAGTCAGCTGAACCTTTCAGGCATTAAGATGACTCCTGAAGATGAAGAACGTTATAAATCAGCCACCCACTGTTGGATATGCAACAGAGAATTATCAGGCGATGCTGTAAGGGACCATGATCACATTACTGGAAAGTTCAGAGGGGCAGCGCATAATAGCTGTAATCTTCAACTTAAGGTTGATCCCAAGACATGGAAACTGCCAATCTTCTTTCATAACTTGCGGGGCTACGATTCTCATTTTATCATGCAAGCAGTGACTTCTAAATATAAGAGGGTTACCTGCATTGCACAGTCTTCAGAAAAGTACATGACCTTTACTCTTGACTGTTTATCTTTTTATGACTCTGCCCAACATCTGATGGCAAGTTTAGATAAGTTAGCGGGATCTCTGCAAGCCTTTCCAATCACTAAAAAATATTTCGACCCATCTTTAGTTCGTAAAGGAGTTTATCCTTATGAATACATGGACTCGTGGGAGAGGTTTGATGAGCCAGCGCTGCCGGCAAAGGAAGACTTTTACAGCCGGCTTAGAGGTGGAGACATATCTGACGCCGACTATGAATACGCCCAGAAAGCCTGGACAGAATTGCACTGCAAAACGATGGGCGATTATCACGATCAGTATTTATTGGCCGACGTGTGTTTATTAGCTGACGTCTTTCAGAATTACAGAGCTACTTGCATGAAACATTACGGCCTAGATTCATCACAGTACATCTCTGCCCCTGGCCTTTCTTGGGATGCATTCTTGAAGTCTACAAACGTTGAGATTGACTTAATTTCTGATCTGGATACACTCCAAATGATTGAGGGCGGACTGAGGGGAGGCATTAGCATGGCCTGCCATCCTTACCGCAGAGCCAACAACAAGTATTTAGATGATTATGATCCAACTAAACCATCCAACTATCTAATGTACTTAGACGCCAACAATCTGTATGGGTGGGCCATGAGTCAGACGCTGCCATTAAGAAACTTTGAAATGATAAACGGGCCTCATGATGTCAATAAAGTGTTGAGTGTGCTGCCACAGCTTACGCCCGATAATCCAATAGGGCTAATCTTGGAAGTAGACTTAGATTATCCTAAAGAATTACATGACCTTCATAACGATTTCCCCCTAGCCGCAGAAAAATTAAAGATGAGCCCCGCCGAGCCGCCTAAACTCATGCCTAACCTCTTTAACAAAACTAAATATGTCTGTCATTACCGGTTGTTACAATTTTACTTAAGACATGGGTTAAAGCTGACGGCCGTTCATAGAATAATTACTTTCGATCAAGAGCCCTTTATGAGACCGTACATCACGAAGAACACCGATCTTAGGACTGCGGCCACTGACGCTTCAGAAAAAGACTTCTTTAAACTGATGAACAACAGCTGTTTTGGCAAAACCATGGAGAACGTGCACAATCGTAAAGAAGTAAGATTAGTTACAACAGAAAAACAAGCAATTAAGCTGGCCTCTAAACCTAACTACCAAGACTTTAGAATATTTAGCGACGGCCTGGTTGGCATTATGATGAAGAAACTGAGTGTGAAGTTGGATAAGCCGGTGTTTATCGGATTCGCCGTGCTAGAGCTGTCAAAGTTATTAATGCTAGAATTTCTATACGACTACTTTAAGCCGCTGTACCCAGAATCAAATGTCGTTTACACAGACACCGATAGTTTTATTCTAGACATCCCAACTGAAGACTTTTACAAGGATTTAGAGGCGGAGGTAGCTAAAGGAGCTGATGGGTGGTACGACACATGTGACTATCCTAAAGATTCACCTCTACATTCAACTGTGAACAAGAAAGTGATTGGAAAGATGAAGGATGAACTTAATGGGACAGTTATACAAGAATATGTTGGCTTACGGTCGAAGATGTATAGCGTTGCCCACCAAACTTCTGTAATTAAAAAAGCTAAGGGCATAAGTAAAGAAGTTGTCAAAAAAAATATAACTCACGACAACTACAAGCAAGCTCTCTTTGAAAACAAAGTATTTCATCACGCAAATGTTAATCTGCGCTCTACTCTTCATCAAGTAAACACAACTGTAGTTAATAAGAAATCACTAGTCTCTAACAATAACAAGAGAACTTACGTTAGTCCTGAGTTTTCATATGCTGTAGGGTATTGGAGAACTTTAAAAGATTAACCTGACTGACTTGGCTTGTACTTAACTTAAGAACCTAACTAGTACTTACTTAAGAACTTAACAAGAACTTACTTAAGAACCTAACTAGTACTTAACAAGAACTTATATTTTTTTGCACTTAACTTGTAATTTACTTGCGCTTAACTTAAAAAGTACTTTCTATAACTAACAATGTAAATTCAGCTATTGTTTATTATTCATAGTCTTTTCTAATCGTAAAACCTGATCTTCATTAAAGTGAATAGCTACTCCTTCAGGGCTGGTAGAAACAGTCAGATTAGCATCCTCAGGAGCCATATTATCAACTAAAATGGCAAACAACTTTACAACTGGTTGGGGCCAAAAATCTGGTATTTGGCTAACGACCTGCTTTACGCTTTCTCGAATATTTATGCGTTCAAAAAGATCAGTAATTAATTCTTCAAACCTGCTCTCTAGCTGATCTTTATCACCCTCCCGCTCCCAATCCAACTCGTAAAGTATATTAATAAGCTCTGTAGCTACTTCGGGCTTCATTTTTTAAACCAGAATAAAATCATAAATTAAAAAATAAGTAAGCCGCAGCATGGGCCTGTAGCACGCTGCAATGCGCCCCACCTATTGAACGTTGGCGGCGGCTGAGGCCTATTTTTGAGCTCTGGGGTTTTTCGCCCTCTGACGGCAGTTTGTAGAGTATTGATTTCTACCTTCCTTGTTCACACACGCACAGAGTAATCATTAACAATCAAAATAATCAAACCAATAATAATAATTAAAGTGATTTATCTCCCTTTAATTATGCATAAAAGTAATTGTCTCCCCTGAATAAATTATCTATTTATAGATCAGTGAGAGAGAATTGATTATTAAAAGTTGTGTTTTTGTGTTTAATTTGCTAAAGCTTTTAATATGAATATTGTACAAAGTAGATACTAAAAAGTACTTTAAAGTACAGTTGTTGTTTAACCTTTAAAACTATTCTGCTTGAATAAAAAACAATTTTAATAACAGCCACAATTATGCATAAACACCATAAAATTATGAAAGCTTTCAGTTTGCACAGTATATATATTAATCCAAAAGTGTACAGTTGAGAATATGCCTGCAGTGGTTTTGTACTCGTAACTAGGACAAACGGGCATGCATGAACGTTTGACACAGTTAGAGGGGACTTGCAACTATATATCTATGTCAAACGGGCATGCATGAACGTTTGACACAGTTAGAGGGGGCTTGCAACTATATATCTATGTCCAACGGAGAGAATGTCAATATCTAGGTTCTATATCACCACAGCTTATTTTGCACGAAAACCCCCCATTTTTAAAAGTACTGAATACGTCAATTTTTGGGGTGTTAATTTTGGCAAAAAGTAGCATGTGAAGGACGTGATTTGTATGTGAAAAGGGGGGTTTTCGTGCAAAATAAGATGTGGTGGGATAGAACATGGATATTGACATTCTCTGCCCGGAAGCTCTACGGAGGACTGGAGGACCTGCAACATACTGCCACCTTTGTCGAGGAGACGGGGGAATCCATCTAAAGACATGATGAACGAGACAACAACTGAGTTTCTGAAGACAAAGTCAATCTTTCAGCTACATACACTGGTTTTCCTGTCACCATCAAGGTTATGGAGTATCCAAGTGCTACTCTTTTGGCGTAGCTTTCTTCAATTTTCTTGGCAATGCTGCACTGCTATATTTTATAACAAAATGATACGTCATAACCCAAAAGCTTCTTAAATGAAAAATATTCACACTGTACAGACTTATCATCAGCTTAAACAAAACAGAGGCAATATAGATCTTTAGAATGTAGACTTACGTCATAAAAGATGGCCTAGTTTAGTAAGGAGAGGATGAAAAAGTAGAAGGAAGATTATCATCACATCGCTGCCTTGTCAGTTGGTTTTGGTGTACGTCATTTTGATTTTCCTGTATGTCAAGTCAAAATGATGGGATGACTAGCAAGGTTTCCATCGTCCTGGTTCACCATTATGTTGTGTTGAAACAAAGTGTGAATGAAACGTTGCCTGTATCGTGTGAGCATATTTATATAGACTTTTTGCCATTGTTTGATATGTGGAATCATACTCATCAGTATTTGTATGTGAACTTGAGACAGAGTGCAACCTGAGTTAGAATGATGCATTGTAATGTACGAGGCCACCGCTTTTCCTTCAGTCAGGGAATAGCTGTTATAATGGAATAGTATGCAAGTCTTACGTGCGAAGATGCGTGTAGTTTGCATGAAGTAATGATTTTTGTAGTTGTGTGAAGGAATGATGTCTGTGTGTGTGCTGATGATGTGGTGTGTGTGTGATGGCGCATAATGTGAAGGAATATGTGTGTACATTGTGTTTTAAGGCACAGCGTGAAGCGCAATGCCTGAGTGTTGAGTGAGGGAGTGCATTGTGTTTAGACACAAAGTGTGAAGGAAGGGTATTTTCCCACTATGAATAAATGGTATATCATATGTACGCTGTGTGTGTGAAAAGAATGGTATGGGTAGATAGTATGTGAAGGAATGGTATGCCTACATTGTGTATGAAGGAATGGTGTAAGTACATCATGAGTGATGGAATGGTGTGTCCCTCGTATGGTAAAGAATGGTACATGTCCATCATGCATGAGTGAATAATGTGTGTTTATCGTATGGGAAGGAATGGCACTTGTCCATTGTGTTTGAAAGAATGTGTACATTGTGTGTAAAGGAATGGGTATGTATACATCATGTATGAAGGAATCTTAAGTGTACATCATGTTGAAGGAATGATATGTGTACATTATGTGTAAAAGAATGGTATGTGTATTCTTTATGAAGAAATAATGTATGTATATCATGTGAAGGAATGGTATGTGAGGGAATGATATGCAACCTTTTTGAATGAAGAAATGGTATGTGTGCTTGGTGCGTGAAGAAATGGTATGTAAATGTATACATTCTGTCTGAGGGAATGGTATGTATGCATCATGTACATAGCGATGGAGAGATCCAAAGTTGATTTGGGTTTCAGGTGGTGAAAATGAGGGCAACCTTGGAACGGTTTCAGATGTCCAAGTTGAATCCATTGAAAGAACGGCTGACTCAGTACCATTACACTGTTGATGTGAGTGCAACACTTTTCTCTCTGATGGGTTGTTAAAAAATGTGATGGAAGGCTTCTCAGCTCTGGTTTTAACTCTTTCATTCCTACTTCTCTATGAACCATTACTTCCTCTTGTTCCAAGATTCTTATAATACGAGTATTCCCTTCATTCCTGGATTTAGAGAGAAAAAAGAAGAAGGGTAAAGTGAGAACTGCCACGTACGCGGTAGTAAACTGGCCAGAATAGAGCGGCGACCACTTTCCACCGCTGTAGGGGCCATCTGGCATCCATCCCATTCATAAACACTGCCGTGTGAGCAACCCAGTCATGACATGTACCAATGACGCAACTCGCGCGAAGTTCAAAGCGCTTACTGCGAGAACCGATTTTCCGGGCTGCAGGAAGGAAAGGAGGGATTTTGTGCTGCCTGGTTTTCCGGGCTGCAGGAAGGAAGGGTAGGATTTCTGCAAACCGGAAAACCGGGTTGTAGGGATGAAAGAGTTAAGAACCCTAGATACCTGGATAGGCAGAATAATGTTGGTTTGACAAAACCTTTTTCATCTCCAGGAAGTTTGTATGTGCAAGATAACATCTTTACAGAAGCTGCTGTGTAGTGTAAGCAGTTCATCATTTGTGGCTGTTGTTTTTTTGTTGTTCTTGTTTTCTCTTCATTATGTAGGGATTTAATGAAGTCTGTGGATAGAATATTTTGGGCTTCACAAAACTTCCATACATAAAATATCTTTATTTTATCAAGTATAAGATGATCCTTTGTTACAGTTGTTCATAACTCAAAAAAAAAGAATTTTTTTCTATGAACTCAGGAGTTGTGCTGAATAGGAGTGTTGAAATAAACTTTACCTAGCCCCGAAATGTTGCTCATCATTGTCAGCTGTGTTGTAATTTGCTATCAGTTTTCAATCGGTAATGTCGTCGTGAACTTGCAGCTCATGTTGACAGAATTCTAACTGTAATGTGTATCGTCATTGTGACTAGTGATTTCACTGATAGTTAAAGTGAACTATGACTGTTGATTTCACTGATGTCAGTGTGAACTTGCACCATATGTATGACAGAATTCTAACTGTAATGTGTATCGTCATTGTGACTAGTGATTTCACTGATAGTTAAAGTGAACTATGACTGTTGATTTCACTAATGTCAGTGTGAACTTGCTCCTCATGTATGACAGAATTCTAACTGTAATGTGTATCGTCATTGTGACTAGTGATTTCACTGATAGTTAAAGTGAACTATGACTGTTGATTTCACTGATGTCAGTGTGAACTTGCACCTCATGTATGACAGAATTCTAACTGTAATGTGTATCGTCATAGTGACTAGTGATTTCACCGATAGTTAATGTCAGTATGAACTTGCATCTCATGTATGACAGAATTCTTAATGTAATGTGCATCTTCATAGTGACCTCTGATTTGAAGGTGCGAAGTTTGTGCTGCCATCTGCTGAGAGCATGGAGGTATATGGTATGGCACCACCCATACTTTTTTTTGTCTTTTTTACTGTTTGTGTGTGTGCTTTTGTTTACCAATCAAATTGGGTTTTTCCTACAGAAGTGTAACAGGGTGAGCTTTTGTTTCCATAGTTCCTTTCGCATGTATTAAGCCCAGGCTGCACAGGATCTGGGTTTATCAAGTCATCTCGAAGACTAGCTGTAATGCTACCATGCAGTTCTAGTGGAAAGGGAGAAGGGAAAAGAAAAACACCCTGCAGGAGACACAAAACCACAGACCAGAAATTCTGTTGTTTCCTAGGCAAGTTCTTTATCCCAGAAGACCATCTTCAGGAGATTATAGGTCTTTACACACCATTGTTTCCCTGACATGTTAGTTATGGTGTAGATCTTCATCATCCTACAGGCCACCTCTATACAAGACAGTAGGTCTTTACACACCATGCAGCACTGCTGCTATTTATATGTTGTATAACAATGTTTGTGTTGTATCACAATGTTCTTTACATTCTGCATGAAACTGTTCTCAGCAGGTTGTACGACAGAGATGTTTCCATGGTAGACTGTGACAGAAGCAACATGATGTATAATGATGTTGAAGAAGCTCACCTTGCAGGTGGAGGATAGGGGATCCTATAGTAGAAATTAAACAGTGAATGTCTGGAGTGTAGATCTTTCTGTCAGTAATGTCAGTGGCTGATGAACAGGATGGAGAATTAGGTACTGTGAAGTCTGAGGTGACTGTTCACTTTGCAGCAGAAAAAGTTGAGATGACCACTATTCTGGGTAGGGAACGGGGTTCACATTCACACCCCCTTCCAACATTCCCTATCCCCACCCCATTCCTCACCACTCCCTCTGGCCTTTACATTGTCTTTCATGGGTAAAGTGTGCTTTGCCGTTTTGCTTTTGGCCAAAGCTTTGTTCTGTAAAACTTGCCTCCTTTTCTGTGATAATTTCAACATGGTCATTTTGCCTAAGGTCAAGTTCCTTTCACCAAGTAAAGGAATTGAATCAGATATTGTACAGGATGCAGATGGAATATTTGCCTATGAAAGTATGTAGGTGAAACGCACATAGGTAGAACATCATGGATGAAGTGAGCATAGATGGAAAGTGCATGGCAAACTGTGGAACACTGCCCTCAACCCCTCCCAGAAAGTTAGGGGGGGTTTTGCTCTACACTTGCACTCCTGTAAAGTGTACTGTGGTCACAGACTTCAGTCTTCCTCATTCCCTTCCCAAAATCATCAGCCACTACTCAAACTGAAGAAGAGCTACATTGGAAATATCAGTTGCACAGCCATTCTTAAAGGATCTCCACCCTCCCTCTGCCTGACAGGTGAGTTTTTCAACATCTGAACCTGCAGTCACCATGTCTTCATGAGACCAGTGTTGTTTGTTATGTTCACAGCTCACCAGTCACATGGAGGAAATGCTGATGTCGGCATTCAACAAGTTCGACATGTGGCAGACCCGCAGAATGTCGCGGAAGACTTGATACACTGTAGCGTCCATGTCTTTCCTCTGTGGCTGATTGACGCAGTGTCATCAGGAAGGGTGTCCGTCTGCTGAATGTTGCATCTGGATGCTGCCCCCTCACCTCCAGAGGGTTTTTGGCGCTTCATTTGGGAGTTGTGCAGTGAAGGGCAAAGTGCTGGTTGAGTCCTTCATCAGTGATACAGTGGTCTGGACCAGATGCATAATACATTGGGACACTTTGTCTTGGAACTGTGCAAATGTGGAATGTGGTGTGAAGGACGGGGATCGACACACCCCTCAAGATTGGAACCTGGGAGACCAGGGATGCAGTAGCGGTGGTGGCATGGAGAGCAAAGTGGATTCAGTCATGCAATGGAGTTTCAGGATTTGGTGCATCGCAGACATTTCTCTGGCACAGAACATGTGATGTGTGAGCCAGTAGCCCTTCAGCGCTCCCAAGCAGTGGGTACAAGGAGTGTTACAACAGATGCTGGACAGATAAGTCTTGCCAGTGGCAGCATGGACCTTCACATCCTGTGGGGAAACAGATGTGTTCTGCTGTACAGTATAGTGGAGTTGGGGTCTGTCACTATGGGGGGGAAAAAGCACCAGCTGTGTTGTGAAGAGGGTTTACATGTGCCCCCCTCCCTGTGATACGTGGCTTAGTATTTAGGGTCTGTCACCCTCCACCCCCTGGACCAACATTTTCCCATGAGGAAATGTAACTGTATATAAACTGGCTCAGGCAGCGCTAATAAAAATCAGTAACTTGGGAGGAGAGGGATGGGGAGTGGGGATGCTCGTGACGATGGTGTCCCAGAGCAACAAACAGAATGACGAGCTGTGGAGAACCCACCATGTTCAGTTATCAGGATATAAGAACTTGTTGGTCCTCCTTCCAGTCCAAGGTAACCTGTGCAAACCGTTCTCTTCTCATTACAGACACACTTCCTCTAGCATGATGGGAGACCATGCTCCAGTTCCATCTGTAAATGCTCACTTTGGAAAGGAGTTGATAAAGTGGGTTTCCAACCGAGGTAGTCACAGATGATTACTGACTGTGAAGACAAAAGAGAGAACAAAGATCTGTAAGGAATGAATTAAGGGGTTGGGGATTGAGACACTGGATGAATATATATATATTAATCGGTTAACATTTAACTTTTGTGAAAAAACAAAAAAAAGTCGCATTTGGAGAAAAGTGAATGATTGATAGAGGAGTGGATGATTGGGACTTGTTAATGGTTTGTGATAAGAGTTACTTGTGTGGTCCTTGAATTGGGCATTGTTAAGGAATGATACTTTCTCTGTTGCTGCCATCTTTTTCAGACATTGATAGCTTTCAGCAGCATTCTGTGCAGGACACTGTCATTCTGAGTGAGGAAATTAGACTGGATGAAGCTCTGCACAACACCAGAGCACTGGCACCTGTACCAGGTCTGCTGTAATAAATGGTACTGATGATGAGACTCAGCTTGCATACATCTAACCAAATGTGATCCGTTTCCTCAAAATAAACCCAAAGTCACTTGAAGTTGAAATCAGTGTGGGAAGCATAGGTCATCAAGTTTGACGATTTTGAGTTTTGTGCGAAAGTAGCTTTATTTTTGGTTTAACCTACCTTATGCAGGATGGATTTACCTAATCAGTCGATAAAAGGCTTTAAACTCGTGTGTTTATGGTTGCACACTGGGAGTGATCTGTTTCAGCCTTTCTACGGTCACAAGATGTAAAGGAAGAATATGTATATGTTGTACTTGCTCAGGCAATTAAATTAACATCTTTCTTGTTATGAACAGTTTGGGTGAAAAATGAAAAGTCCATTGCTGTGTCCGTATTTTCAGTCAGTGAAAGTTTCAAGTTACCAAGAGATTTTATGGGAACATGCCACAAACAGAAGTTCAGTTCCCCCAATCCCTCCGACACATGCCCCCATTTTCCCTCTTCTTTAACCCTTTCATTCGCTGCCTTTCAATCCAATTATCAGAGGTATCGATTCATCCAATATCCTGTGACCAGGACAGGTCACTGGAGTGCCACTTGAAGTCATAGTAAAAGAACAAATGGCAAGGCAAGGGCAGGCCTTGGGAGTGCCCAGTTTGGTAGAACTCGGAATTGCGTCACTTACATTTCATAAGGTGCTCAGTGTAAATGATCAGTTACTTTCAGTTATGCTGCCAGTATGATGAGGGTGCTAGGAAGATTGTGCTGAAGAATTTGTCTTGTGTAAATAACCTTTACGAACTGTGTATTTGAAGAAATGTGTTTGAAATTGACAGGAATGGTGTCTTCTTTACTTGGGTTTGTGTGGGAATGAATGAAGAAGTGGGTTCTGTGGAAATGAAGAGTTGGGAAAAATATGGTGAAATCAGCAAATCAATGGAATATGCAAAATCATGAAAGTTATAGGACCCTTGTCGTATTTGTAGCCAAACAGATTTTCTACAACGGCAGATTATCAAAAAAAGAAGAGAAAAAGAGAAATTGGACAAATCACACACCACTCCAAGGTTTATTCATACACTGATCAGATGGGGGAGAATATGAATTACCAAAGGCAGAATGAAATTCGAAAGCAATAGAGTTTCATGATCAAGTGAAAGTGTTCGAAAGTCTCAGTTCGATCATAAGCCCCCCCCCCCCCCCCCCCCCCCCCCCCCCAACTATTCCCATTCAATCCCACAAAAATGCTGGAGAGCACCTACTATGCCCCACACTGACAACAATAATTGCTTTGTCACATAGTCAGAATGCACATTCTCCCTCTGGGCATAGGTATGGAGGAGAAATTAAATCTGAGGTCATCGTCCCAGGCATCTGAGGTTGTCTCCCCAAGCGACACCATAAAGTGACTCACAGTGTGACACTTCTGAGGAGGAGGATGGTGTAAGACGCCATCGTTTCATATATCCCAATGTCAACCTAACCCAGTAACACCTCAGTAGTGATACGGAAATTTGAGCAAGTCTGAGACACATGTCCATGAGATGGAAGAAATCATTGTGTGCTTTCATCCATTTTATGGATGCATCTCACATTTGAAGTCGCTGAACACGTACGCTCTACACGTGAGCTGAACTGAACAATGACAAACATTTTCTGGCCCAAGGTGGCTTTGAATCAGATAAACCAGCATAAGCTGTATTCAGTAACAAGTGTGGAAAACTTCAGACTATTCAGCTTTCAGGGCAAACCCAACCTCTGCCTGCAGTCGCCTCACTTTGCAACCAACAAATTTAGTCACTGATATTTTCAAAGTCCAATCCCTTCAGTTTTTGTCTATGGTTGTTTTTGTATCAACCATGCACAAATTAAAACACACACACCCACACGCACAACAACTCGCCACTAACAAGTAAGTGGAAGGTGAGAAGAGCATGAGGAGCAGGCAGAAAGAAAGATGGAGACTGGTTTCTTATAAGCATGTGCATGATGCTAAATGCATGTCACATATACAGGATCACTTTCAAGTTCAGAAACATATATAAAATGAGCATCAGAGCTAACATCATAATTTTGCACTCCAGTTCTACTTTCAAAACAGTCAAATATTGCTCATGTGCAGTTTATTGTGGTAAATCATCTATGAATGCATAAAACAATAAAACGCATATCAACACAAAACACATTTAATCCATTATTCCATAATTACATGTCAGCAGAAACTGTTTCATGGAGTATCAAACAAAACTCACTAAAAAAAAAAAAAAAAGGTGTAATTTTTCTAATGTTGACACATCAAAACAAAAAAAAAAGAAGAAAATGGATTTTAGAGAAAAAAAAAAAAGATTTTTGTAAAGGAAGAAAATTTTCCAAATAAAATGTGAAAGAAAAAAGAATGCTTTTTGACCTAACCCTTTGTTGAGATAATTACTAACTTTTGTCACCTAAACCTTATCTGTTGAGATAACCTCTGACACTTTCATATGCTTTATTGCCCGGCAACAAGAAAAGGCAGTGTCGAGGACAAAGAGGGGTTGTTACATACATATCAATTTATACCAACAATTCCTTCCCCTTTCATTATGTATGCATTTTGACTGGTCAATGAAAAAAATGTTAAAAGCTAACCAGAACTCCCATCTTTTACATTAAAAAAACAAAAAAAGATAAAAACAACGAAACAGAAAGAAAATAAAACCAACAACAGCACAGATACTGAAATGGAAACACACCAAACATGTCAGAGATAGGTTTTCAACCAATAAACTTTAGACAGTGTCCACCTGTGAGCTGAACTGAACAATGACAAACATTTTCTGGCCTAAGGTGGCTTTGAATTATATATGTACCCCCCACCCCCTCCTCCCCCCACTGTATCTGAGGATAGATGTTTCAAATTCTTTCAATACGTTAGGAGCTTAAGATTGTAGGGCGCAACAATCTGATTGCCTCGGATATTTTGAATCTCAGTTCCAGTGAGTGAGCAAGTTCAGCTCACCTTGCTTTCTGACTTCAAAAGCCTAGTCTGCTCTTACATCAGATAAGAACTAATCCTTTTAGTTCAGTAACGAATTTCACACTGTGCTAACAGTGTTCTGCATTACGGTGGACAACGTCACCACTGATCGTCAACAGTGTCATGTGTGGGTTGCTCTTGCGTTAATACCCATATACTAAACCTGTCACTGATTGACCATAATCCGATGATGTTGGTTTATGTACAGGCTTCACTGCTGGAGGAACAGACCAGAACTGGGTGATTCCTGTCTTGCTTGATCATAAACCATAAGCCTGTTCTTAATTGAACCAATCACTGGTTCGCAAATTGTGAACTTACGATGAAAAATAGTTTCTCCCTTAGCTGAGCTGCAATCCACCAATTCTGATGTACCAAGAACCGATTCCTAATTGAAATTTGAACAATCTAAGAACTGATTCCTAATTGAAGTTCAGACAATCTATTCTCAAGAAAGGGAATACAGCATGCAATGACACTGCTCCCAGGTGCACAGCCAAGGCATATTGTTCAGACACACTGAACTAGGAACTGTTTTAAAGCTGAGAAACCTATTTCAGCAAACTTTTTGTCTAAAAAGTTAATTAATTGCTAATATTTGTAAACTTGAATATTTCGGACATTCCAAACAAATGGTTATGTACAAGTTGAGAATGGTAAATCATGGTCAACCAACAGCAAACTTCCATCACAAGAGTTAAATTGATTTCCTATAACTATAGAACAGCTTTTTAATGGTTACTTCCCTTTGTGCGACCCAAACGGTTCTAGCACACACTATCTACGTTTATCCAGGTTTGTGAACCTCAACAATCTTGGACCACGAACCAAAAAATCTGATAATTAAGAGCAAGATAGCAAACTAGACAAACCAGGTTCACAATCTATAAGTTCATTAATTCAGAACGGCCTGCAGTGGCTCACTGTACATACAACTGCAACTGCTTTGACCAGCATTGACATGGACTCTGAACTCTACTGTAGATATTATGGAAAAGAAAAGAAAAACTGACCGAAGATATCTGAAGAGGAAAACAGACATAAAAGATCAGGCCTAGTTAATGCTTTTGGATTTCAAAGCAATTTGGCAAGACTAAGTAAAGCTGCTTTTTAAGCTGAAAATTGCCATTTCGATTTTCAACTGGCAGGAACCAAAAACACATACTAACTCACTTTGTGGCCCACTCCTCCTTAACGAACAATACTTTCACATCGACAAATGTAACAAATGCTTTTTTTTTCCCTTTTTGATACTGCATGCAGCCTTGACAGTGAAAAACAAGCCAAAACGGCTGATGTTGATCCTAATGAAATGACCGTCACAACTCGTGCCCCATCATTAGTCAGGTCATTTATAAAAACCAAGGTAAAATTATACACTATATTTGCGTAAGCCTGGATTTCACACAATGGTCAGGTCATTTCTAAAACCCAGGTAGAACCATGCAATATATTTGTACGAGTCTGGATTTTAAGAATGGTAACAACAGGTCCCTTGAGGAAAGTTAACCTCTCGTCTTACACTGGTTCTAATGATCGACATCAGCAGGAATTATGGGGACCCAAATACTTCATTTAGCCACCAAGAAACATGTGGAAAAACAGCACTTCTCAGTATGAAGTGTTGCATCGATGGTCAGACACCACTTTGTAGCATTCAGAACTCGGTAACTGTGACTGCCTTTTCCTAATACAGATTTCATGGGGCCATAGACGTCACAACCCAATTCACTGTCAGTATAAATACCACCCCACCAATCCTGCCAGCATACCCCCCCCCCCCCCTTTTTTTTTTTTTAAATCTTGTTTTAAATATATTGACTTCCACTGTTCAAACTCCAGATATGATCCTGCCTCTCTCAGCAATCTAGCTAGGATAGCAATGTGTTGAAATGAAACTGAATGTAAAATATTATTCAGTTAAAAACATATCACAATTTCTTCTTACATAATGTATAGATAGACTTTACTGACAAGACTAATGAAAGACGTCATTCACCAAAAAAAAAAAAACCAACAAAAAACATGCTGGACAAAAATGAACATGCACAAAAACACGAAATGAAATCAAAAGGGTTAGCTAACATTCATAATGAGTAACACATTAAAACTATGTCTATATGGTACATACTTGGATCAGGAGGCGTATCCCGTGATGTTTTTGGTGTACATGTGTGTACGAGTATGTATGTGTGTGTACGTATGGGTATAAAAAGGATGACATTAAAAAAAAAAAATCTTTTAGACTTCAAAAAACCATATACTATGAAAAATGAATGTGAAATCCCACTGTCTGCAAACGATGAGCTGAAATGGACTTCACATACATACTTGAATGATAAGTGTGAACACCTGAAACGACCAAAATCCCAGGAAGACCTAACAGTGAGGTGTGATAAAGCACCAATGAGAGCTCTGGCTCCCATTCCCAGTCGCTAGCTCAAAGCGTCGCCCTGACTAGGACCTCATTCAAGTGTTTCATGAAGCAAAAAAAAACAAACAGATGCATCATATGCGTCTGCAGCACACTTTCCGTGACACAGTATGGTTATTTCAAGTGAAGATGGGCTGCTTTCTCAATCACAAAATACGTGTACAGCATAAAGACCCACGGGGCAGGGGGAACCCACTCTAATAAGTGTATCGGTCACCCACTGACATGACCTCTCATAAATAGCAAATTACCTTATCCTGTCCAAATTCAGCAGCCTCCCCTTGCTTTCAGTGTATTGAAAGATGAAAGTACACGATGCTCACACACTTTAATTTCTTGAAAAATCAAAGGCTGATTTAAAGGTATGATATCCTCACTAGCACTCAAAATAAATTTAAGCTCTCACAGTGTCGGTGCTCCATACAGTTTCAGGCACGAAACATCAAAAAGGATATGAAATGTTCTTCAGAAAAGCAAACGTGATTTTCATTTTGTAGTGACCAGAGTGCAGAATCAACAGACATGCATGATTTCAGTTTGTGAAGCAGGTGTCACTGCATGCAGACTGGATCACACATTTGCCTGACAAGAGACCATTTTCGTTTGGTAGTCGGCATCACCAGATCACTGACTTGTCTAGTCCATAGTTTGTTTCCTAACTGAATTCCAGGATCCACAATTTTGCTCAGGCTGACTGTTGAGTTGCGATGATACGTATTTGTCAAAGAACCGTGAAGTTTGAATATCACAGCCATAGCATATTAAATGCATTTCAGAACTGAATACAAAATTGTTTGTATTTAAACACATGTACAGAGCTACCAATAACCCTAAGCAATGTCTGCTCATTTTAGTTGTGTTTACAGTAAGGACTACCGCTGATTTCAGTAAATTTTCCTTTAACCATTTCAGCAGTACCACGATACTGAAAGTAACACACACACATGCACTCGCCCAAACACAAAAAAATCTGAGGCAAACTTCCTTCCATGCATGGAACTTGCCAACTGTCAAAGCTGTGATGCATAGATACTTCACTGAGAGTTCGTTCAATTCTAGCATGACGCCTACTTTTGAAGAGGGTTCTTCTCTCTCTCTGCGTTTTTGTTTCCAACATTTTTCTACCATTCCTAACACCACCACGAAGTTCTGTTTTAGCTTGACAATTAGCAGTCAAAAATAATATGCCATGTCAACTTGACCCAGCTATACTTGCTGCTTCCAGATTAGCAACAATGGTACTGGAGATGCATCACAGAGGGCCGCTTTGCAATTTTCAAATGCAGTGAGCTGAAAACAATACCATTTCTGTGTTCATTTATAACGAATATATATTTCTGTAACATGCATTGAGTTCAGAAGTAAACTAGACTCTGTGATATTTGGCAGCTCTGCAAACGTTTATATGGTTGCTGAATATGTACCCTGAATCTGAAGAGTGTCCAGCTGAGACCATCAGATTATGCACAAGCCAACCATCCTGGATTAGGAGCTAAGAGACCATGCAAACAGCTAAAAATAAAGTCTGTGATAGGATCTTCAAGATCAGGAGACTAGATGATCTCGGTTCATGCCCAAAACTGTTTGTCACAGCGGCTGTGCTCAGCACCCATGGGGATACTCAACAGTGAACTATGTTCAGCATCTAAAACACAGTGATGCCTGTCCACATACTACTATCCTGTTAGCAACCTATACATCATTACTCATTGACTTAAAGATGTCCTCACACTTCCAATTCATATGACGCTGTCCAGTACCCCAAACATTATTTCGACAGTTTTGTTCCGTTCAATAACCCGCTGTTGATTTTGAGGATGTGCTCTAAACCCTGATCAAAATGCATTCTTTCACTCATGGAAGAAGAAATGAAGCCAGATGTATCATCCATTCTTTGACAATGCAGTGAAAAAACTTCAGAAGAAAGGCATCTTTAACACACAGTCTCCTCCAAACAGCTCTGAGATTTAGCCAAACAGACCATAGACTCAGCCGGGCCGACCTAGGAAGTCTAGGTTATATAACATTCTTTTAAGATAGCTTGACCACTTGCTCAGAAAACTCATCTGGCTGTGAAAATCTGGGTGTGCAAAGTGAAGCTATAGCTAGTCTCACATGAGTGACCTCCCAGGTTTTTGTGATGAAATATGTTGCTGAAGCTGACCAGTGCTCTTTCTCATGTCAGATTCACTCAGCAGGTGCCTGTCTTGTGTTCCCCTTGTCAATGTGTGAATAGTGTTCAGAATCCTTACCACTTCAGTCAATATTCAGGTCGCTGTCCTGGCAACTAGAAACGTCAACTGAATAAATCTGTGATTTTTGCTGCAAATAGCAATTTGGCAATCGTAAAATCTCAGCCCTGTCTAAAGTTGAACAGCTGATACAAGTTCTACATAACAGACTGTGGACTTTGCAGGCAATTTGGTGAATACTGAACCTCTGCCCTGTGTAAAGAAGAAAAGTTGATATGAAGTTAGATCTAACAGACTATTTTGACCAAAGTAAGAAAGTCAAAAATTCCTCCTGTCTAAAGCTAAACAGTTGATACAAAGTTAGATGTAACAGACAATTTGATCAGAGATGGAACAATTTTAAAAAAGAATCAATCCTGTCTAAAGGTTAACAGTTGATACAAAACAAGATATAGCAGATTGCTGACTTGGCAGAAAAGAGGTCTATGTCAGAAAGTCAAAAATTCCTTTTTTGACACACATCTGTCACAAACAGAAACACACAATATGTACATCAGCAGCTGTAGATAATAGTAAGTTTGAGAAAAAAACAACTTTCTTTTATGTCAATGCCAGCTTTTTTTCTTGGTCAGTTTTGGTCGATTGTCGGTGAACCATACAGCTGATGTTGGGTGAAGGCCAAGAGCAGAGTAGGAGCAACACAGTACAACTGTACAAAGAATGACAACAGTCCAAAGTATGTTACATCAATCTGTCATGTACAAAGTAAATCGCTGGGGCAGCATACGATACAAGGTACCATGTCACACCAATCCATCATGTATATAGCACCTCCGAGCCTCCCCACCCGAACTTCTATCATCTCACTGCTGACATTCTCCACATGAATGAACACAGGGGGCTAATACTCTGTGGCCAAAGAACTTCACACATACTTTGGGTTCAATAGGAATCTGTTTGGATGATGAACAGACATCTGTACACATTGCATAATGATCAACTTCGTCGCACTCGTTGCAGCCATTTGTTTTGCTAATTCCACACACGCTGTACACAACCACTCAATGATCAGACAAAGATCAGTGAAGCATGACTAAAACAACTCTGTAAAAACAATACAAGGTCATGAAAACCTATAACAGAATTCAACATGTAAAACTCTGATCCCCTTCCTCAATCAATATGTTTTGTGTAAACATGTTTAACATATTAAGATGCTATATCTAAAAAAAAAAAAAAAAAGGAAGAAAGAAAATCGGGACCTTTCAAAAGTTTTCTGCCTGTATGGTATTACCTGACTTGTTCATTCTTTTTGCCATTCTGGTTGGCAACCTTGTTAAAAAAATCATTTTCAATATGACTATAATCAAGATGAAATCTAATCTAATAAATTTAAAGTTCATATGGGACACATTACAGAATGATCAGAATTTGTTTCGAAAATCATGGTGAAACAAAAAACAAAACAGACAGACAAAAAGAAATGTCCCGGTTTTCACATTTCTTTCTTTTTTTTCTACTACACTAGCCTCTAACTGTTAACACAAGAGGATTTGTAATAAAACATGAACTTTACTGTCACTATAATGTCAATTTGTACATCAATAAAACATCAGGTGATTAAACCTGTTGGTGTTCATTTCCTCCTTTAACAGCACCAGCAAAGAATAACACATTTTTCACCTTTAATTAAGATATAATCCTTGATAGATGACCAAGCCCGTCTTAAAATAATCTTCAGAAACCGCGATCCCTTCTGCTTTACCTTTCCCCATGCCGTAAAAACACACAGATATTCTTCCCTCCACCTCAGACACACGATAGTCTGTTGAAGAGCTCAACTGGACATATTGGCCCCACTTTCCTATAACAAAGGGTACTTGTCTTCCCCTTTTGCAAGGACAGGGTCCTTTCACTTATCCTCTACTTCTGTTTTTTACGGCAGTCTTTTGAAAGTTCTTATCCAATATGGCAGTTAAAAAAACTGGAAGACGTAAAAACTCCGCAATCCATCAACCAAGTAGGTAACCTGACAAGCAGAAGGTGAAGGAGGAGGCTAAAAATTCACACCAGTATGCTTCATAAAACATCATAGATTGGTGTGGATATACGCACATGCAGACGCTCTCACAACCAAATTTTCCCACACAACCAACTTGCCAAGCTCACACACATGCACACCTTTGTACACACTGCATACAAAAACATGATTTGAGTTTCTGGACATGCAGAGATGCCAAAGATGGAAGCTACATAGCGTACAGCTGGTAGTCCAGGCGATACATCTTCCAGTCCAGCTCTTGGCGGAGCACTCCTGTCAAGGCCATCTCTGCACTGTACACGTCTGAAAGAAAACAACCAACACATGGCCAATGTGCACACACTCTATTAAAGCAAAGAAAAGACCAGCTTTGCACTGGACACATCTGAAAGTCCAACACACACACACACACACATACACACACACACACATTATCAATGTGTACATATTCTAACAAGACAATCAAATCTGCACAGTCTGAATCTGAAAATATGTACGTTTCTTACAGATTAAAGACAAAACCATCTCTGCGCTGTACACATTTGAAAGACCGACACATACATGACTAATGTGTTTGTCTTGTAATAAAACAGATTAGATTACCCCTGACATTACACATCTGGAAGACCAGCAAACATGTGGTCTATGTGTAAGAATTTTAATGAAACAACGTCAAAGTCATCTCTGCACTTCACATATCTAAAAGACCAGCAAATTCGTGGCCAGTGTGTACATATTCCAATAAAACAAAACTAAGACATACATGCCTACCCCTAAAAATGAATTTCAGTAGCACTGATTTCAAATTTCAGTAGCACGGACTCAAAATCAGTAGCATTCGTACAGGTACGGAAAAAGCATCTGATTTCACTTGCATTGTTTGTTTGTCAACAGTTCTCACAATCAGAGGAAGAAGTTTCACTCCTCCCTTATCACTGCTACCATCAGTTGATAAGGTGAAAGGATGGCTCCTCATCCATTCAGCCAGTTGTTCAATAGTTTTTGCTAAAATTTCTTTAAAAATAGCAGTTCCCTTGCTCCGTCCACAACTGTAATCTTCTGCCATTTTGGAATCAGGAAACAGTTTACTGACGCGTTTATTGAAACGGTCAAGCACCATCATAGGCAAATTAAAATCAGCGACGATGTCCACCATTCCTGTTTCGGCACTAATTACGTCAAGTTCATGATTTGTTTCTTTCGACGTCACATTTGCTGCAAAAAAAAACCCAACCCGTTATCGGTTTCAGAGATTTGATTTCTTTTGTTTTCTTTTCCAAAGCTGCTGCATTCTTTTCATGACATGGACCTTCAATGTGTCTGTTTATGTCGTCTATACCGTCATGTTTTACAGAAAATGCACTGTCACAAATCACGCACTTTGCTTTTGAATCGTCAGAGTCCAATTTTACAATGAAGGGAAATTTGCCACTGGATTTGTCCAGGAACTTCTGTGACGGCTGACGCTTTTTTGATGCAGGTTCATCGGCATCACCAGTTAGCACATCCATTCGCTTTCTCTTTGTATTAGACGCCATGTTTCTCGAAACTTCAATTACTTGCGATATCCGGTTTAGTACTTCCGCTTTCAAAAGCATCGTTTGCTTGAATAACCGAGTTTAACATCCCTCTATAGCAGAAGCCGTTGGAGACATATGCTATTCGTCTGCTTGATGAAGACGGGGCGTTACATCCCTTTTACCATTCGGTGATCTGCTTCTGCTTTCAAAAGCATCGTCTGCTTCAACTCGCAATCGTTTTAGGTAAATTTTGTTGAAAAATCTTTTTACTGTAATGAAATATAAATTTCCATAATCGCCGTAGCTACTTCGTTTTCTTTTAAATTACCGTAGAAAATACGGAAGTTCTGCAGGGGTAGGCATGTATGCTAAGACCCTTTCTGCGACTTATATATCTAAAATAACAGCAGACACAGGGCCATGTTGCACATATTCTCAGAAAACAGAAAGTCAGTACCATTTCTGAACGGAACAGGTCTTTGAAGAGAGAAGAAACAAAAAATGCAGACACATATTTTGCAATAACCCCTAGTGGACAGGATCCTCTAGCCAACTTGTGCAATGTGTGGAGTCTTGTGTTGACATCATTCCAGAAACAAACGCTTTTAGCACTGAACACATCAAACCAAATCAAACTACATGTCTGACATAACTTTACTCTGGAGTCTTCATGTCCGTTTCACTTCCTGTGTTACCAAAGTTATGGCTTGAAAAAACTTACTTTCCCTATGTGAGGAGAATCAAAGGACATGAGAGCACTTTCAAAGACTGCCTCTCATCAAAAGGAGTGATTTAATCTGGCACCTTATGAAAACAACCCGATAAATTTTGGTCTTTTAGTCATGAT
Source organism: Conus canariensis (assembly GCA_033310375.1). Taxonomy (NCBI): domain Eukaryota; kingdom Metazoa; phylum Mollusca; class Gastropoda; order Neogastropoda; family Conidae; genus Conus; species Conus canariensis. Next base: position 29,294,751 of record CM065737.1, on the reverse strand, counting down.
AAAGGTTTCAGAGGCTGTTGGAAGAAAAAGAAAAGAAAAGAGAGGCAGACAAAATCAGTAAATGCTTAACACTATCCCTGTGTATGCGTGCAGTGTGAGTTTCCCCCCCTCCAGCACACAGCCGCTCACGCTAACACCCCTGCCTACATACTGATTTTGGCATTTTTGGAATTTATTTTACGTGTTATGTTTGGTCCGTGTTAACATCGTGTTTGGTATGCCTGAAAAGAAGAGATCAAGGACTTTTAGATGAATGTACTTTCAAAGCTCTAAGAGGTTCTACCTTGAGACAATGCACGGATAAATGAAGAAACCAAAACACAGAAATAAATACAAGTGCAGAGTTTGACGATCAATGTTAAGTAATGGTATGTAGATAAATTGATACAAAAAAAGCACTCACCTAATACACTTATGATTATGGTGCTTTTTGCTATCAGTTATTATCCATTTTTACAGAATTTCACAGAACTTGGGCTAGGGAGATTTTGTGAGTCAAGCGCCTGTGTGTGTGTTGCTGAATCAGTCGAATCAGTTGATCTGTCATTGTAATCAAGAACATCTTCAAATAGATGTTCCTCATCTTCCCTATAATCTCCACTGTCGATCGATTCTCCTTCGTTATCAAAACCGCCTTGAATACATTCTTCAATAACTTGTTCTAAAGAAATTATTTGCTGGCGCCGAGCTGGCATTTTGACTAGCAGACGAAAGGCCGGTGCCAGAAATGCAGTCAGTTCAGGTCGGAAAAACCCGGCGAGGGGTTCTTTCAGCCACAGAAAGCTAATGTGAACTTTGCTTGAACTTAAGAACTAGGGCATGACAGGCTACCAGGAACCCTCTACTAAGTTCTGGCGGGAATTACTTATCTTAGACCGTTAGAGTTTGAACAGTAGAATTTTTCGAAATAAGAACGCACAGACATGTGCGCACCGTAGACAACGAAGCTCTCAGTCCGCGCACGGCACCGTGCGCACCGTATGCAGCAGAGCTATGAGCAACACGCGGAGCCGTGCACACGGTCGGCAAAAAGTTACAGGGAAAGATGATGTTGAGCACGAAAACATCTGGACTGCTAACAGACATGATTTTGTCCTTTTTAAGTATTTCTTTTCGCTATACTGTATGAGAGACTGTCCAGTTTGTGGAGACCATAATTTGTGAATTTGGTGAAAAATACGAGTTGTAGGTAAAATATGCACAAATGCTTTGCTGATATAAATCAGAACAAAATCTGTAAAATAAATTGAATGTTTAAAAAAAAAATACAGATTGAACAGTACTTGTTCATTTTGCCTCCTTAATCAACCAACCGGTGCATTGCTATACTACAAAAAAACATTTTAAGGGGCCTTTCAGTTCGCATTAACTAAAAATATAAAAGCACAATGAACTTGTATCTGTAATCAGTTCAGATAATAATTTAACATTTTTCTTTTTTTTTTTCCTTTCTGTGAGCATAAAATTACAGACCTGTTTACCCATACAATTTCGCCACATTTCATACTCATGATCGATGAAAATGTGATGAATACGACAAACTTTACATGAAAAAGAAAAGAAAGTATTGGAAAAAACAACTCTAGAGACGAAATTCTTGAGCAAAAATAGCACTGCAGATTCTAAGCATAGCAGGGACACTCACCAAAGAGTGATAACTCTTGCTAACTTCTGCAAGTGAAATAACATCAGTCTATGTCTAATTTTTGACAACAAGCTCTACATTAAAACAAAGCAAAACAAACAACAACAAAAAACAGTGAGAGAGCATGAGTTTGTGCCAAAGTATGTTTATGAAACAAGTTTGAAAGTAATTTGTTTCGAAAGAACCTATTCTTATTGCAGTTAATATAAGATTAGACAGGTACTAACCAGAAGCCTCTGCAGTGTGATGGCATGTGAAAAAACTTGTTCTGAACACTGACGTCAATCACAGATGTATCAAGACTATTATTAGCCGAGGCATTTGCACACTGACAAAGCAAAATGATGAAAATAAAAACCTGGATTGGATGGAGTAATCAGGACATAGTTTTACCAAAACAATAAAAAAAAAAATAATGATAATAAATAAATAAATAAAATAAATCCAGACATTTTGTGATTTTGGGATCCCCGGTAAAACAGTGAAGTCGAATTCCGGCCTTTCCGGACGCGTGGTTTCCTCCAAGATGGTGCCTAGACAACCTTTCCAAGGGTTAAGAGCTAGAAGGATATTTACGTTTCAATAACATGCTGACTGAATCATCTCTAAGGATACTTCGATTACAATCCCCCCACGTACGACTGTTTGAATTTTCAGCAGCCAGCCCGCTTTCATTAGGGTCTGTGATAATGGTATCTATCATCTCATATTAATGGCTGCAAATTCAAAGCCTCATCCACTTCTTGAATCCCTAACTTGTGCAGCCATGGAACTGAGATCCTGAATAAAGGGGAGTGGATCACCGAAAATTTTAAGTTAATGGGTTAGGTCTGATCTCTTTTCAAAAGAAAAAAGGCTGAAAACATCTTTTAAATGTTACTTTCAGCTGAAAAAGTAACTTTCAGTCTTCTGCTGAATGTCAGTTGATACTGTGAGCAAGTGGTGTCGACAGCATTACCATGTGCTGATCATCGTCAACAGAAACTGGTCAGACTCTCCCTGTGCACTTCAGTTTTTCCTTGTTGTAACATTGCAGCTATTCATCACAGGAGTGCATCCCTTAGCAATGACTTACCAATCTTTTGAGCTTTGAGATCTCGACACAGGTGAAGATCATTGGGACAACTGATGACAATGAAAGTCGACTTTCCCTGGAACACACAAAGAAAGCATTAACTTTTGAGACAACTGATGACAATGAAACTCAACTTTCCCTGGAACACACAAAGAAAGCATTAACTTTTGAGACAACTGATGACAATGAAACTCAACTTTCCCTGGAACACACAAAGAAAGCATTAACTTGTACGTGGGCACTGCCTGTGAAAATCTGTCCACTACAGTCATATCTTTGCTACAAACATTTCATAGCTCCGACCACTGGTGTGAGTCACAAAACAAATGTAGAACCGACTGCTATGACCTTTTCTGGCTGCATCTTTAAGCCATGTGTGGGACTCTCTCTTGTTTCCCTGTGAAGAGGGTATCTCCACCCATAATACATTTCACCGAGTATTTTCACCCTAACTTTAAAACTATCGAGAGTCCGATAGAGTGAATTTAAAAGAAATACACTATATAAAATAAAACCACTGGTGAAGGATTATTACTTCAGACACTCACCGAAATCATGAAAGACAAGGGTTGTGTATTCAGCTTTTGGAAACAGGTGATCTTCCAGTAAGCAGGCACTTGATGGGAAAACAACGAATTCAGAATGTGATGGTGACAGAGAGAGGTCTTCAAAACTTTACCTTGCCAGATTCATAATTAATAGATATTCAAAAACAGATTTTAAGCAACCCACAGACTAAAGCTGAAAAAACAAAAATTCCTCCAACAACTGACTGTTATTCCTTTCTGAAGACTGGTTTCAAATCTGACGACTGAGATTTGTTCGATGTCAATTTCCCATTCATTCATCACACATGTATACTTGAATGACGTAACAAACTTGTAAACTTTGCAGACCTTCATACCAACAGGTTTAGATTGGACTGGTTCCTCAGGTGAGAATTCCTACTGTCCTTTTTGACTCTTAGTCATTTGTTTGGACATGTAAGTATGCAGAAAAGGTATTTTACAACTAAATGTAGTTTTATGATATTCTTACCTGTCTAAACTCTAGGATACCCTTCTCCTTCACCGCGGTGTGGAAAAGGGGCGAAAACCTAATTCAAACTGCAAGGGTGAATCGAGTCTGAAGTCACTAAGGGAGAATACTTCTACTGGCCTGATGGTTAAAGGAAGAGTTAGCTCCTCTATTCTCCACTTTTATCTTTTTATAGGATGTTTCGTGTTGTTTCATGCCCAGAGGAGATTTCGGCATTTGGACAGGTAAGTATATCATAAAACTATTTTAAATAGTGCAATTCCTTTCTTCCTGCAACAAGCCCACGCTACTTTAAACAATAACCACAGACAGCTATGGCTTCCTCCTCTCACCTTCTCATCTCTCATTTTGGTAGTAGTCTTTGCAGAAGGTCGTCGTTTCAGCACTGCACCCCCTGCACTTTCAATCACTTTTTTCAACTCTTCCACTGGGGGGATAACGCCAGGTGTAATATAGAATACGAGACCCTGCAAAACAACATTTCCTTTCTGTTATTTCACATACAAGGACAAGAAGCTGACAATCACTGGTTGCAAAAACGCTGCACACCTTTACCCCCCACATGAACATTGTCTGGACAAAAAATATAGGACCTTCTCTGATAAAACTGTTGTTGTTGTTGTTATGCATATACTCCTCCTCCTCATGATTAAATTCTGTTTGAATTTACGCACATGTGCATATAACGAAATACAAAAGGGTTTTTAAAAGATCGTTAACAAAGGTGCTGCACACTGTGTCTCGATATGACACCATCATCTGTAACTGGCACTCAGACAGACCTGACAAGCTTTCAAAGCAACAAATGCTAGTCTCAGAATACAACGGGAAGATGTAAAGAATGAGTTGCAAGCAATCTTGCAGACACACTAAACATTCTTGTCACAATAATCAATCCAACAGAGCTGATTAGCCACAGTTATTAATCTTTTGCAGACATGTTTAGTATTTAATGCCTATCTAAGTAATCAGTCTTATGAAGACATGATTAACATTCTTACCTGTCCCAATAACCAATCTTGTAGGTTAACAGTTCTGTCCATCACTGCAACTAATCTTGCAGACATGGTTACGCTGGTGAGCCCCAGAAGCCAATTTTGCAGAACATTCTGATTTGTTACGGTATGAAGAAAGGCAGACATGCGACATACCTGGAAAATGGGTGAGGTCTTGGCTTTTCGTAAACTCTCCTGAATGTTGCAGCCCACCTCCCTCTCTCCCACTTCATCCTTCATCTGATATTTCTCCTCCTCTGCACATACACATCTCATACATGTACATATATAATATATATATATGTCACACACACACACACGCACATGCACTTGTACAAAGGTCTAAAACACACACACATATACACACATTACCACAATCCTCCACAATGCACTTCCAGGCAAGTGTAAACAATGTGACACATCTTAAAACACAGAAGGTCCCACATCATGCACAACCACACATCATTTCACATGAGACTTTTTCTACACACATACATTCAAGCAATAACAGCTGTTCTCACAAGGTTCGAGTCTAAATACACAAACACATGAAGGAAATATGCACAGTTTTACATAACATTTTACATATCAAACCCACACATACAAGTTATATTTGTAGTTTTGTCAGGCCTAAAATATGAAGTTACGAATAATGAATAAAAATTGCAAAGTTTTAACCGCTTTTTAACTGGGAAATCTGGGAGAACATGGAGATGCACAGAAGCATCCCTAGGAAGATTTTGCTGGATAAGCTGCTATGATCAAGGATTTTGTGGCATCGTCTGCAGGAGGCAGCAGAGAGGTGGAAAGTGGTGTTGAACATAGCGCTGCCCAGAAATACAACTGCCGTAAGTCTGAAAATCAAATTTTACAGGAGCCAAAAAAAACCTGATTATTTATCCCCACAAGATATACTGCGAGCTGAGTTACTGTACAAGCATTTTGATTACAGCATGTTTATTTTTAGGATAATGTCATTTGGACTTGGCTACCTTATGCCCCTTGGCCCGCTCTTATAGTATAACAAAAATCTAAAAAACGCAAAAAATTCAAGTTATGGTAGTTGCATTTCCAGGCAGCAATAAGCATATGGATTATGGGTTTGTATGGCAGCTTGTGCGGGTGGTCCAAGACAAGAGGGTCCCTAAAGGCAACTCATCTTGCGTTAGTGATATCCCTGTAAGAGATGGTGCAGGAGGATTCCTCGAGTAGGAGGGAATAGCTCTTTATTGTCAGCTGCCAACACTAACAACAGAGTGCTAACCGATCATGGAACTGACAGAAAAGTTACCGGAGACCGAAAGGTGGGCTAAGAAGTTGGCAAGCAAGAAGCATTCTAGAATGTCCAGAGGAATGGACTGATCCTTACTCCAGTCTAGCTACTTGGGCCGAGAGTAGTCAGTCATACAGAAACTGAGTACTGGACCTAAAAGACGATGAGGTAATGGTCTTGAGACCACTAAAAGACATCCTTCTGGGATGGAGCTCTTAGGATGACCAGGACTGGAAGAATCAGGCACGGTCAATGCTGTAGGCACTGGGGGCCACAAAAAAAAGATATGTGAACGTGAAGGACCTGATGGCGGAAAAGATCACGCTGCAGAGCTGTTAGTAACTCTGGAGGTTGGACATGAATGAGGTCCCACAGATCATGGACCATCACTGAGCAGGTTAAAGAGGCACTCTCTGAGGTTGACCTCAGGCTGTTCCATCCCAGTTTTCCTGATCACTGTTCAGAGGATGGGACAGGCTGGGAACATGTGCACATTAATCAACAGAAAGGGAGGGCATCTATCGCCTAGTATTGGGTATGGGACCAAAGACATACACGTTAGCAACTGCTCACTTTCACACATGCCAGCTGTTACACTTTGACAGGCATGATTCTGGACCAAGGTGATCAGGCCAATAACAACGCCAGCTCTCAAGATAACGGGGACAGTGGGTCAATCTTAATCAAGTCATTTGTCAACGGAAGCACAGTTCCCCAGGCAAACATCTTGACTCCGAGATCGATGCAGAGGTAACAAGAATGCATCAAACCCCCATCAACAGAGTCTGCTGTGCATGTGCTCACCACAACAACACATCTGACTGAAAGCAGCATTAGTATTGGTGGAGTTGGACACACCGTGATTGTCCTCGACATCTGACTCATTATTATCATCCACCTGCATAGCTGGAGATAAATAAGGGTCCACAGACAATCTCTCTTGGTACACATCATCTTTTAGCTCCTTGATTGGGTCCTGTGGCATGGATCACCCAGTGAGACTTGTTCTTTGTGATTGGGTCCTGTGGCATGAATCACCCAGTGAGACTTGTTCTTTGTGATTGGGTCCTGTGGCATGGATCACCCAGTGAGACTTGTTCTTTGTGATCTTCACTTGGTGACTATCAATCTTCTGTTCAAGACCTGTTCTTGGTGATTTTCTGGAGGTATGGGACATGCAAGAGGACGAACATAGGCTGTTCTCAGGAACCAGGCTGACCTCACTGGCCCCAGCATTGTCCTTCGATAGAAAAAGCTATGACCAAGATGGTGGCATGCATCTTACATAGTGGGAAAGAAGACAGACAACAACAACAACAACAAAGCAACTTAATCGAATCAGAGACCTAAACACACAATCCTTACCCACAAGTTCAACCAAAAGGAGATATTAGCCACAGAATGAAAGACATAAACAAACGAGCACTGTTAGAATGGTAAAGTGTGATAGCAAGACACATCAAAACCTGACAGATGCATCTTGTTCAGCCTAAAGTACAGAATGAGGGAACTGAAAAGGAAGAGCACAGAAGACTGAAAGTGTGGAGAGAGTCTGTGGTGTGTCTTAGTTCTGCATTAATCACCACATTCGACCACACAGAGCTGACAGACTGGTCAAAGTTTGCATCGAGTTCGATATGATATGTACAGGACATTAAACAATAAATCAGTTGAATATACTAGTGATCCGTAATATCAGTTTATAAACAAAAGAAATGAAAGTGTCAATCACAACTGGGAAATTTATCATTTATCAGTCAAAAAAACAACAGAACCAATACCAAAGAGTCACTCCAAACCAGGATGTTTGCCAAACTAAGATGACCCCTGACCCGTTTGAGGAACAAACACAACTTTTCACCTCCCCCCTGGGGAATGAAACTGTGTTTAAAGACCCCCACCTCCTGTGGAATAAAACTGTTCATGGAGACCCACCTTCCCTGGAATGAAACAAGTTTAGCAACGCCCCCACCCTTCTGGAACCAAACTGTTCAAAGAGAATCTTATCCCAATGGAGTGACACTGTTAATGAAGACCCCCTCTGCAGTGACACTGTTTATGAAGACCCCCATTCCCTCTGGACTGAAACTGTTTAAGACCCCAAACCACGCTGCAGTAAAATTCATGAAGACCCCCATCCCCTCTGAGGTGAAACAGGTCAAGACCCTCGCCCACCCTGCATGAAAATCTTCATGAAAACCCCCATCCCCTCTGGAAAACCTCCATCCCCTCGCGAATGAAACTTCACCAACACCCCTTTGTCCCCTCTCACACAAAAGCATTCATGAAGAACCCAATGCCCTCTCAAATAAAACTTTTCATGAAGACTCCCATCTCCTTTGGAATAAAACCTTATAAAGCCCCCCCCCCCCCCCCCCCCCCCAATTTGTAAAAAGACCACCTATCCCATCTGAAATAGAACTTTATGGAGAACCCCTTCTCTTCTCCAGTACAACTGGTTATGAAGACCCCTACCCCCTCAGATAAAGTTTTGGATGGACCCCGCCACTCAGGGTTCCCCCTCCCTTCCCCCATCCCATCCCCCCTCCCTACCCAGGGAGGGGAGGGGGAGTGCCTACTACTGGTGGCATGCGAGTGCAGGGCATCACTGACCCAGGAACCTGTTCTGGAGGGAGGACTCCTCCAGCCACTCCTTGGTGACAATGTGCTGGGCCACGTTGATGGAGTGGAAGAACTTGATGGTGCGCGTCAGTTTCTGGGACACCAGGTGCGTGCAGTGCTGGGGGTTCTCTGTCACCCGGCCCCCCAGCTTCTCTGCTATCTGATATACCCACACATCCGAACACAGCATTACACAGAGTTTGAGATGACACGAAATAAAAGGGAAAATAACAATGATATTCATACTGGATAGTTCTCATTGAAACACAGTTCCCTGAAAAATGTACCCATGTTAAATGTGCTGTATAAATATGTAAAAGAATGCAAGGATGCACCAGCACAAAAAAAAAACAAAGCAACAAAGATGAACAATGAAAGACAACGATGCAGACAACAGTTCCCATACCCCAACAGTTGCATACGTTTCATATACACACACACATATCAATCCCATTCCACTTGCCTTGTGCAAAACCCCGATCCCTTTACACACACATCCAGAAACACAATACACCACCTGCATATCCATCCCCTTCTCAATACCCACATTATGACCAACACACAAAACAAACAGCCAGATGACATAAAAGACGGAGAGTCAGACCACTACAATGCAAAGACCAACATTTAAAAAAAAAAAACGACTCTAAGCCTGTTTTTTAAAAGTACACTGTGATGGGATTTCTTTTGCTGCCTCAATGCGATATCCACATGACTACATCTTTGAAACTCCGTGCACATTTGCATAAATTGTTTCAAAAGTAAACATTTGATCTCTTATACATGTGTTTCATCAACTTTATGACTGCAAAGCACAAAACTGTTGTTAAACATCCAGAATCCTGAAGACAACAGATGTCATTTGTGTTTTATATTTCACAAACATGAATAAAAGCTGCCCTCAGGGCATATTTAAAACCTGCCCAGAAACCATGTATATTAATGAAAAAAAAAGTTCAACTTGATGGGGGGGGTCACCAAGTCTAGTTCCACTATAAAGCAACTTTGTTTTTGTCAGTACAGAGCTTTCTTGGTGGTGTCCAAATTAAGATCAATTAAAAAAGAAACACTGAACATTTCCAAATTGACTAGGACATTGCAGAGTGCTTCCTCTGAACAGCTGTTTAATACTCATCGTACCCGAAGACTTGCTGCCACAAAGGCTGCAACAGGATGATCCACGGTGTGAGTGTATAGGGGGGAGAGTGGAATATCACCACTGAAGGGTACCAAAGATGAGACACGCACACACATACACACACACAAATTCAAACGTGGAACAATATAAGCAACTTACAATTCAAAGACCTTCAAATATAGAACAATGTGAACGCAACTTGTCCACGACACAAAGCTGCCACCTGACAGGAATCAAAATCAGGGGTCCTTTTGGGGCAAGAATGAGGGTAAAGGTGTGCACCTCCTGAGACCATGGCCATAGTCAGATGGTGCATCTACCTAAAACTGCAACACTTTTTGTGGAAACAAAACTAAGCAGTACAGAACTAGCACACATGTTCTTTTTTTCTTCACTTTCCATTTATTCCTTCTCTTTGCTTCAAAATTAAGAAAATATCGACAACCCTAGTAATTCAAAGCTGGGATTTTTACGTTAAAATGGAGGGAAAAAAGGGGGGAGGGATGTAGGATGATAACCATACGATATGCTTGCAACAACTTTGTTCTCCATCATCTCCTACACACATCATCTACACAACTGAGTTACCAAGCTGGTTCTGCCTTCTACGGTGATCTGCCACTCACCGCTGTGAGTCGTTTAACAACAGAGCGACAGTAGCCAGTGAAGATGATGCGAGGCACAGAGCTGTCCTCTGGAGGTGGGCTGTCCTCGTCAAACCTGTCAAACAAGACGTAGAAGTTCACTACACAAAGAGAAAATACATATCTATACTATGCACTAATCCTCATGAAGCTATATGTAAAGAAACAATCTCCAAGCACACTGTTCTCTCTCCTTAAGAACGTACGGGTGCATGCATCAATGTAAAAATTTATGTACTCTTTGTAAGTTTTTTTCTCCAATTTTTTTTTTTCTTTTTATCGTTTTTTTTTTTTTCTTTCTCATCAGAACAAATTCAGTTAATTCCTTGTCATTTTCATCTCTTATTACTGCCCAACATACCTTCTTATATACTTCCACCGATAATTTTGGAACATTTGAACCATACTTTATTTCAATTCCCAATCTGTATGGTCTTTAAGGTGAAGCAGCTGTTTATCTTAAGCACACACTAATATATCTATAGTAAAGCCGCTGAAGAGCACGACCCAAAACTTTATGGTCTGTAAAATCAAGCAGCCTTTGGTCTATAACCTCATCTGTAATAGTCTCTAAAGTGAAGTGTGGACCAATCTGTGATGGTCTGAAAAATGAAGCACCTGTTGACCTATAACCTTATATATAATGGCCTGTAAAGTGACCTTATATAACCTTATAATGGCCTGAAAACTGAACACAGTGTGGAAGAGCAACATCGAATTCCACACAAAATTCCAGCTCTACAAGTCACTCGTGGTCTCCATCCTGTTATATGGCTGCGAGACATGGACACTGATGGCCGAAATAAAAAGAAGAATCCAGATGTTTGAGACCAGGTGCCTGAGGAAACTACTCCGCACCTCCTACAAAGAACAAAAGACCAATGATTATGTGCGGAACCTGGTGACCAACCTAGTTGAGCCCCACGAACCACTTCTGGCAACCGTCAAACGACGGGAGATGGCATGGTTTGGCCATTCACTCGTCACAACACCCTCTCTAAAACCATCCTTCGAGGTACTGTTGAAGGAGGGCGCAGACGAGGACAGCAGAGAAAGAGCTGGTCCGAAAATATAAAGGACTGGACCAAAATGACCATGCCACATCTCCTCACGTATGCTACAAGCAGAAGAGCTTGGAGAGAAATGGCGGCTGCCTCATCACGTCCCCCCCAACGACCCCAGAGGTCAGGGGAATGACTGACTGACTGACTGAAAGTGAAGCGCCTGCTGACCTATAACCTTATATATAATGGCCTGTAAAGTGAAGCACAGTTGACCTATAACCTTATATACAATGACCTGTAAAGTGAAGCACCTGCTGACCTATAACCTTATATATAATGGTCTGCAAAGTGAAGAACCTGTTCACCAATAACCTTATACATAATGGCCCGTTAAAGAGAAACAGGTGTTGACATATAACCTATTCTGTAATGGTCTGTAAAGTGAAGCGGCAGTAGACATATAATCTAACTTGATATGTTTTAAGTAAAGCAACTGGTGATCTAGACATGATTCGTTGATCATAAACTTATAAATGATATAACCTAACTTGATAAAACATGTTAAGTAAAGCAAATGGTGTTCTAGACACAAGTTGCTGACCTATGACATGATAAATTGTAAAGTGAAGCAATTATTGACCTGCAATTTAATCTGATATTATCTTTTGATTAAGTAAAGAATTTGCTGGTTATTTACTCAATCTGATTCAGTCCGTAAAGTGAAATGGGTGCTGACCTATAACATAATCTGACATGTCTGCACAAAGCAGCTGTTGCTGGTTGCTGGTCCTCTGATACACAGAATCTTGCACCACCCCACTTACAAGCCCACATACTTCGCTTTTTTGGCAGCAGGTTCAGATGAGTTGGTGGTGGTGTCGGCTTCAGTCTTCACCGTCTTCTTGGGCAGGAGGCTGGCTTTCTGCAGGACTTCCTTGCCCACCCTGACAGGCTTCCTCCAGCCCTCTGCACACAGACCATGGACCTCACAGCCACACAGACCACTGCAGTGATACAGACCATCATAACACTTACAGAGTTCATACAGACTTACCGGGAAGCAAAAACTAGGAACTTTCGAGATGTTTTAAAGGATCTCTCTGGAAAAAAAATATATTAGGGGCTCCATGAAAACAAATTCATCCAATTTTCAGTCTAGTTCTCAGGTTTTACAGACTATGAAGGCCTGCAAACAGTTTGATTTTCAGAGGGTTTTAATGGGCCTTCAATGAAAAAGACGACCGGTGGTTGGGGTAGGGTTTAGGCTGGAGGTGGGGGTGAAATCCTTAGGGGGGGGGGGGGGGGTGAAATCCTTAGGGGGTGGGTGGGTGAAATCCTTGTAATTTAACAACTTTTGGCACAAGACTTCTTCTAAACACCTATTTCCATATATGGAGTCATTTGTTCTATGACTTACAGAAAAAGACCAACAATTAAAACGGGAAAAAAAGAAGAAAACGGATGAATCATTTGTTTCAATGTTGTATTGCTCATGATTCTTACTGCATGTAAAGCCACAGAACTGGAAGACACACAGAAAAGTAACACAACAATCTAGTTATGGACGACAGAGAGAAATACTGTATAAAGAGTTATACTGAGGAAACAGAACGATACATACCACACAATAATCTATCTTAGAGTTTAGAGCCCTCAACAAAAATAATTTCATTTTAATATGTGTTCGGTAGACCAACACATAAGTGTATTTCCTCCAAACTGGAGTTTGCTTGTTGCTTCTCTGATGACCTGAACACAACTAACAGTTATGTTTTACTCATCACTGTGTAAATTGCCAGGCAACAGAGAAAAATCACTTTTCTATTGTATTGGGAAAAAAAAGCAAAGAGTTTTTGTTAAACAAAAAAAACAGGAAGGGGGGGGGGGGGGGGGGCTAAAAAAGTAGAAAAACAACTGACGACAGTAAGGCAAATAGGTGATGACACCCAGGCAAAATAAACATTAAAAAAAAAATCTCTAGAATTTCCATACAATGTAGAAGTACAACTTACGCTAAAAGAAGATTATCCTGATTATATATCCTGACAGAAGCAAATAGTATCCTGACAGAAGCAAATGAAAATACCAATTATAAATCATGTTTGGCTGTGCTCTGTTCTCTGGCAATCCCAGTTCATGAAAATAGCTGGTATAAATCAGGATGCGTGAAGGAAGAGCGCTGCCAGGTATTTTGGGCTTTAATGATATACTGAACAAGGATGAACAGCAGTGTTGTTCATGTTTCCATAGCAGCAACCCTGCAATCTACTAGTCATCTGCTGGCAGATGATTCTGAACCTTACACACACATCCCCTGCCGGCGCGCACAAAAATGGCATGACTCACTCATCCACTGCCAGACTCTGGCCAGGTCGGCGTAGAAGTCTCGGGCGTGTCCCACCTGAAGGTACCTCATCTGCACGGGCAGTCGCAGAGCGTCCATCTGACCCAGCACCAGGTCCGACAGCCACTGCACGTTCACCACAGGCACCCGCCACTCTTTGGCTTTCTCAAACTTCATGCCCCCCGGCCTGTTCCCAAGGACACACAGCCGCAGCGTCATTTTGTGAGGCGTGCAAATCAGACCATACATGATACGCCACATCCTAGAAAGGACAACGTCACACTGAGTACAATACTCAAAATATCAAGAAAAGAACAAATAAGTGCTGGGATCTGGACTAACAGATCAGATTTACCTGCTCTACGCATTTACATAACATGCTGGTAAGGCCTTGGAGTTTCTGTTTCTATTCATGTCATTCATGTATCTTTTTTTGCACTTTTTGTCATCTTGGAGACATCTCTGTGACAGTTTAAATACACCCGCCAAAGCAGTTTCACTCTATATTGTAATCTATCTACCTATTTTTTTTCAGACTCTGCACTGTCAGTCTATAAAAATCACTCCACGATGGTCCACACAAATAACCAAAACGTGCGAAGGATGATCTGCTCTTCGCTGCAATCAAACTGGTAGTTTTTTTTGTTTTGTTTTAACTAAATCATCCCTACTAACACCGCTTCCTTTGCTCTGTAAAAGATTTAAATTTAAATTTCGAAAGTATCTTGATGCTTACAACAGATTTTGATATTTCTTTGCCTTTCGATGTGCAAACTGATGTAAAAATGTTGGAGTGGTGGGCAAAATATGCTGCCAGACTGACTATTTACAGGACACCAGTGAACAACTTACACATTTCCACACTGCTATTCAAGAGCCTCTATGATCCTTTACTAGACCCTGAAGAACATAAGCTTACCATTCCACCTAAGTAACAATCCATCAGAGAATGCCTAGTCACCAAAATGACTCAGCAGAATCAGGGTCTCCTCTTGCAGGTTATCCTATAGCAACCCGATACCGAGTGCTCCCAGTGAACTGTTAATGCTGATGTGAAAGAACCTGGGCGTGGCTATATAAACGTGAGCTGAGATGGGAGTAACACCGAATGGACATGGAAAACGAGACAGCCACAAAAAATTAAAAAAGAAAAAAAAGCAACAAAGTGACCAGTTCTTTTGTCCGCAAGCTCACAAGAGATGCGCAGAGAGGGAATAACTGCCAAATTTCATCTTAACACTGTTCAAATGCTGTAAGACTGAAAGCCAGTCTTCATCAAATCATCACAGTCCATACAAGGGTAAAATACAAAAAGGAGCATTAAGCTGTGTTACATTCAGAGTTTTAGTCAGTACTGACCGTTTACAGACGAGCACAGAGTTGGTGCGCGTCATGTACCCAGTGTACTTGGCACCAATGGCGCTGATCATCTGTTTCACTCGCTTCCTTTCTTCCCCCATGAAGTTTGTAATGCTGATGATCTGTACACAGCATTTCGGCACACTGATATTTCCTTTGTTTCAGAATATCTAAAAAAAAAAGTATGCAAACCAACTTAAACAGAAAAAAGAATCAAACTGACAATTGCATGCGCGTGTCTTGTTTTCACAGTATCAGTATTTTGCATGTTTGTGAGCATACACATCTAAAAAGTTACTTTTAAGTTCGTATTCCTCCTGTATCTGTCAAAGATGATAATGTATAAAGGATCTCTCTCTCTGTCAAAACACAATCGACAAATTCTGAAAATTCAATCAATTCAGTCAGAAACCAGCTTAAAGTCTGCACACCAGAATGCACTAAACCAGTTATACAGATAACAGTCACTAGCAATATAATAATATTACAGCCAGAAATAGCCAAATACTTATTTTTGTTGGTGGAAGTGATTTTCTAACATTTCTTTTTGCTCATCCCATTTCAAGGCTTCAGTTTTCTCTGGCTTCTTCCTGATCAACAATCCATCAAACGATCGAAAACAAACTGTGTCTTGACCTGAACAATTGTCCGACACAGTATGGTCTAACGGATCATAAATGAACTCCTACATCTTTGAAAGCAGTCATGCCAGTGCACAGGTTGGTACACACACAGACACAGACCTGGTTTTTGCAGGGTTTCTCGCCAGTAAACATCAGGGGGATATGAAGTGCCTGCCACGGAGGCTGCATCTTCTTCTGCATCAGGCAATCATTCAGCCAGAATGCCGTCACCATGCGTTTCTCATCCTCCAGAGCTTTCTGTCCAGACATGTATCAACTAGTGCAAAATATGAATCAAGAGACAATCACTACAATTTTTTTCAAAAACCTGAAAGGCATGGGTCTAGTGGCTACCCAGCCCCCTGGTGGTGGTTTTCAAAAACCTGAAAGGCATGGGTCTAGTGGCCACCCAGCCCCCTGGTGGGGATTAGGGTTAATGCCCCTGTTGGAGGGTAAGTGTGGTAGAGCCCCCTCTGAAGTTAGAGAAAATCTAATGACTGAAAGAGAAATTGAAGGAATCTGAAAGCAAATACAAGCACATTTTAGAACAACGTCTTGGCTTTGTGAGGCTGTAAACAGAAATTTTAACATAAAATGAAGGTGAATTTTAAAACAAAAACATCATATACATATGAAACATCAGCAAACAGCATATTTTCAATCTGTAAAAGAAACAGACAAGAAAGATTTAATTGCAAAAACAAAAACAAAAGAAAGAGACAGACAGACAGATGTTAATATGAATCCCAAACACATATCAAATTTAGCATTAAAGTTTCTGCATGTTTACAACTGGGAGCATGCTCTTTGAGCCATTTCTCTTCATTTAATCTGTGCTTCAGCTCTGCATTGCAACTGTACACAAACACAAGCTAGAATGATTTAGCTTCTCATACTACTGCCGAGTACTGTCCACATCTTTTTCATTTAGCCATTCCAAACTCCATTAACTCTTTGTAATCGTGTTGATCTTGGACAGAGAGTTGTCTTCCGTCATAGCAATTATGTTTCAACAAGCGGAATAACTGTAGGCAAAACACTGTGAAGGAGTAAGCTTGAATGGCCCCTTCAAGGGCTTCAAACAATAGGTCTACATGTCTATGTACAGGATGGGGTTCAAGTAAAAGGCTGACATGTCCATATGCTGGAAGGGTTCCAGACAACTGGCTGACATGTCTATACACAGGATGAGGTTCAGAAAATAGACAGGTCTACACGTAACAGTTCAGACAACAGGTCAATGTGTCTAAATGCTTGATGAGGTTCAGAAAATAGACATGTCTACACACAACGGGTTCAAACAACAGGTCAAAGTGTCTAAATGCTTGATGGCATTCAGACAACAGACCTACATGTCAATACGCAGGAAGAGTTTAAATAATTGCTCTACATGTCAATATACAACAAGAGTTGAAACATTTTATTCACAGGTTGTTCAGGCAACACATCTACATATCTATACACAGGAAGAGATTCAGGCAATAGGTCTACATGTTTATACTCGAGAAAGGGTTCAGTAAACAAGCCATCCATAAGAAAATACAGAAAAATTCTATCTTCTAGTCATCATACAAAAAACACGCCGAACATTCCGCTAGCAACTTCTGACAACTTCTACGATTGGATTAGAATGCAACATATGTTTACCAAATTGTCTCCTCTGTTCAGAAGTCACCATGAAAAGATATATCTCTGCAGTATTTTTCAACCTACTCAGCGCTCTGTGAGTAAAAGGGCACACATTTTTTCTTTATCAGATTTATTTTATTCATAAATAATGCGCCTCTGTAGGTAGCTGGCATGGTTGACACTGCATACAAAATCAAGCTGTGCTAAAAGCTGTGGCTATGTCCACAAGCTGCACTGAAGACTGACAGGGCGAAAATTAATAATCATATACAAAATTCAAGAAAAAGTCTGTAAGTTAAACAAACAAAAAAGGAACAAAATTATGAAATTACAGTAACTTTCATTAAAGAATAATCTGTAACCTATATGACTCTGCATCAAATTGTGTACAATCACATAAAATGACACACTCATTCAAATAGTTACTTGTTTGCAGCTCAGACTTTCTGCTTTTGAGGACAAGTCAAAGCTGGCCTTTTCATTTCTCAGTTTGCTGGAGTATCTAACAATCTGTTAACTTCTAACTCAACATCAGATTTTCTACTGCTAGTTTCTTTCTTTTCCAATCACCAACTTAAATTCCACATCACACGTACACCACAAGAACTTGAGCACTGCAAACAACTTTAGTAAAAATTGCTGTCATTTCAAACTCCAACATCATGTGATACTCCAGCTTTGCTTAATTTCAGAGATGTTCCCACTTCAAATCTGCACACTCTAGTCTGTGTTGTGCTTGTGCTCTGGACTAACGTACATTACAGATGACAGATGCCTTCAGCTGTGTCAGCATGACTGCTGAACATTACTGCAGATCAACTGCAAGCTGGCCCACACAGCTAACTGCCATAACTTACTTCACCTCATACTCTACGCTTCAATTCATTAGGTGCCGAGGTCAAAATTGGGAAACAAGGAAAAGTCTTACTACAGTCCCCAAATCATGATCCTACTCTGACTGTGATAACCGCAGAACAACAAAAGTGGTGCACAGCGTTTCAGCTGACCAGAACCAAATGTGGAGAACTACATACCATTTTGATAGAGTCCATCTTCTGGTCCGAGCACAGGACATGGGTAACAGCGTCACAGTAGACAGGACTGACACGGCCTCCATGTTGCTCGATTATCTGACACAAAATCAGTGAGTATGGAACAAAATGGACACTTTCACTGGTACTTAACATGTGTAATTCTGTTCAATGTTCTCTGGTTTTACAGTCACAGAAATACACATCTATGGCACCATCTTTTGGCTGCCCGGTGCACTGCAGTCTAAAATAATAATAGCAACAACAACAAACATTTAAAAAGACAGTTTCGATACATGACATTTCAATTACAGGTCTGTAACTGAGAACACACAAGATGCTGAGGGATGTTAAAATTTTCTTTTTTTTTTCAAAAAACAACAAATCCATGAATTAGCTTCTTAACTGCCGTTCCACCCTACAGAACCAGTCCATCTTCACCATTCAACTACCTCTCTGCCTCATACTGCCAATCAAGGGTGACTCTCTATTCATGCCATCTGAGGATGCTGCAGATGAGGCAGGCAATACGCACAGAACTTTGAAACACCATTTCTGAGCTTGCATCAAGCGTGACAATGAATGAGAGAGACAGGTAACTATCAGTTCAGTATCAGTGTGAACAATTTAGCACCCCAGGTACTGCCGACTTCATAATCAAGGCTCAGAAAAACAAGCAGATTAAACAGGGGCATCTGCACTTGCTTGACACTTTTGTGTGAGTGCGTGATATGACCAAGAAGTGGGGAGTTGGCATTGAAGTTACAAGCGGATTCTGGATTTTCCATACACAAGTAAAAGATCATGACAGTCAGTTTGAAACATTAACACATAAGCAGACAGGCACACAGCAAACTACATCCAACCCAAGGTTTCTTTTTACAAATTTTGTAAATGAGAGAGAAGTACATACATACACACACACACACACATACCATATGCACACACACAAACACACACCATGCACGCGCATGCACACACACACACACACACACAAACCTACTCGTGTGTTTTAATTACACTTCTCTTCTTTTCTCCATTACAATAGAAGCACTTGAACATTTTTTAGCTGCAAAATTATCACAAACAACCGGTCACTCATAGTGCAAAGTTATCTTTTTTGCCGCTTCCTATCCAAACTGATCATTTCTTTGAATCAATTTTCTTCCAAACAAAACGTTACGCTGAAAAACATGACTTTGCGTAACTTGCAATGCTTTGTTTGGACACAAGCCTTAGACGGTGAGAGTTCTTCAATATCAAAAAGAAGCTTAAGACCACGTCCAGAGGACTTCTACTCCCCCGACCGTGGTGTAGTCTGACTCTGAATCAGAAAAATAAAAATACAGTGATATGGATGACATTCCACAGACATAGCAACCAGGGTTGGTGGGTTTGTTTTTTGGGGTTTTTTTTGTTTTTTATAGAATGGACCAACATCTGATTATTGCATTTGGCCAAAAATACCTTTAGGACTCAATAAAAAAAAAAAGAATGTTGATTAATTTTCTGCAGATTTGTTCAACTGACCCTGACCCAGAATATTATCTGTAGGGGTCATGTGATAATTTCACACATATGTAATGTGCTCCTATGCATTTTTTCATACGAGCTGCATACAATTCAATGTAAAGCGTGTTTTGTTTGGGGGACTTATGCATCCACTTAATAACTCATAAACCACCAAAAGTTTATTTGTCTGTTTCATTGTATGCACCGGTAATTCATTTCATTATCTCATAAATTAATGACAAAATTTCACACAGTATTTTTCATATAGTGACAAAATTCCATTTAAGAACAAACTCTTACCAGCAATACAGCCAGTTTTCTTAACAACAATGTAAACGTCCACAAAGACGTTACAGTCACTTGAACGAACCGTCCCATTTCCAGCCATTTTCTGCCCGAACCTGACACAACTGCAGTCTGCTGTGGAAATTTTCAACAAGAAGGTAATGAGTTAACTACATCAGCAGCTTCCTCCAAATTTCCACACCAGTAAACGCAGAGTGCAAGTAGTGGTACAATACAAGGCAACAGGGACAGACAGGCAACAGCGCAAGAGGAGTACCTTGCACCAGGTGTTGACCTCATCGGTGCCCATGGCATTCTGGTAATCGCAGATGAAGAATGCACAGCCCAGCAGACACTGGTCTGGGGGAACTGCAACAATGCCAAAAACGTCCTCAGTAATCGTAAACACCTCATATGTTTCCTGTCAATGTGCGCGTGTGATTTCACTGAACTGAACTGACTGCACTATAGGGGATAAAGACACGGGTTACATCCCACACCTTTTTTTTTTTCCCCATTTCAGTTGCAGCCTATCGTTTTTCCTTCTGCATGACAAACTCTCCAGACTTCTTCCTTCTGGGCTGAACACCGCCCACCCTCCAAATTCTCTTTCCTTCTGTATAACTGTCCATAGTTCTCTTTTCTCTGCATAGAAAACTCCCTAAATTTTTTTCGCTCCCGACTAATACACTCCCCACAATCCTCTTTCCTTCTGTACAGGAAATATCTTTCTTCTTCTTCTTCTGCGTACGCAGGCTGATACCTGCGAACACCCACTGTATAGAAAGGCAAAGATTAACCCCATCTACCCAACAAAGGGAGTGGAGTTTTTGTGCGTCTGACCGTTTTTCATCCCACTATTAAGGCAACCATACTCCAACTTCGGGGAACAGGAAACATTCAAATCTTCTTTCCTTCTGAACAATCAACTTCCCACACTTCTCTTTCCCTTTGTACAGTGAATTCCCCACAATTCTCTTTCCCTTTGTACAGTGCATTACCCACACTTCTCTTTCCTTCTAAATTCATAAGACTTATCTTTCCCTCTGCAGCATTTCCTTTTGTATAGTAAACGTCCCTAAAATTCTTTCCCTTTGTATAGCAAACTCCCCATACTTCTCTTCCCTTCTACAACGTAAACTTCCAACATTTCTTTTTCATTCTGTGCAATAAACTTTCCACAACTCTTTCCTGCTGAACTACAAAACTACCCACACCTCTCTTTCCTTTCTCACAGTAAACTTCCCACACTTTCCTTTTACACTGCAAACTCCCGACATTTCTCTTTCCTTCTGAACAGTAAACACCCCAACTTTTTCTTTTGATTTGGTAAAATCCCACACTTGTCTTTTTTTCATACAAAAAAAATCCCCATACTTCCCCTCATTACTGAACAGTAAACTCACCAAAGTCCTCTTTCCTTTTAAACAGTAAACTTCCTACACTTTTCTTTCTTTTCACACAATAGGCTCCTAACACTTCCCTTCATATCTCTTTCCTTCTGAACAATAAACTCCCCATACTTCTCTCTTCTATCATAAACTTTCTATAGTTCTCTTTCTTTCTGTGCTATAAACACACACACACACACACACTGACTTACAAGCATACACATACTGACTTACATGCACACACACAAACATACTCCCTAACAAACAGAAAGTCTCCAAAGAACTGTGTTTGTTTTCCTTTCGCTCTCCAACCAATGACTGTTCTGGACATTAGTAAAAGTTTGCCATTTTCAAAACAATTCGGCACATTTGATTTTGACGGTGTAAATGTAAAAAATACTTAAAAGTTTCATCCGCTATGATCTCTGATAGACTTAAAACATATTTGTATCATTTGTGCATAGAAAACCAAAGCTGTTCCTCTGAAATTTAAGGAAGCCAAAATTGCTTCTCTTTATAAGTCGTAAAATCCATCAAACTATGGACCAGTTTCAATTTTATCTGCTTTACCAAAGCCTATCGTAAAGCCTATCGTAAAGTACCTGCAAAAGTTTCTTTATTCTTACCTCATCTAAAGCAATTTACTCCAGAAGTCTAAATTTTTGTAAAACCATTCTGTCATACAGCCCTTGTGCACCTCATTAATAGCCTATCATGCAGTATACAAGAAAACATTCACTGGTATTCTTTTCATAGACTGTGAGAAAGCATCTAATGTAATTAATCAATCTCTGCATTGCATACACTGGAAATGTAAAGACATACTCCAGAATTCATAGGTCTCGTGTCATCTTTTTAGTATAAGAGGCAAACAGTAATAGTTAATAATAAAATGTCAAACTCCACGAATATCAGACATGGACTATCACAAGAAACTAACTTAGGCATTCTTTGTTCTCTGTCTTTATCAATGACTTGCCTTCTTTTGTTAAATGTAAATGCAAAATATCTACGGATGGATGATACATTTCTCCATTCCAATGATTCAGATGCCATAGACTCCAAAATTATGTTAAAAGGACAAAGACTTATCAAATACACCCAACTAAATCACATGTTCTTAAACATAATAAAACCAAAATCATGTACGTTTGTACACAGCAAAAAAGACAAAACATGTAGTAAAAATTTCAGCCATTGTTTATACATGACATAAAATGCTAGGCGTCATCACTGTCAAGTATTTCTCGTGGACCAAATCACACCGTGTCTCTGGGGAAACATCTTTCAAAGAATGTTCTACAGTTATCCAACATTAAAAATTTCCTTCATACCCATTCTCGCACGATTTTCTTCTGTACTCATATTCAAACAATGACTGATTATACATCAAAAATTATGGGAGAACTTCAGTGAAACCAATTTAACAAATAAATCATCGTATAAAAGAGCATCAAAGTTAGTTTTGTTAAAAATCAAGCTTTTTGACAACTGAAGATTACAAAGAACTCAACTTATACTAACTTTCATTACAGACCTTGTGCAACATGGTAGTATATATGCATATTGTTATAAACATAAACCATGCTCCTAAAAAAATAATAGACATTTAAAATTAACCTCCACTGACACAATCATTTACTATCATCCCCTAGGCCAAGAAATAATCTTCCTAATAATCAATACTGTGGCAGAAATGTATGGAACAGGTTGCCAACAAGTCTGAATTGTGTAAAATATCAAAATCAGTTTTAACATATACACGCGCATGCGCACGAGCACACATGCACACGAGCACACACACGCACACATGCACACACACAAACACATTCACACGCCCCACACCCAACACCATACACCCACACACACACACACACACACACACACACACACACACACACACACACACATGCATACACATACATTCACTCACATTCTCACACATGCACAGCTGACACACTACTCACTGGTTTCTGGTGCCTCATGGCCGAAGTAGTCAAAGTGGGGAGGTGGAGGGGGCTGGTGGGGCGGTGGCAGGGCAGGTTGCTGGGCGCCTGGGGACTGTGCTGGGTAGGGGTAGGCAGGGGGTGGGGGTCGAGCCTGGCCACCCATACCCAGCATCTGGTTGATCTGAAAACAACAATCCCCACCCCTAACTGTTACTGTACAACACGATGAGAAAAATGCCTCAAAGAAACATTGGAGTTAATTTTAAAAAATAAATGAAAAATTCACAAACAACTGATCACAGCACTGACACAGTGGGCAGAGTTCCAACCTGAAACTAAATCATGTCCATCCCACCATTCCTTGGCTATCCTAGCAACCCTGAAAATTATCACGAAACAAGTTTTGATCCTGAAACCAGTTTCTGACAACTTAGGTATATAACCCTAACTCATTTAAAATCTTA
Source organism: Conus canariensis (assembly GCA_033310375.1). Taxonomy (NCBI): domain Eukaryota; kingdom Metazoa; phylum Mollusca; class Gastropoda; order Neogastropoda; family Conidae; genus Conus; species Conus canariensis. The sequence goes on along the minus strand of CM065737.1, from coordinate 29,270,730 downwards.
CTGTATTGTGTTTAAAAGCACACAAAATACAAACAATGAAGAGTTTTCAGAGTGGCTCCATCTACGTGACTTGTTCATGGAAAAATATACGTTGTTAAAACATCATTTCTACCCTATTGTTCATATTCGCGTAATGACGTACAAATATGACAAACTGACTTTCACACACAATAATAAAACAATAACGTTTTCAAAGAGAGTAAGCTACACCGTGTTGAGCCAAAGGAAAAGAACGAATCACGTTCCGAGAATCTTGATTTTGATGATCAGACCACTCACACTTTTCCAGTGGTACAACCACAAGTTGTGGTGGAAGCCCCCACACGCTCTGCATTGTTGATGAGTGATTGAGGTCTTATACTGTGCTGTGTACAGGGTCATTTGCTTGTCAACAATTTTCTTCCTACATTATCTGTGCTGTAAAGTTGAACCACGCTGAACATCTTCTGGCACAAAAGTTGTGCTAGTCCATCACTTCATAGTTCATCCAACCATTCCTGATTCCAGAAATTCTGCAGGTATAATTTTTTGTCATGCACTTTTTTTCTTTCATTTTTTTTTCTCTCTATACAAAACATCTGTGCTAGCATGGCAAGTTCATAGCTTCGCAGAAGGTGACTATTCACAACAACTTACAGTTTTTCCTGACAAAAGAAATTATCGGAGTCACACTAACAGTTGTTTTTTTTTGCACTGAAAATAATTAAAAGGTGGGAAAAGTCACCATCACTTTCTTACAATACTTATACTGTTATCTGTTACACACTACCAAATTTCAAGAGAAGGTGAACAGAATACTGCTGTTGAACAAATGTCTGTGAACTGGAAAATATCCAAAACAAAACCTTGACAATCCTGAAAACTCAACCACAATCTCTTCAATCCAGATAATGGTTTATTCAAGAAGACAAGCAGACTTGTAGCCTTTTTGAACATTTCTTACAGCAAAATCCGAGCTATCGTTTTTAGAAAACTGTATCGTCATAGAAACTCAGAAAGCCACAACCCTTTTTTTTTTTTGCTTGTAGGAAATCTGTTTGTTTGATCTAGATCTGATAAGTATCATAATAAATATTTCAACATAATTCTATCAAGGACAACTGTGTTGTTCGTGTGTTTCATACTAAAACTAAAGGGAGATAAACAAAGTCATCACAGCAATGTCCAGTCAGCACAATTTCCCTTGTTCTCTGTGGCAAGCACAATGACAAGAAAGCAAGGGCACTGACCTTGACAGGAGCTGAAGGTCGGGCAGCAGGCGGGCTGGTGCCATTGTTCGTGATATTGCGAAGGGTGCGCACCCCGTTGTTTTCCTCCCTCCCCACCCCCTCTGGTCCCACTAGGGGAGGAATGGGGTTGCGCGGCGGCAGCAGAGGGGCGGGGGTGGGCTTTGCTCTGTCTTTTTTTGGGCTGTGCTTGTGGTGCCGGCGGTGCCTGCTGTGGCCCTGGGGCGTGGCTTGCTGCTGTTGCTGGTGTAACTGTTGCTGATGTTGCATGTGCTGCTGCATCTGTTGCTGATGATGGAGCTGCTGCATTTGCTGCTGCTGCTTCATCTGCTGTTGGTGGTGTAGATGTTGTTGGTGTTGTAACTGTTGCTGATGTTGTAACTGTTGTTGTTGCAGCTGCTGTTGCATTTGCAGCTGCTGGAGATGTTGTTGTTGTTGCTGTTGAAGCTGATGTGGATGTTGGTGTGGTGGATGAGGGAAACCTAAAACAGACACAGAATCCACAATAACCAAATCTTCCAAATAATTTCAGATCAACTTTCACCACACAGACTTGACAAATCTCAGACTGAAAATACAGTAATGATGCACTGTGCCACAGTGCACTTCATGCAGGTCACATACTCAGCTATATTCTATCCACTGCCCAGAACAACACAAGCACACTGTGTATTTTCCACTGCAGGCATACTGACACACAGGCTTTCATATAACACAGCTTTCATTAACCGAATAGATAGTGCAAAGCAAGACAATCTGAAATTGTGTACACACATACAAATTTCCCTGGGCGTCATTCCTGCTGTTGTAAATTGTTCTTCAAACATGCCCCTACATCTCTTTCTTCACCAGTTTACCATTTCTTATTTTCCAGCCTCAATGCTCGACTTCTTTCAAAAAGCTTAGCTGTGGAGATTAGCTTTCTGCATGTCTCTACATCTTTTTCTTCGCCAGTTTACCCTTTTTTTTTTATTTTTTATTTTCAAGCCTCTTCAACGCTTGACTTCTTTCAAAAATATAACTGAGGAGTATGGCTTTCTGCAAGGTCACATTGAAACCAAGCTTTTTCAATTTAATTCTGAACCGACAGCGATATTACTCAAAATCAAAAACAAAATAACCATAAAACAACATACTATGAAAACATCCAACTGTGCAATCAGCACATAAAGTCTTAGCAAAAGAACCAACCGTAAGTATACAAGGCACAAATCACCAACTAACTATACACACAGTGACTGAAAGTCACCCGAATATAATGGTTCACGTTCCTTGCAGACGACAAACTAAAGCTGAATCAGACTGAGCAAAGCTGGCCAACCAATTCAAAGCTTACACACACACACACACACACACACACACACACACACACACACACACACACAAAGAAAAAAAGCTGAAGAAATGCAAAGTGCATGAACACTATCCCTTCACATTCTTACTTGGTCACTGTTCTTGTAATACAAAGCTGAAGCTTCTCTTTTTTTTTTTTTTGTCTGTTTCTTAAAGATATTAACGCCCGTTTACATGTTTCCACATAATTTTCACATCCCCACAAGTCACAGACATACAACAAATTGCAACTATACAGGTTACAGCCTAAAACTCTCTGTCCGTTTCCTTGTTTGGAGATGAACACACCCATTTACATGTTTCCACACAGTTTTCACATCCCTACAAGTCACAGACCTACAACAAACTGCAACTATACCAGTCACAACCTCAAACTCTCCGTCCGTTTCCTACCTGGGGGGAACGGCCCCTGGGGATGGGGCGGCGGTTGGTGCGGCACCATTCCCGCTCCTGACATAGGCACGTGCATGGAACTGGGCACGGCAGGCACTCCCACTCCAGTCGTCACCATTCCACTGCTGGGCATGCCTCCACTTGCCACCGCTCCTTCAGATCCAAGATGAGGCATGGACACCGGCAGCGACATCCCTACATGGGGCATGCCGGCCCCACTCATCACCTGCTGCGGGGCCGGCATACTGGGATGCACCATGCCCATACTTGTAAGTCCCATGCCAGGCTGACCTGGCATGTTGGGACCTAAACTGGGATGACCTGGACCTGAGCCGGGCACACTCATAGTGGCTGACATTCCTGGAAGACCCGCAACCGACATGGGTGGGATAGATCCGCCCTGTGCCCCTGGTGACACTGGTCGTGGCCCTTGTGGCATGATGGGAGATAACCCTGAGCGTGGCACAGGAATTTCAGGAATGTCAGACTTGGCACTGGCATAAAGGCGATTGCTGACCATACGGGCCAGAGCTTCTTTGGCACTGGGGGTCTCTGGTCGACTGCCTGCAAAAGAGAACAAAAGGATCTTTGGCACTGGGGGTCTCTGGTCGACTGCCTGCAAAAGAGAACAAAAGGATCTCCTATGTCAATATTTTTCTATCTATCTGGCCGACACCTATGCACTAGAAAATCTTAATGAAATCAAAAACAATAACTTAAAAAAAAAACACTGAAAAAGGGAGGAAGGGTGGATTAGGAGTGGGACACGAAGAAGGGGAGAGGGAGTGTGAGGGTGGAATAAACATCTTTTCCATTTCAGCCTGGCTGAGTTCTAAAGATGACAAATCAAACACACACACACAAACACACACACACACACACACACACACACTCTAATACACATGAAAATAGCATTAGTGAGACTAAATTACCACCCTGTAGAGTGCTGTTGCAATTATTTTTGTTACATAATAAAAAAAAAATGTGGTGCAAGCAATTTGTGTTTTGCCCTTCCATCTGATAAGCAAAAATATTCTGTTCCATATTTCTCTGGGTGGTAAAATACAATTAAAAATCAAACAAACTGCTACTGTCACATTCTGAAGGAATAAAAGCAAGGAAGAATGCAGTAACCACCATCGCGTAAAACCAGTCATTTTGTTTGGTGTTGTTCACATCATGCATACCTGTTATGTGTCCAGTGGTCTATTCTTCAATTTAAGATCTATTAAAGTAGTCTAAGCATGCGTATGTGTATGTATGTGTGCATGTGTATATTTGTATGTATATACATGTGTGTGCATGTATAAAAACGAAGGTGTGTTCATGCAAACGTATGAATACATGAGTTTGCATGTATGCATTAGACTTTATGAATTAGTCTGGTAACCCTTGACAGTCACCCAAACAATTCCCAACCACACCATCCCAACCCTACCATTACTTTTGTAGACTTCGTCAGAAGAGGAGGACTTGCGGCGCGTGGCACCAGGACTGTGTCCTGCCAGGAAAGGGAGGGCACCAGCGATGGGACTGACATCCATCGGCTCCGCTTCTCTCGTACTGCGCATCTCCACCGTCTGACAATGACAGAAAGCAATCCTTGCTTCAACCTGCTACAAATAACCTGTTCCACTCTATCTATTCTCTTAACAGTTGCGTCTATCACTCTGTGGCTGTTGTCTGCATCGGAATCGTTACAAAGGGCCAAAGCTGAAAGGGACCACAGCTGACAATATGATGGACAATGATACACATGAGCTTAATAAAAACCAATCCTTACTGACTTAACAATCAATGTGAAAAAACAAAAAACAAAACAAAAAAACAAATGGGAACATACTAACATTTTCTCCCCCTCCAATAGTGTAGCTAACCAGCTTCTTGCCCAATGAATCATGAGGGTAGAGTGATTAACCAACAGCATTTCTTTACTCCTGTCTGAACTGATCAACAAAGAGCTCATAAAGTAAATGTATATTCTGGCACGAGGACAAAATGGCAAGCAAAGTATACCTTTTCTTGTTTATACTTTCTAAAAGCTTGTCCTGTAACCCTTTTCTCACCAAACAATGGATTCTTGGGTTTTTTTAAAAACAAATTTCCTGAAAAATGTTCGTCAGTTGGCAGCTGTTTTAAATTAATCTTTGATTACTGTTTCACTTCATTCCCCCTTCCGCCATTACTAGTTAACCCTATGACTATCAAGAATCATTTAAAATTTTGGCCCCAAAATCACCAACTCATCACACACACACACACACACACACACACACACACACACACACATACATAGGAGAAAAGAATTTTTAATCAATAATCATATGTTCAATGTTGACAGAATGAGAAGACGCTGAATCAGGGAAAGACAGCCATGATTTTAAGAAAAAATCCACACACAAAATGTGAGAGAGAGAGAGAGAAAAAAAACAAGAAAATTCAAGTTTCTGTATTTTATGGATGGAAATGGCACTGTAATATTTGCAAATGTACTGGATGCAACAACAAAGTGCCATTATTGGGAAGGTGCACAATATGTTCAGAGGACTAACAAATCCACTGCATCTGATGGAAACATTATGTCAAGAAAGTCCATCATATCAGCATCCATTGGTGGAAATTTGGTGGGATCATGCATTCTGTGATAGGCAGGATACACTGTGCTGATGTTACCATCAAATTTATCATCTGCTACAGTCACACTTGTCACATTTTGTGGATTTCTTCTCCAATTACATCCTCAATTGCACCCACTTCCAGATGACCACACCCCATACCTGTCGATGTACTTGATCGGGTGTAATCTTCAACAGGATAATCCGAATCACTCACAACACCGTTGTGTTGATCAAGAATAACATCACCATCACTTCTTGCCATATGTTCAACATCACTATTGCAACCTTGAAGAGGAAAATGGCTGGAGTCGTGGACCTGGCAACGCTCTTGGTGGGGTGCAGGGGCAAGACCCCTTTGGGGTGCCATGGGGGCAATACTCCACTGAGGTGAAGAAAATTCAACATTTAAAAGGTTTAAAACAACAACAAAAAAGTTTAAAGAAAAAAAAAAGGCCTCCGGCCTCTCCTTCAGAATTTGAAACATATGTGAAGGAGTTCAGGTGCGACACGAGTCCACCGCTTCAAAGTCTAAGGAAACGCTTTCCATGACTCTTTTTGAGAGTGGGGTTGGTAGAGAAAAACAGAAGTCTGGTGAAATTCAAAATGAGAATCTGAAACATACGTGAAGGAGTTTTGATGCAACAGAGTCCACCACTTTGAAGTCTATGGGAACGCTTTCCACGACTCTGTGTGAGAGTGGGGGTGGTAGCAGAAAAACAGAAGTCTGGTGAAATCTGGCATATGGACAGCAAATATATGCTGAATGCCGCAAAAAAAAAAAAAAAGCTTGAAAAATACTTGTTTGCTTGTTGCAAGATCTGCGAAGCTTTATTCTTTCCTGATGGATGCCGGGAAACAAATCATCTCCCATGCTGAAGCTCCGTTATTCTATTTTACACCTTTAACACATACAAAATAGCCTACTGTTATACATCAACAGAAAGAGTGGAAAATGAACTCTGTGCTCAATATACTGTTAAATACACTTTAGCTTATATCGAAACACAGCTGTGACACACAAAAAACATGTAATTCTGACTGCCTGGAACAAAACCTCCAACATTCCTTGTTCTAAGGTTAAAAATACTATTTGTTCTATCAACAACAACAAAAAAAGGGCACACTTTTCCCAGTAGCTAGGACATAAAACTATGTGTACAACATCACTGCTTCCATAAAATGGCAGAGAGAAAAATGGGAGAATTTTTTTTCAGATTGTCACCTCTATACGCCAGCGCAGCCAACAGGAGAAAAAAGCTGAAGGTTTAACATAACAAATTCAATAAGATTCAGAATGCACTTCCAAACGCAGTTCCCAACTTACCGGTACAGGGCTTTCAGAGGCAGCTGGGGGAAGTTCCAGCCTGGGGGGTGTTTGTGGTTTGGGGGGAAGCAGCAGTCTGGGGTGTACACCTTCTCCTCCATCAGCTCTTTGTTTTTGATGCTGTCCAGGAGCCAGTCAGGCGTGACTATCTTGATGGTATCGCTGTGCTGCATCGCCACCTCATATTTCTCCTGTTCCACACAACTACACAGTTCCATCACATCAGATACAGAAAACTCTTCATACTCCAGTTGTACACCACTACACATTTCCATTACGTCGGTCACAGAAACCCATAGGTTTCTCCTGTCTGTAACACTGTACAGTTCAACTATGTCGGTCAGAGAAATCCTAAATAACAATACACTTCTGTTATGTTAAGTTATAGAAAATACTCCTCCAATTCCATACCACGAGACAGTTCCATTATTTCTTTCATGAAAAACCTTCATATTCCTGCAGTTTTACACCACTACACATTTCCATCATGTCAGTCACAGAAACCCACAGGTTTCTCCTGTCTATAACACTGTGCAGTTCAACTACGTTAGTCAGGAAAACCCTCACAGATCTCCTGTCCCACATCACAACTGAGTTCCATTACATCAGTCACTACAGAGTTTTTTTTTAACTCAATACAAAAGAGGATACACTTTAGAAATAATGCAGAGAGAGAGAGAGAGAGAAAGTGACCAGCACGTTGTACTGGGACTCTACCCTATCTACAGTGAAAGCTTTCAAAATTTCACTACCAAAAAACAGGTGTTAGAGATCAGATTCATGCAAGACAATGCACTTGGCCATGAGTGTCATCTTGTTAAGACTATCTTGCAGACATCGCTAATTCGTCAAATTCCGCTTTCTCACGCAATGTGATTCCTTGTGACGTTTTCCTGTTCCCATGTCTAAATAAATGTGTTTTATTGAAAGTTTCAGGAAACATTCCCGAACATTGTAACTTTCAGAACAGCCATTTTGAAATGTCTCACATATACATGGAGACATCTACAGAGCAGCCATTCTGAAATGAATCCAATGGCTGGAGAAACTGAAGGAAACAGTTTTGTGGCGGAAAAAGTAGTCTTAACTTTCCAGAATGCACCCTCATTTTCTAAAAATGTTCACTCACACGCTTGAATCTGAAACACAAACATAATGAATGCATAGTTTAATACACACAGAGCATCCCACTCTCTATAATCTTTCAAGATATTCAGCACACACACACACACACACACACACACACACACACAGAGTGCACACATTACTCTCCCGCCCTCCCTCAAACATCCCTCTCAAACACACAAAAGACCTACCCACACTTTACACAGACATCTCCCCAGCGCCCATCCCTCTCTCAAACCTGCACCAAATCTCTCTCAAACCAACAGAGAATGGCCCAGCTCTCACCCCTAAGGTGGAAGCGGTGACCAGATGGGTGATGGAACTGTCCAGGGCCATGTGACATTGACCTCCATGGTAAGTGATCATGCCCCACAGTGCTTTGGCGTCCTCCGCCTCCAACTGAAATCCATCAACATCCTGTCTCGTTTCCACCCTCATTTCTTCAGACCAAGACAATCAGACAAGTCTGACCTCCTGTGATCAGTATTGTGCACTACCACATAAAATCCCTTTATCAGTGTCAAACAGTTTCAGTCTCATCAAGGAGGTGTCACTGCATGCGGACTAGTCCATTTATACTTCACATATGCTGGGTTTCAAGACCACACTGCGTACAGTCTACAGCCGATGGACAAATGAATCAACGACCAAGATGAAAGGATTCAAATTAGGGTCTCACAAAAACAACTTAGCAGATGTCTGATCTGTGCATCAACCCAACCGCTGGTCAGACCGTAGTATCTAACATGTCTGTATCGCTGTTGTCATTGTGTGCATGTGTTTGCGTCAGTATGCACATGTGTGCATAGGTGGGTGGCCACTGGCCCATGCGTATAAGCTAGTGTTTGTAGTGTGTCCATACGTGGTTGTGTATGATTTGTACATGTGTATTTGTATGCATATGATCTGTGGGCTTGTGTAAGCATGCACCTGCATGCACACATGAATGTACATATATGAGCAAATGTATGTATGCCCATGTATTCAGGTGTACATGCGCGAGTGTGTGTGTGTGTGAGTGTGTGTTTGTGTGTGTGTGTGTGTGTGTGTATGTGTGTGTGTGCGCGCGCGCGTGTGTGTAGATGTGTGTGTGTGTGTGTGCATGAGCATGTTTGAGTGGGTGGGCATGCGTATATGTGGGTGTGGGTGTGTGCATGCATTTGATTAATTGTGAGGACAAATGTTCAGAAGCTGACACTGATGATCATTTACAACAATAATGATAATGATGATGATGACTGTGGTGAAAATAAAAATCATACTGATGATATCACCAGTCCCCACCGCTTCTCCCTCAGGTCTGCAGCTTGGCTGCTTCTCAGTTCCCTTCACCAAGTTTCAAATCACGCCCCAAAATTCTGCCCCAGTGAGCAACTTCTAAAGTACAGTTAAACGAGATGACTACCACCACACATAAGAAAATCTCATAAAAATACCATACACACACACGGCTGAGATCTAACCAGCCAGACTCCTAAACCTTGGAGTAAAGTTAGCCCTACAATCTTTCAGATAGCTATACACTAAGCTATGCATATGTAACTAAAAAAAAAAACATCAACAACACTCTTCCACTTGTGTTTGACACTGATTCTCAGATTCACATGTCTAACCTTTAAAATCAGCATGTGTAAACCATGAACCATAACTAAACAACAACAAAAAACTGTGTCATAGATTCATCGTGTGGGAACAGTTTTTGGTGATCACAGTGCCTGAAGCTGAACTGGGTTGCTTCATGTGTCAGATGCAATCCGTAGGTGCAAGTGTGCTGTGCTGTGGATATAAATCTGTGGATGTGTCTGGTCAAGTAACGGATCTCTACCACTCTGGGAACTTTTCCGACTGCCAACATGGCAACTGGAAATGCAGCCCGAATTCGCCTAGCATGATGTCAGTAGCCATTGGCAAGTCAGTGAACATCAAATCTCAGCCCTGCCAACAAAGGTCACAACATGGTGATTACTACCACTGAGACCTGCCACAAAAGAGCTGGCCAACGAAGCAGACAACTCACCTCATGAGGACAAACTCGAAGTCCAGAAAACAACCTGCCTTCAAGGGCAAATACTTCTTTTCTGAACAGAAGTTAAGGTCTGCTTAAACAACATCCATTTGGTAATGTTCATTAAAGCAAATATATGGCTATAAATATGATACAGTGCAAAATATACACAGAATATATATCATGCTAAATTTTTCAATGTGTATGGTTCTTTTCCAATCTGATAAACACTGACTGAATTCTGTTTCTCTCTGTAGCGACTACTGCTAGCTGATAGTATCATATTATTTGGTAGAGGATTAGTCGTATTCACTGCGCAAAAAATGTTGCATCCCTCTGTAAAGAAAAAACTAAACTGAAAAGTAACAGATGGCAATGGATTAGTCTTCTTCACGTGGGTGGCCACAGTCAACTCAGCCTGCACATAATTTATACCAAGTCTATGAACGTCACATACCTTGTGACTCGTCATGTTTGCTCGGACCCACAAAGGATATTCACAATAAACCTCAAACTCGGACTCAGTAAAACTACTAAACAAAAAAGAACCACCCCATCCAATGATCCATACTAGCACTTACAGTTTCACACACATTTTGACACTTCAAATTCAATACATGGATCAGGCAATGAGAGTATATTAAAAAAAATCAATTAAAAAAAAAATCATTTTTAAACGGGCTGTGAATATAAGTACCTCCGAAAAAGGCACTATGGAAAAGACCATCACATGACTTTCATACTCACACTTGAATCTCAGTTTATCAAGTACATTTACAACTTTCGATTTCAGGTTTAAGTTTACTGTATCTCCATTCCTCGTCCAGCAAAGGTAATACCCTGACAGCTACTCGACAATGCTGTTTTCATAGCCGATAAATGGTTAAAATAATATGTACTGCTGCTGCCCATAACACATCACAGCACTTTCCTGGCACATAAGTAAGCGTTCAAAAGATACGGAAGCTGCTTTCCACATTTGACAGACAAAATCACCCACTGGCTCTGAAACAGACAGGCTACATGTATTACTAATGCACATGCAATACTGGGAATGCATCGCAAACAGGTGACATACATTAGTATAGCACACATATTACTGGGAGTGCACCACAAAGTTAACAACTGTATTTATACCAAATAAATTAACGTTTAAAGAAATAACAACTGTCCTCCTACTGTCAAAGTTCTTGCTAGTGTAAGTCAAAAAAAAAAAAGACATTTCAGTTATAATCTAAATAATCAAAACGACGCCAATCAAATATGATCAAAGTCAGTAATGCTCTGGCAACTTACTTCCATTGGTCAGTCAGAAAAGTTTTTCCTCATTGTTAAATGGTATGATTCTGAGAAACAAGATTAAGATTTTTTTTAAACATCTAAATGCAACATAATGGTTTTCTGGTAGCGTTAGTAAAGATTAACTGTCCTAGACTAGTTAATAAAATCATCACACTGTGCCCCCCTAGCTCAATGTCTCTATGCTGCTTCGGTGTCTCATTGCTAATGATGAAATCATGATCATTTGTGACAGATGTTTGTTGAATGACTGTGCAAGCAAGTGTGCGCACGCTTGCACGCGCACATGCATGCACGTGTGTGTGTGTGTGCATATGCATGTGTGTGTGTGCATGTGTATGTGTGTGCGTGTGTGTGTGGGGAGAAGGAGAGGGTTATGTGTGCATATGTGTGTGTAGTGTGTGTGTGTGTGTGTGTGTGTGTGTGTGTGTGTGTGTGTGTGTGTGTGTGTGTGTGTGTTTGTGTGAGTGTGTGCATGCATTGTAGTTCACACTGACATTCCTTTGACTTTCTTTTGGTTTTCCTTGTGAAGTAGATAGAACTTTACAACACACCAGAGGTGTGTGTCACAGAAATGTTTCATTACTTTTATCTATCTGCAGCAGATGCGCTAAAGCTCAGGCCAGTTCATAAGACAACAGTCACTGTCTGCCCTCTGGGTGCCATGGTGCCAGCTCGGAACCAACAGGTCCAAAAATAAATTAAGCTAAAAATTACACAGCATTAATCCATCTCTGTAACTTGACAATGAACTGGACTGGGCGTAATATGCCAGAATCACTTTACACAAGAGGAGTCATCCCTCGCTCTCCTTCAACCATGATTGCCCTGCAATGTGTTCTCTTTCCATCAATGATGATGATTAAAAGTCAGTTATACAGACGACACCTGCTACAAATGCCAAATGTAAACACAAAAGCTGAAACATCTACAGCTTGGACAAATCCAATTTCTTAATTCGAGAGGAAAAGCGCTTTCAATGGAAATTTATCTTGTCAGGGTTTGAAGTGCTCCCCACCCCCATTCTCCCTTTCAACCCCCCCCCCCCCCCCCCCCAAACTACAGCACGTTTGGCAGGTCAGAATGTGCAGTAAAACACCACCTCTGCCTGTTGCATCACTGAAAACAGCCAGCCATGAAGATCCTTCACTTCCCAAGCATCAGTCACACCACCCTTTCTACCTCCTGCCATGGCACATCTCAAGATGAATACCTGATCATGGCAAACAAAATCGGTGACCTCACCATATGAAGACGGCTGCTGCTATGATGGATTCCAAAAAGAAACAGCGCCTAGCATACAGGACATGAATTTTTCACCTTTGGAAAAAGTTTGGGGTCAAAAATGGAGATCACCAATCCAATATTTTTCATAAACTAGGCATGAACTATAGCAAACTCGGTTACTACTGCTTCCAATGTGTCAACAAACATCCCAGATATGGTGTTCACACTTTTGCAACAAAAAAGCACACAACTATAAAAAAAAAAAAAAATTTAATCTTTAAAAGCATATTCAGGAAAACTTTTGCAACCTAAAAAGGAGAGTTTTGCTGGGGGGGGGGGGTTTCCCCTTTTTCTTTTTAAAGCCAGGAAGATAAACGCACAGCAATTACAAAAATTACAAATGCA
>CM065737.1:29167755-29252755 GCA_033310375.1 Conus canariensis | reverse complement strand
AGATAAGCCAATGTATCATGTGCGACCCCTTGTTCCCAAATTTTGCTCCAGGGGCCAACAAGCTGAGTCGCACTTTTTTTTTTTTTTTTTACATGGCGCGGCCATCTTTGAGTGAACCAGTTTTTTAGGAAGAAGAAGAAGATATGCTTTTCTACATCCGGCCCTTGCACCGCTGGGGCACCAAGAGTGACTAGCAAATAACTAAGCATGACTAGCTACTAAACCTTACAAACATACTTTTCTTTAAAAATTACATAAAAACATGGATGAGCTGTTTCTCAATTAACATCGACGTAAAGATGAACTTAAAGAAAAAAGACATTGAAACAACAATCAAGTAGTATAAATGAATTGATTACGAAGATAAAAAGAACACACACACGCGCACACACACACACACACACACACACACACACACACACACACACACTATTAATTATCAAAGGAGAGAGAGATGCTTTATAACATTTTTGTTTCAATATTAGTATACTACCGACAATTATAGTTTTTAATTAATATAGTAACAATTAATGCACAGTAACAGCAGTACAAGAGAGAGAGAGAGAGAGAGAGAGAGAGAGAGAGAGAAGAGAGAAGTTATTATATACCTATTTTAGAATATCAACACACTATACTGGTAAGGGTGATAATTATACAATAACAATGCATCAATAACACCGGCATATTACACACATTTTCATGATGTTATTACAATGCATAAATAAATAATTCTTGAAAAAGTAGTCAAATAGCGACAATGCACTCATAAAATCAATAATCATAACACTTATTTATGATCACGAGCGCGCACGATTTTGTTGTGTGTGTGTGTGTGTGTGTGCGAGGTGAGGCGGCGGGCGCGAGGCGTGTGGTGCGTTGCGTGAGAGTGTGAGGTGTGTGTGTGTGTGTGTGTGTGTGTGTGTGTGTGTGTGTGATGGATGCTATCATAACCCTTCCCCTATTATTTTTTTTTAAGCTATCGATATATTGACCAGGACTAAAATCATTAATTAAGTGAAATTATAAAAAAAATATTAAAAAAACAGCACAGAGAGAGAGAGAGGGGGGGGGGGGGGTCATTATTACATTTTCTGTTTCTTTTTTCACAACACTGTATGCTACATAGTGCATCAGAATTTGATAAGACAGTGACAATGCATAAATAATAAACAGTGAAAAAAGGGTACACATTTATCATTGTGTAGTTACAATGCTTTGAGAGAGTATAGAACTTTTACGTATTGTCAGCCGCATGCGCCGACAGAACGTATCAATAATAAGAGTAGCAGTATTTTGTAGCAGTAATACTTATAAACATCAACAATGACTTTAGGAAGGTAAGTGAAGTGTATGTTGTTGCTGATAAAGTAAAAATATGTATCTGGTTGGGCATTGATAATATCAAATTTGCTGTAGGCCTATATTTTCATAGCCCGTGTGAGTGTGCAAAGTACGTAAACAATTTCGTCTGAAAGATTCTGAGCTTTGATAGCATTTCAGCTCTTGTGGAAGCGAGTTCCAGCAAAGAGGACCAGAATAACAAAAACTTGTTTTAAATAGGTCCGTTCTTGGTACTGGAACCTGGAGTTTTTGTTTAATTTCTAGAATTTGTACCAAATTTTGATTGAATAGCTTGCGGAGCTAATCCAGATACAACTTTTTGTATGCACATTCCTTTATTGATAGCAAAGATATCCTTTAGTGGAAGAATTTCCAAACTTGAATATGTCCAGTTCTGTGAGGCTCAATGATTTCAGGTGAACTGCTTTAAGGGCGCGTTTGTAGATGCTGATTAGAGGTTTCATTGAATTTGCGCTGGCAAAGTCAAATAGTGACGAACAGTAATTGATTGAGGAGAGTATGAATGCATTCAGGAATCATTTTCTGGTATGCAAGTTCAAAAAGTGCTTAATCCTTCATAACTGATACATTTGTCTGGATACTGTCTCTGCGTGATGTTTTGATGTGAGCTGTACATGAAATATTGTTGTCAATTATTATGCCTAGTTCACGATGATTATCTACTTCTTCAATTGCTACATTGTTAATATAAATAGAAGGGATCTGTTTATGTTTTGCCGTCTCTGTTGCGTTGTTATAAGCATACTTTCGTCTTGCTGGGGTTTAGTAACCTATGATTCACACGGCACCACTCACTTAAGATGTCTGGTGATTTTCTGTAATGATGCATTCACTGAATTCAGGTTAGAGTTGATTGTATGAATCGCCGATCATCACAAAACAGTTCACAAGATTCTTCAATATGAAGAGAGAGAGAGAGAGAGAGAGAGAGAGAGAGAGAGAGAGAGAGAGAGAGAGAGAGATGATGATGATGATGATGATGATGATTTTTTATTCCCAAGGGTTACAGATAAACAAACACGTGCCTTTTTTCAAGAGGAGAGAGAGAGAGAGAGAGAGAGAGAGAGAGAGAGAATTCATCAGTTACATACTACGATAAAACATAAGCGCTGGTGTGCTTTTTTTACACCCAATCCTCACCCTGATTAGGGTCAACAATGTAAAACAAGACAAAGCAATAAATGTAGAAGCATGCAGAAATAAGGTAGTGAGATTGATTGATTAACTGACTGACTGATTGATTGATTCTTTCTTTCTTTCTTTCTGCGTACGCAGGCTGATACTCGTGCGGACACTGCCTGTGTAGACAGGCAGTGGAGTTTTGTGTGTATGACCGTTTTTTTTTTTTTATCCTGCCATTAAGGCAGCCATACTCCATCTTCGGGGAGGTGCATGCTATATGTAACGTGTCATCCATGCCAACGGCCAAACTGGCCTTCTCTTCCGAAAGTTGGTGATGGGATTTTATGTGTGTGCAAGATGTGCGTGCGTTCACACACGGAACCTCGGTTTATAGTCTCATTCGAAGGACTGTATGGGGAATGGAGTCAGAACCAATGTTAACTCCGAGGGAAAGATCCCCCTGTACCAAAATTCGAACCCGCAACCCCAGGATCACGAGTCCGGCGCTCTACCAACTGAGCTATTCCGGCCCCCGATTGATTGATTGATTGGGTGATTGTATGATTGTTTGATTGATTGATAATCTCCATTCCCAAGCATGACAGAGAAGTTATTATTTCTTCTTTTTCATCTAGGGAGAGAGAGAGGAAGAGGGGGGGGAGAGAGAGAGAGTTTCAAGGACTAGTTTGAGTGCCCGTTTGTGTAGGCTAAGCAATGGTTCAGCAGGTTTGCGCTAGCAGAGTCCCATAGACTAAGACGCATATTTTAGGAACGCCTGAGCATGAAATTGGGAGGGGGGGGGGGGGGGGTAGAATTTGGGTGAGTAAAGGTCTAGGAGGCATTTGATTTTAGAGTTGATAGACTTCCTGTAAATGCACAGAGAGGTTATAGGAGGGTACCAACTGCTACTGTCATCAACTTTTATTCATAGCACTTTGTGGTATGTAACCCGTTCAACAGGTTCGTTTTTAAGATGTAGTGGAGGAGTTAAGTTGTCAGATTTTGGGTTTGTTTATTTGTTTTTGCCTGCTTATGATGAGCATAAATGTATTTTTAAAGATTTTTTTAATAGGATAAAGCAACATGCGATTGAGTTCAGTTCATTTTATGAGACTATATTGGCATTTTATTGTAAAGTTCGTGCAAGAAAAGTTACATCAGAATAATTTGTGTGTATTGTCATATTATCCGCAAAGAACTGGCATGTAGTTTTGATATGGAGAGGCAGATCTTTGATCTAAATTGTGAGCAGTAATGAACCCCGGATAGAACCTTGTGAGACAGCATAGTGAAGGTTTTAACTGTGGAAACACTTGCATTCACTGCTGCAGGTTGGTACTTATTCATTAGATATTAGTGAAAAGGCTTAAGAGTCTTAGTGATACCTATTCGTTAGATGCTAGTCAAAAAGGCTTAAGAGTGTTAGTAGATACGCCATACTATTTCAATTTTCTGAGAAAAAAGGTAATGGTCATATTCCATCAAATGTTTTGTGTGTGTGTGTGTGTAATCAATGACGAGGATACAATATATGATGTTGTCGATGTCATTGTTCAACCGGGTTGATGAAGGCTATGTGATATGACTGTTTTTGTCGGAACCCGCACTGTCTAGGATGAAGCAACTGGTAGGTAAGTAAAGTGGTGTAGTGTGTGTTTGTTTATGTGTTTTGTTCCTAAATGTTTGGAAACAGTGGAAATGACTGAGACTGGTCTGTAGTTTGCAGGATCTGAGTTTGCTTTTTTGGAAGTATTGGGAAAGTAGAAAGTTGCATGTTAACGTGTCTGTAATTACTGGCGCTGACAGTTTGAGAATTTTGCCGTCCATGTCATACATTCCGCAGGTACCCGATTGTTTGAGGTGCGTTAGGTACTAATAAATTTCAGATACTGTCATCGGTGGAATATAAAGCTCAGACGTTATGTTTTTATCGTGGCAAAATTGTTTCAGTTCGCAAAGCAACTTTGTTGAAGTTTGTAAAACAACTGTAGATTATTGTCTTATTACTTTTTTTTTTTTTTCATTCATTTATTTATCTTATATCTTCTTTTCTTTTTTTGTTTGTTTGTTTTTTTTGTTTTGTTTTGTTTTGTTGTTGTTGTTTTTTTTTGCTTCCTTTTGAATACTAACGAGAGTTTTCAGATGAGCAAGTCGAGTGGCGACGGTCCTGTGTCGGGTGAGGCTGACTCAGGAAACATGCAGGACAGAAGTCGCTGCGAAGATCCACATCCACCCTGTGACCGTGAGGGACGTTTTCAACACTTACTTCCCCAAGGAGGGGCCTTGCTGGTCGTGTAGGCCACGATGAAGGCGCAGAATTCAGCGCCTCAATCGTCGCCGAATTGATTCCCGCCCTTAACAGCCGTCCCCCGGCGACAGAGGCTTGATCCGTTCTCACTGCTGATGCGAGGAAGGCGGACTGCGCCGCTCTACGCCTGTCTGCCACCTATAGACGCCTACCCCTGGTAATGCCACCTCCAAGCAGGCATCATCTGGTGATAGAGCCGTTGAACAACTGAACGAACCGTTTGACAACTCTAGCTTTAGCGGCCAGGGTCATATGTGGGCCCTCAGTCGTATTTATAGCTGTCAGAATTTCCCCATGGGCATTCAGCCTATTTTGTAAGGCACTAATACTCGGGGCTGTCACCTCCCAGTCTGGAAGACTGCTCTATGTAGGCGCCGGTCTTTGCGAAAGTAGCTGGAGCGAATGTCAAACTTGCAGTGTCTTTTCTCCAGTGTGAGAGTGTTCCCTCTAGTGTCCCTATCCTGGAAGAGGCGGAGCTAAGGTTTGTCTGCATCCTCAATGCTCTGGACATACTTGAAAGTATTAATCACGTCACTCTGTTTTTCGACGATGTTGCGGACTGGGCAGCTTCAGTGCTGCGAACTGACAACAAAGTTCGAGTAAGTTTAAGGGGTTATGGGCCTCCCCCGTGGGTCAGCTTGTATCATTTTGAAGTATCCCCTCTCCCTTTCCCTCCTTCCCACCCTTCTCCCTTTTCATCGAATGTTAAAAAAAAAAAAAAAAAAAAAAGGCTAACGTGTCCATAGCCTAAAAGGCGAAAGTGTCCATAGCCTATCGGCCAAAGGGGCGATGAACTGTCAGAAGTTCACCGTGTCTAGGGGATGGCATGATGGAAGGCGGAGCCCTCTCTTTCCACCGCCTTTCACCTTCCCTGGACTGAATCATGTCCCATTTAGCGCTGGGTGGACAGAGAAGATTTTCAATCTGAAAAAAAAAGTTGACCCCAGGTACGGTTTAAATTATGACCGTCAGCTCCGAAGACAAACACGCTAACTATTTGACTATGTGCCTCCCCATGAATGGCACCCCAGGTTTACAAGACAGTCCGCTGCACTGGAAAGAGTTCAAAAAGGAGCTACGGAACTGATCAGGGACAAATGAAGTCATCCTTATCAAGAGAAAATGAAGTTCATGGTTTACAAGACAGTCCGCTGCACTGGAAAGAGTTCAAAGAGGAGCTACGGAACTGATCAGGGACAAATGAAGTCATCCTTATCAAGAGAAAATGAAGTTCATGGTTTACAAGATAGTCCGCTGCACTGGAAAGAGTTCAAAGAGGAGCTACGGAACTGATCAGGGACAAATGAAGTCATCCTTATCAAGAGAAAATGAAGTTCATGGTTTACAAGACAGTCCGCTGCACTGGAAAGAGTTCAAAGAGGAGCTACGGAACTGATCAGGGACAAATGAAGTCATCCTTATCAAGAGAAAATGAAGTTCATGGTTTACAAGACAGTCCGCTGCACTGGAAAGAGTTCAAAGAGGAGCTACGGAACTGATCAGGGACAAATGAAGTCATCCTTATCAAGAGAAAATGAAGTTCATGGTTTACAAGACAGTCCGCTGCACTGGAAAGAGTTCAAAGAGGAGCTACGGAACTGATCAGGGACAAATGAAGTCATCCTTATCAAGAGAAAATGAAGTTCATGGTTTACAAGACAGTCCGCTGCACTGGAAAGAGTTCAAAGAGGAGCTACGGAACTGATCAGGGACAAATGAAGTCATTCTTATCAAGAGAAAATGAAGTTCATGGTTTACAAGACAGTCCGCTGCACTGGAAAGAGTTCAAAGAGGAGCTACGGAACTGATCAGGGACAAATGAAGTCATCTTATCAAGAGAAAATGAAGTTCATGTTTACAAGACAGTCCGCTGCACTGGAAAGAGTTCAAAGAGGAGCTACGGAACTGATCAGGGACAAATGAAGTCATCCTTATCAAGAGAAAATGAAGTTCATGGTTTACAAGACAGTCCGCTTCACTGGAAAGAGTTCAAAGAGGAGCTACGGAACTGATCAGGGACAAATGAAGTCATCCTTATCAAGAGAAAATGAAGTTCATGCTTTTAAAGACAAGGAGACTCTGAAGAGGCTTAATTCGATTCAACCAGATCTATTCATCAACCTTTTATTTATTCATGTATTTTTCAACTGTCACAAATCACAGCACAGTAACAAATAGTACTGACCAAGTCTTCAATAAATGCCTCCGTAGTAACTTAAGGAAATTTCACGTGTAGTAATTAAGTAACTAACTGATAGAATGAACTCATGCAATCCCCTGAGCGTGCACCCAGTGCTTACATTTTCAAAATTCTGCTGACTTTCTTGATAATTTAAAAGATATCAGCTTTGCATATGATGATTGATACACCTGACACTAAATATCCTGAGAGTACTAGACCTGACCCTTGCATCAAAGTTTGCTTGATGTTTGATTTTGTAAAAGAGGGGGCGTTCGAAACCTTGTTAGGCCATGACTGTGAAGTTTAAGCGGAACCTGACATGTTTTTAACAACGTCTCCCCTGACTGCAAACATGAGTAACATGTCGGGTAGATTCTATTCTTTCAAGCAAGCCTCAGAGATTCTTGTCCGATCCACAAACTCTGGCGCGCGCGTTTGTTGTGTGTGTGTGTGAAACCCCTGTGAAAATAGCACAGATGCTGCTAACGTTGCTGTGCATATAAGCAATAGTCCAACCTAAGGTCGACCGAAACTATTGGATATGTCGTTATTTGTGGTCTGAACAGAAACACCAAAACCAGAAAGAAAATGCTACGAGCCCGAATGAAATCTTAATTGTAGCCTGTTTTTTTTTTTTACCGATACTAAACAATACACATTTTTGTTCTCAACATTAGCTAAAAGACGGTTGTCGTTACGCGTGATCAATATTTTGGTACGAGTGCTGTCTGACAGGTGTGGTAAGTCACTGGGTTTGTTGTGTTTTTTAAACAGCGTTTTCAGTGTGTATTTCATCTCGTTCAGGATTAGCAACGAAGCATAACAACTGCATGCATTTCTTGCATGTTGATGGGCCAACTTAGTTCTGCTCTTGCAAATATGGGTCATTCTAAAATGTAGGGGCCCTCTTAAAATCCACAGGATTATTTCCCTTTGAACTGGTTTCTTTCCGTTACTTGGGAACTTACACTGAATACTGTTGGATGTAATTGTCTGCAAACTTATGTATTTAACTGGCAATCAAACAGGAATGTTTTGTTTCGTTTGGTTTTAATCTCTGACAGAAGAAAAGATAGAATTAAGGAATCCAGAGTTGAATCAGTGTCGGGAGTAATCACCAGTTAAGCAGATCTAAGCCACTGTTGCAGAAGACCCCCCAACCCCAAACAGGCCGTAAACAAATTACCCGTGTAAGAGAAGATAATTTGTTGACAGAAAGCTTTCAAGACTTTCAAACGTATGAATGTCATAAATGTACATGAATTTTTTTTTGGGTTCAAATTATTAAGTTAAAACAAACTGTAAATTTATGAATATTTCTGGGAAACACACACACACACACAACACACACACACACACACACACACACACATGCATGTACATACACATTTACTGACAAGTTGCAGTGTCATGGAATAAAGTACAGGTATACTAATTTAGTAATTCCCTATTAACACAAAAAGGCTTAGAATTTTAAGACAGTCAAATACCTTGTTGATCAGTGGTGAGAATACCACAGTATTATGGACTGTGGTGTGTCTCTGTTTGACGCCAGGAGCACAGACACAACCAGCTGTGTCTCCCTGATGAGTTCCGACCCAGCGGACGAAAGGCCTCGGAGCAGGCAATACAAATATATCTGCCCTCAAAAGGGATTGCGATGGTTCCCTTATGCAGCTAGTGAAGAGTTTTCATATCTGTAACATATTTTCTTAATTTCATGTTCCCAGTTTCTCCATCTTCACCCCCCCCCCCCCCCCCCCCCCCTTAAGTCCAAATCTTTGCCAAGTCATTACTATGAAGACAGTTCAGTTGTTGGCCTGCGCTTGTTTTTTCCCCACTATTAGATTGTTCGTCTACGTATTTGACTGATGTTATTCAAGTTTAAAAGGCTGTGCCAGTCTTGAATAAAAGTTACTCTGTGTTAGGTTTTCTTATGGGAGCAAAAAATACCCCACTTGTTTACTGTTCAATACAAATGCTTTATAAGGTATGAATATGACAAAATAAGTGCTACAAAACCCTGTATTACAATATTAGTATTATTACACTACAGTCAGTCTGAATCATCTGGGCATCTGATGATGCATGCTTTGTGCACATTTCATGCAGTGGAGCACAAATTCAGTCTTTTCCAGCGTTCAAGTTAATGTTTGTGTTCACTTTCTTCAGATTTTCAATCCTTGTAAACAGTTATGAAAATATAATTTTTAATCATCTGTGTCTGTTCAGCTCATTTTATTACTTGTCATTTTCACTGTAAACGAACTCTTGCATGTCAACAGATATGTTGTTTTATAATCATGTGCATCTGTTCAGCTCATTCTGCTACTTAGTTTGAGTTCTTCACGGAAATGGGGCAAACAAATGCATGTCAACAGATAGTATTCTGCCAGAAGAAGCAAATTCAACATTATTCAGTAGAAAACACATTCAGCGACTGTGATGAACAAAATGACAAGAAAAGGGCATATGATTTCAGTTTTGAAATTTCCAGATGAGATTGAAAATACTCTGTATTAAAAAACAGAGAGTGAAGGAATCGTTTTAACATTAATTAGGGAGTCATGATCATGTAGTACAGCAGGACTTTTCAAAGTTAGATATCTGCATTTAGTCCTCATTTTCCTGATGCTTGATTATTTCATTATCACATTTCTTTCCTTGAATAGATGATTTCTCAAGAGAGTAAAATTATATATCGAGGGTTGACTGCCAGAACCCAGTATCTGACATATAAATATATAAGGGAGGTACTGGGTTCTGGCAGTCAATCCTTTAATGTGGCTGTTTTTATTGGTCTTTTTGTTTTAGGACATCCACCAGTAATAATTGGTATTTTTTCTGTAGCCGATTGTTAGGGGCTGCTGAAATTGAAAAAGAAGATGAGTATCAGCATTATTTAGTGTTTGTCAGGTAAATAAAATCACTCACACACACACGTACATATGTTTGCACACATGCTTGCACACGCATGTATGCATGCATATGATCACATGCACAAATACACACCTGATGTACAACAGACAGAACAGGTTTATGTTCAATTTTTTTTTTTTTTTTATATATGTCACAGGTGGTCCAGCTGTATTTGGACAAAATAATCTGTTGAAGCATTGACACAAAACTCAAAAAGTCTTCATGTTTATTTACTGATTTGTTAGTGACTATGAGCATCCTACAAGTCATCAGTCTCCAACAAAACTGAACCAGTCTGATTCCTACAAGTCATCAGTCTCCAACAAAACTGAACCAGGCTGGTAATTTAGTTTCGATCAGATGTAAAAATGTGATGGGGGAAGATGTTAAGCAGTTCAGATGAAAGTTAGATAGGGAGAACGGAATATGACCAAGATTGAATTGTGGAAAAAAAGAAAAAAGAAAAGAACAAGAAAGAAAGTAGAAAGAAAATAGCAATGGATCCAGAGCAGCAATTATTGTGAAACTCTCCCCATGGGGATACCAGGGGATCTTTTGTACAAATAGTTCCCCCTCCTTCTGGACATTCTGTGCTAGTAATGTCCCCTTTTCCTTTCGCTCTCAGTAACTCTGACTCCTTCTTTTGCTGTACTGTCGTCTACTGTCCTTTCTGTCTACCATATCTTTTATCTATCTTTTTCCACAACCTCTTCCCACAAATTTCTGCACTCAATTTGTAGAGCCAGTGACTGAGATGAACTAGACACAAGCATGGATATGGAGAGGAAATTGAAAGGGAGCTTACCACTAGATAAGATAAGATAAGATAATGTTGCTTATAGCCCAGCCGACCGCAAAGGGCCACATCAGGGCTGTCACCACGTTAAAATCAACTCACAAGTCATAGCTTATCACTAGAGTTTCATGATGATCATTGAGGATGATGACAATGCAGTGGGTTCAGGTCTGGTCTGAGATTATGTGACAGGGCTGCAGTTTTTCCAGTCTTTTAAACATTCTGGAGACAACCAGGCCTTAAAGATATAGACACCTGCAATGTTAGTCAGGAAACTTGAAAAACACTGTAGTGTCAGAGATGCATCCATTAAGTAGATGAAACTCATCTGGAGTTTTAGTCTTTATATTTGTGCCCATAGCACACCCAAATCTGGGCAGGAACTGGGAAGCGAAAAAAATCCCACTGTTAAATTCCTCTCATGAGATTCACACCAGTGACCTTCAAGTCTGCAATAGCAGCCACTTCATCACAGTGAGTGGTGGTATTACTTCTGTTAGTGGTCTTTTACATTTTTGTTCACTTTGTACTGTATTCTGTACAGATTTGGAGCTTCTTGTACGAGTAATAACCATGGCTGCACACGGAGGTGCGCCAAGCAAGCGTAAGGAGATTTACACCTACAAAGCTCCATGGACGCTGTACAGCCTGAACTGGAGCAACCGGCCAGACAAACTCTTCAGATTGGCCCTGGGCAGTTTTGTCGAAGAATATAATAATAAGGTATGTGGATTTATTTGGTGGTTGTGTTCATTTATGTCCAGTAAAAAAGAAACATTGCAGAATTTTTGTTTTAGTGTTAACCACCCTAGTCTTTTTGTTTGAAATGTATGAAATCTTTGATATGAAATTATAATATAATCAAATTTATTGCATCATTTAAAACTGAATTATTTTGATTTTTAGATGAATGATTTGATAACACCAAATGCTTTCCAGTTTTGTGAAATTAATTTTACATGAATTGCTTTTATGAAATTGAAATATTGCTCAGGTTTGAATTAATTGTTTCATATGCATCATTTTGATGTGCTTTCTAGGTTCAGATCGTTTCCTTGGATGAAGCTACAGGAGAGTTTTCTCCCAAAAGTACATTTGATCATCCATATCCCACCACCAAAATTATGTGGATTCCAGATCCGGTGAGTATGTCCTTATATATAGGGGGATGTATCTTTTTGCCAAAATGATGCAGAAACAAATAACATAAAAAGTGGACAGGAAGCAGATTTGACAGGGGAAAAGGAGGGGGTAAAAAGGGGGGACAGTGTGATTTTGTAAGGGTTTAAAATGAAATTGATGGACACAGATAAGGGTGGGATCTCTTGTTAATTATCCATACTGTTACTTCACTAATATATAGTGGATATTATTTATGACTGCTGTATATTGAAGTGGACTGAAACTGATCAGTAGCGAAAAGAAAGAAAAGTACAACTTTTTTTTTGTTAGTAATTCATGGATGTTTGTCAATAATATAGAAAAAAATGGTCTTGCAGTTCAACAATAATAATAGTGATGAAATCATAATGAAAGGATACTTTTGTAGCTCATTCCGAAATCTCAGAGGGCTGTGAAATAACAAAAAAAAACATGTTTATAGCATTTCTCTTCTTCATGCCCACATGCACGCACACTCACATGCATACATTAGACTCAGTATTATGGTAATTTTGGAAAATGTTAACATCGATTTTCAACCAAAATACCATTATCTGGTGAAAAATACTTTGAACAGTTGTTCACTTTTCTATGGCTTATTTTGTTGTAGTCTAACTGGTGTCAGCTTCTGATAATTGTAATTAAATTTGCTTTTTTTTTCTTTTAACTATGTTGATGTGAAATGTTAAAAACCTTTGAATACACACTCAGTTTTCCATCCTGTTTTACTCCCCATACCTATCTTTTCCCTTACATTTGTTATAGTCCCTATGCTTCAGTTTTTACCAAATTGACATACAGAAAAGGCTTCAAGGTATGTAGCTTTACCAGATCTGTATATGTAAATACATGCCCAGTAAATGTATGCTCAGTCTTCCCCCCAACACTAGTTGCCCTCCCCATCGCCCACCCTTGACACAACCTTCACTCCACCACACGTGTTTTTGTTTGTGTGTTTGCTTTTTTTGAGATGTTAGGGGGAAGAATGAAAATGCATGCATGACACACACACACAACACACACACACACACACACACACACACACACACACACACACACATGCAAGCACGCATGTATCCACACAGTCATGCAAAAACACATATACACAGATGCTCCCTCACTTCCTCCCCTACCCAAGCTCACTTGCACTTATGGTCAAGCACGCACGCACGCGCGCACACACACACTAGCACATATTCACACACGCATACACCGCACACACACACACACGCACATGCGTGCGCATGCATACATGCACATGCACTCCGCATAACTACTACAAACAGAAAAATAAGTATTGGCTTGAAGTATTGGCAAATGGAAATGATGCATCTGAGTTCAGTGAATGCATACAGACATGTTTTGATCATGTGATGATTCATTAAGAGATTCAGATCAAAAAAGCCAGGGAATGGAATTGTAGTGTTTCCAGGAGAAATGGCAGAAGGAATAGAAGAATAATCTGCAGAAGAAGGGAAAAATTACGTAAGTCTTCTGTCTTATTGTTCGATTGTAGATGGCTGATTGACATCCATGATGTTACTTCTGAAGCACAGTCCTGAAAAGATTGAACTAGACAGTTACAATTTGAAGGCAGGCCACAGTGATTTGTTTGGGTATCATCTGCATACAGTTCGTGGTGGATTGAATGAGTTAGTGAGAATATTAAGTATGGGCAGTCTAATTATCTGTTTTTCGGTGGATTTGTTGGTTTTTCTTTATGAACATCTTCTAGCATCTGTTTTTTCACTCTCTGGTCCTTTAAGCCTTCAAAGGGACATTACTTGCCAAGTTCTTTTTATTCAGGCCTCCCAGTATACAGCTATATCCCGGTACAACCCCACTACAAGAAGTCCAAACGAAAGTGGTCGATATCAGATGGTTATGGGCAACCCACCAGATGAGACCCAGCATTCCTGATCACATCGGTTATGCTTAGTGGCGCCTGTAATGATGAGACCTAGGCAGAATAGCACTAGTGGAGGGAGTGTGAGTGACCCCCTCTGCAGTGAAACTACTGTCATGTCCACCCAGCACAAATCCCAGTCTTTGAGATGCAGAAGTTTGCCACAGGCATGGATGTGGAAAGATGGAAAATTAAAATCAAAATCGGCTTTTCAGCAGTGCTTGAAAATGTCATAGAATTTGAGATTAAGTTTTACTGTTTTTTTTTTTTTTTTTTTTTTTTTTTCATTTCATTCATTATCAGTGAGGACAGTGTAAAAGTATGTATTATATTACAGAACAGGCTTTACTCTGTGCTGTCTTTCCAAATATATTCAGGTTTCAACTAGTTTCAAACAATACCGACAGTGCGGTCATGAAGTTTGAGCAACACTCTCAGAGGTGCATTCATTCAGTGGGTAAAACTCAACTGTATGGTGTGAACCCATAGCATACTCCACAGTGATTACTAGGAATTGACTGCGGCTGAACATCCTGTAAAATAGTCTTCTGATATTTTTCCTTGGGGGAAGAGGGAGGCATGGGGCAGAAGGTGAAAAGAAACCTAACTTGGTGAACACATTTGAGAATAATAACATTCTCATTTTGATCAAATTTGATCAAATGGAGGGAAGCTGAAGTACTTCTGTTGTACATTTTCCATATTACAAGCATCTAGAAAATCAGTATGGTATCTGTAAATGGGATGTAAACAGGTACCTGTACCGCCTTCCCCCAGTCGACAGAATTTCACCGTGTAATTTTGGATTTTGTTCTCCTCCTTCATCCCCTCCTCGTAGTCTTCCCAGTCATTATTTTTTAGGCAGTGTTTATATTATTTTTGGAAGTCGTTTGCGAAGGCCACCAGGTTATTAGTTCTTCCTTTACTTTAGGGGGGGGGGGGGGGGGGGGGGGGGGAGGATGCAGTGGGGAGGACAATGGGCATGCTGGAAAAGAGATTGAAAAAAGGGGAAAAAAAAATGGTAGAGAATGTAAACAAGAAGAAGATGACATGAAAAGAACATAATGCATATCCTGTTTGTGGACAGAAGTAAATTCGATTAGACCACAGGTACATCAATGTGTGATGACATGGAAGAAGCGTTTGTTGATGTGAGTGCAGAATGGCGTGCTGCCTGATCTCATGGCCACCAGTGGTGACTATCTGCGAGTCTGGAGGGTCGGGGACACGGAAACCAGGCTGGAGTGTCTTTTGAACAATGTAAGTTAACAGTTGTGACATTCATTAGAATAGTTTTTAAATGAATTGCTTTAACTGACATGGTTTCTTGGACTCTTGCTCCCTCTCTTTCATCTCAATTACTGCTTTTTGTCTCTCTCTCAATGTTCTGTACTCTTTGAACATCATTAAAAATGTATGACTTATTTTGTTTTCCTTTAGCACTTCTATGATTGAATGTGAGAATAAATTGATTGTTGTTCAGTCAGTAACATGAATATTCATACAGGAAAATGAATAGTAGACCTGGCCTTTATCTTCCAGAATACAGTTTCCGTCATCAGAATGATGTACTGAATTTATAGGTGTGATGGTATATTTCTTATATATAAAGAAGTTGAACAGTTTTTTTTTTAAACATCCTGTTTTTCATTGCAATATGAAACTATTTTTCCTTAATTTTTAGACTTTGAAAAGTCACTTTGTTATGACAACATTAGCAACAACCTAGGATAAAGAGGATGTGTGTTGCTGTTTCCATTCCCAGCTGAACACATTCTGAGTCATCAAGTAAAAGAAGGAAGAACCAGTTTTACAAGTCAGTGTCAGGTCACAGAGAGCTTCTTGTTGGGTGACAGCATTCCAAGGCTGGTCATTTTCATCACCACTCCAAATGTACTGAGAATCGTAACACTAGAGGGGTGCCCTGGTCAAATGGTTTGAGCGTTTTCCTGCGAAGGTGGCATCAGTTCAGACCACACTTGGGATTGCATTTTTCTGGCTTGAAACTCTCACTGCCCACAGGTGGTGGAAGGAGAGGGACTGGATCTACCTCCGTCATGCCATGCTGTATACATGGTAAACTCAGGTAGTTCACTGTCCTGACAGCTGATAGACTAGGTAAACTTTAACCTACTTAACCAGTCATATAAACAGCAGCCCTGGCAAAAACTTAAAAGGTCCTCCATCTTCTGTGTTACTCTGAAACAGCTTTCTGCCAAGGCCAAAGTAATATGTATTGCTAGTGCTTGTTTGTGGCAGTACAAAAATTTAATGTGCGTGTGTGTGTATGTCTGTGTGTGCATGCGTGTGTGTGTGTGTGTGTGTGTGTGCGTGCGTGTGTGTGTGTGTGTGTGTGTGTGTG
The DNA here is from genome assembly GCA_033310375.1 of Conus canariensis. Lineage (NCBI taxonomy): Eukaryota > Metazoa > Mollusca > Gastropoda > Neogastropoda > Conidae > Conus > Conus canariensis. The sequence goes on along the minus strand of CM065737.1, from coordinate 29,236,637 downwards.
TGTGTGTGTGTGTGTGTGTGTGTGTGTGTGTGTGTGAGGGTCACATTGTGTGTTTCAGAACAAGAACTCAGACTTCTGTGCTCCACTGACGTCTTTTGACTGGAATGAAGTGGACCCCAATCTGCTGGGCACGTGTTCCATAGACACCACTTGTACTATCTGGGGTCTGGAGGTAGAATTCTGAACTCTGTGTGTGTGTGTGTGTGTGTGTGTGTGTGTGTGTGTGTGTGTTTTGACACTTTCTTTTCTATCTGATGTGTGGCACTACAACTCTGTATATGATCATGCGTATCTGTGTGTGTGTGTGTATGTGTGTGTGTGTGTTGTGTGTGTGTGTGATCTGGGATCAGGAGGTTGTGTACAGGTACAGCTTTTTCAAAGTGGGGGTGGGGTGGGATGGGGTGAATGTTGAGCTGTGCATATATTCATAGGTGTGCCTTTTGGCATACATATATTGGGCATGTGTTTGCATGTATAGCTGTATGCAATGTTTGTCAATCAAAGTCAGATTGCCAATCATTTTGAACAGACAAGAAAAGTTGTGATTGTTTTAAGTGATCAAGGAAACCAGACAACAAATTGAAAGTGTTTGAAAGCTAGACAGTGTGTTTGCTTCCATCTTCCTCCACCTCTCCCCTCCACATCTTTCCTTCTTTTTGTTAATCATGTTAGCAATGACATGTTTGGTCTATAAAAAGTAAATAAAGTGTTGTTGTTGTTTTTTTGTAGAGGCAGTCATAATCAGGTTTAAGATGCAGTAAATGCAATTGTTTGTCCTACACTATTTGTGTCTGATTGGAACTTGGTGAAATAAAAGTCTGCACATAAAGACAGTGCGCTTTTTGCACACGTGTGCAAACTCTCAAGTTTGTATTATTGACTGACAAAAGTGTTCTGTAAAAACATATTTTGAAAATATAATAACCTTTGTGTTATACTTTTGGCTGTTTTTTTTTTAATAGGATAAAAAGTTTGCCCTAGAAAGAGTGGGCTCTCTTAGTGATATACTGGATTTGAACACATGGTAGTGACTTTGCAGACAGGCCAGGTGTTGGGCCGTGTGAACAAAGTGTCTGGCCATGTGAAGACGCAGCTGATAGCTCACGACAAGGAAGTCTACGACATTGCTTTCAGTCGCTCAGAAGGTGGACGTGACTTGTTTGCCAGCGTGGGTGAGTGCGGATACCTGATTTGTCATCATATGGATTCCAAAGTGAATATGAAAATTTACATGTCAAAACAGTGTGTTGTGATGGAGCATGCTGTACTAAATAAAAAGATTTGATTCCATCTTTTATGTTTTGAAAAACAGAACTTTTAACTTTTTAACTGCCAGGGTTTTTTTTTTATATAACATTTCCGCAACCACTGAATTGATTTTTAGAGCCATTAAATGAACTGGCGCAGAAATTATAAAATTGAGTAAGTTACAACAAAAAAAATTATGCAGAAAGTGTTTAGAACTTACTCGTACCAAATGTTGAATAAAAATCCAGTGGTGCATGGAGTTTTCAGTGCATGTGTTTATAATAACGTGCATGTTAAAAATATGTTTAGATTTGTGTTAAGAATCTGTATTTTATTAACGCTGATCATTGTGATCACTTAATTGATTAGGAAAAATGTAGCTCACTGCAAAAAACCCCGCAACATTTATATTTGAGTTCAAATTAAAATGAACTTTTTTATAATTGAAGGAAACTGGTTAATTTGCATTTTAGCTCCTCTGTTCTGAATTTTAAAAAATTGGTCTTTTTCATAGAAAATGATACTGTTTACAGTGCAATGTTATATTTACATGATTTCAGAAGAAAAAAAAAATCATTTTCTCATAGTAACTAAACTGCCCCAAAAGTGCCTTTTTCCTAATTGGCATGGATCATCGTCGCATTACCAGGATCTTTGAAAATTAGAATTGGAGAGCGTGGGGGCTAACTATTCTTCCTACATCAGATTGGCCCACTGAGTAATTGCCTGTAATGAACTAATGTCATATCCAAGCGTGAGTATTCAGCTAATTTTTTTCCCCTTTTCCTTAGCAAAGAAATGTGCTCTCCATTTCCTCTGCAGTTTTCTGGACCTTTTTTTTTTCCAAAGAATTTTTATTTCAGATCATATACAATACATAACCAGTCATAAAAAAGCAAAACACTTCAAAAGCCAATTTTTAGGAACCTGAAGCAGAGGGAGGCTCTCAAAACCTTCGGTTTTCACAGTGGAAATTTGACTGGTGCCTATGGGGCCAAGAGACGGATAGTCATACATCGGTTTGATATGTATTGACAGTTGACATTTACAATGTGCGAACACAGAGCATCACATATGAAAGGGGGCTACCTGTAGTTTCGTAAAATGATGTATGGCAAAAATGTGACATGACACAAGCTTGCTTGTAAGTTTGCACTCATGATCTTTCCAGCTGCTCATATTTCACAAACATCATCTTAGAAATATTGAGGAGTATGACAGTGACATTTTTCATTTACTGTCTCAGGTATATTAATTGTGTTGAGACAATTGTGTTTGTTCTCTGTCACCCCTGTAAGTGGGCACCCCCACTAGCTGAACAGTTTATGTCCTCCTTTCCCCAGCTCCCATCCCTATTGTTTCCAATCAGCTATAAGGGGGGATGGTAAGATCATATCCTATTTTAATGTTTGCACAGGTGCTGATGGTTCAGTTCGACTCTTTGATCTCCGTAATCTTGAACATTCCACAATCGTCTATGAAGATCCGTCCCAGAAACCCCTGTTGAGATTATCTTGGAACAAACAGGATCCCAACTATCTGGCTACAGTCGCTATGGATGCATCAGAGGTAAGGTGTGTGTGTGTGTGTGTGTCTGTGTGTGTGTGTGTGTGTCTGTGTGTGTGTTTAAAATTAACACTGAAATAGCAAATTTTTTTTTATTACATTAAGATGGAGAGCAAGCATGTGAACCGTTTGGATTACATTTAGATGGAGAGCCAGTATGTGAACTGTACGGTAAACTTGTACGTTATGTCCATCATTAAATACAACAAAAACAGTGAGAAATTACCTTCCTCAGTTTCGAGGCCTGCAAGCTCCTCTTTCTTTCGGCAGAGATTGTTTTCTGTGTCCTCCACATATTTAGAAATAATTTTGCCACCAATCTGCATAAGATCTGCATTGCTAATGATCAAGTGTAATGCCCAGTTAGCTAAGTTGGAAATGATCATTTGCTTCAACTTCAATGACCATGATTCATCAAGACTGTCATTGTGACTGTGATCATGGAGTTGAGGATTAAAACCCCTTCAGAGCCACTAAATTTGTGTGGGATTTTTTAAAACCCTGCCCTCCTAGGCCAGACACATGCAAACAAACATTTTCATGTTCTGAATGGAGTGTCATAGATTTCTTTATTGTGATCTATTAGCTGAGTCCTACTAGAGCCTTATAGTTGAATGCCACTCCTCCCTCAGATGAATGTGCTGCAAGTTGAGAAAGGAAGACTGACGGGACCTCACAGTTCACACTGATTACTGAGTGGATTTAGTGTGTGACCTCAGCATCCATTCTAATTTCTGACTGGTTGAGAGTGGTGCAAAAATTTCCAAACCAGTGTCACTTTTCTTATGCCTGGTTGACACCAGGACATATTGATGAGGAAAAGCAGGGATGGCCCTGTCATGTAATCTCTGATCCAACATAGAAGTCCTCAGCATCATGGTTGTGATTTTCGTTGATGAAATACACGCAAAAAAAAAAAGACTGTGGCCCTTCACACCTTGTTCTTGGGCGTGATCTCAGTTTTGATTGTCCCTATTCATCCAGATTTGTGGTGACTGAATGTGGTGATCTCAGTTTTGATTGTCCCTATTCATCCAGACTTGTGGTGACTGAATGTGGTGATCTCAGGTTTGATTGTCCCTATTCATCCAGACTTGTGGTGACTGAATGTGGTGATCTCAGGTTTGATTGTCCCTATTCATCCAGACTTGTGGTGACTGAATGTGGTGATCGCAGTTTCGATTGTCCCTATTCATCCAGACTTGTGGTGACTGAATGTGGTGATCGCAGTTTTGATTGTCCCTATTCATCCAGACTTGTGGTGACTGAATGTGGTGATCTCAGTTTTGATTGTCCCTATTCATCCAGACTTGTGGTGACTGAATGTGAATGTCTGCTGTGTTAGTAGATTCATGAGGGCTGTCATTGGATGGACGTGGTGGTGGTCTTTATCCAGTGGGGGATGCATATTTTACCTGACTTTATGACTCTGCAATATCATCTTAAGTAAGTGGCAGTACGAGTTGACCTGCATGTGGTAGATAAGAACAGTCACTGCTGAATACCTTCAAAGTGACTTTGCAGCAGTACATTGTCTCTTCTGGTGGGTGGCCTTATGACTTTCTGATATGGAAAGATTACCGTGGACTGCTAATACTGAGATTGTGACTGAGCAAACTAGCAGAGGCTGTCATGAGGAACTGGAATGGGAGGGATAAAAAGGTGAGATAGCAGAAATAAATTAGGTTCCAATCCCAGTGCAGTGAAAGAAATGGCGTTTTCTGCAGTTGTCAAGCCTGTTTGATGTGCAGTGTGCTCACATGATTTTAAAGTATCACACAGTGTGGTCTTAATTTTCTGCATTACATGAATTTCATTCTTCTCTGTCAGATCTCCAGATTTTCCTCTATTGCCAATTTTTATAGCAGTGTGTAGTCCAGGGATGATTAAAAAATGCCAGAAGAATGACACCATTTTCCACATGTTCGGTAGACAGAAATTTTGCTTTCGTTGTCATATACAGTACCATGTCAAAACCCTGAAAGTTATGGCAGTTGGATGACTCTGGCCAATTTTTTGTGGCTATTGCAGGATTAAGATATCCACTCACTGTCTTCTGTCTTAATATGATGATGTAAGGTCTCTTTGTCTTGCTCCTTATTCTACTTCCCAACTACATGCTTGTTGTGCTGCTGGCTGTTGTAAAGTGAATACATCTCTGGTTTTCTACACCTACTTCTTTACTGTACATTATGTATGTCAGTAAGCCATCACCGTCTTGACCTGGGACATGTTCAGAAGCAAGGTGTAAAATGTAAGAAAGTAACTTCAGTTTTCCTTAGAAACTTAGACATGTATATGTGTAGATTTTCATAAAAACTGTTGTTTTCTATGTTTTTTTGTTTCTTTTTGTTTGTTTGTTTGTTAGGCGCTATGCCATTTTCTCCTCTTTTTTGTTGTTGTTGTTAGGTGCTATGCCATTTATGTATTCCACTTGATCTTTGATCGCTTCTCATAATTGTTAGGCGTATTTCTCTCAGAACTGTTTAGGTTTTGTCAGGTATAAATATCAGGTTCACAATTTGCAATAATGTATTAGATGCTTACCCCTCCCTTTTTTTTTTTTTTTAATCTTGCAAAGTTCTAGGATGGTATGGTTTGTGTTGCAGGTGATCATTTTAGACGTGCGAGTTCCCTGTCGACCGAGGGCCAAACTCAGCAATCACCGGGCGTGTGTGAATGGCATCGCCTGGGCCCCGCACTCCAGCTGCCATGTTTGCACAGGAGGTCAGTTCGATTTTTAAAAAAATTTATTTATTGTGTTTTATGAATTGTAGGTATAATTCCATGATGTCATGATCTGTTGGAAAGTGCACAGCTCAGTAAACAGAGCACAAGTATGTTTGCAAACAAAACAAACTTGCAAACATGTTGACACATACGAAATACTGAATGACGAATGGAACAGTAAACAGGAAATAACAAACAAGTACTAGTAGGTAACTCTTGCTCTCATGATGAAATGATTACAGGCCCGTAACTCCAAACGGATGCTGCTTGAAAATAGCCTGGATATGCCAACACAAAACCACAAACATGTCAAAGACATTAATGTACCAGCATAAATCGGTAAATATGCCAACACAAAACCACAGACATGTCAAAGCCACTTATGTACCAGCATAAATCCGTAAATATGCCAAAGCAAAGTCACAAGCATCCCAGGATAAAGCCACAAACATTGTAGCAGTCATAAACATGTCAGCTTGAAGCCACAGACATGTCGGTAAACATTTCCAGATATGCTGGGTGCATAAGTCATGGTGTTACAGTGTTGCAGACTTGGAAGTCGTGATGTCGCTCACCTGCAAGTATGTTGGTAAAAGTTTGTAGGTTTGCTAGCACAGAACTGTAAATGGCCAGAAACATTCCTGTTCAAAACCACAGCTCATGTAGAGTTAACTCTCCAGACACAGGGGACTGCAGCCAGTGTGTGTATGTTGTTGTTGCAGGAGACGATCACCAGGCGTTGATTTGGGACATCCAGCAGATGCCGGAAGCCATAGAGGACCCCATTCTGGCTTACACCGCTGGGGGAGAAATCAACCAGATCCAGTGGTCAGGATCCCAGCCTGACTGGATCGCCATATGCTACAACAGCTTCATGGAGATCCTGAGAGTGTGAATGGCCCTCAGCAGCATTGGTTGGGGTCCACAGCTAGTCCACATGCAGAGAGCAGTAGTCAGTTGCTACTGCACAGCATGCAATAGTCACAGCATTGCATGCTATTAATACGGGTAACTTTCTTCTCGAGCACAAACCTTTTGGACTTAGAAATGATTTGCAATCTGCACAGAACTGCTTTTGTGTAATATGGGTCTTTTGTTTGTTTCTTGCTTTTTTTTTTTTTTTAACATGGCAAGTGTGCTATTCGGAACATGGAGGGAAATCTTCACATTTCCTGAATGACACTTTAAGACTGAAAACTGCCATTTTCCAGCAGTATTGAAGGCAATATTCTCATTAGGTAGCAAACAGACTGGAAATGTGTGAAAGATTTTTGTTGTTTGTTCAGAAGAGTAGCTAATGGTGGACTTTTTGTCTGCAAGCGTACGTCACAAGGAGAGCAAGGAATGAAGTGAAGGATGTATTTTGAAGTTTTCTGTCTCCAGAGGTATGTTGTTGGCAGGCAGATGGAAGGAAGGTCAAACTAGTCTGTATTTGCAGTTATAGTGGTGGGCGAAAGAGGTAAAATTGAGGCCTTTTGTCTTGGAGGAAAATTTGAAGGTGTTCTCTTGTGAAACATACGACCATGGAAATGGTAGGAATTGAAACATACTCCTGACTATCTACTTGAAATGTAAGACGGGATAGCAGATGTGTACATACGACTCTAGCCATGAAAAGTTTGGCCAAACAGAGCTAGCAAATTAGTTGTCAGAGTTTGACAAGATAAGTATATGTAGCCAAACAGGAAATATAAAACAAACACCCCTGGTCTCAAAGATGATAGTGTTAGGAGGGGATGGAGATTTAATTCTTTTTTATTGTTTGCAAGAAGACTGTAGCAGTTGAAAGCTATGTCACAATGTCACCTGGAGATCCTCCAGGCTGCCATAGTTTACTCAATGAGAATGTTCTTAATTGTCCACATAGCTTTGTGGAGGGTAGATGGGGGAAAGAAGGGGGAGGTAACTTTGTGGAGGGTAGATGGGGGAAAGAAGGGGGAGGGGGTAGTTTTGGAGAAGGTGGAGGTAACCTGAAGGATGGGTTTTCTGTAACAGAGATTCCATGGATAGATGAAGGGTGTATGAAAAAAGACAGACTTGATGTCTCACAGGTTAGCTTGTTAGGAGATGAGGAAGCTAAAATGAATGGTAGACTTTTTGTCCTAAAAATTACCCTGTTAGGAGAGAAAGGAGGCAAAATGTCTGGAATGATTGGTATGTCAGGAGAGGAAGAAGGAAAGCTGTATCCAATGTAGCCCTGAGAAATGGAGAGAGTTAAAATGAATGTTGGACCTTCTGTCTCAAGCATAAGCCTGTTTGGAGGAGAGAGAGAGAGAGATGAATATGAATGGCAAACTTTTGTCTGCAAGATCGCATTGCTACATGACCAAACTTGGAGGCCACCTTTCTGTCCTCCAAGGTTACGTTGTTAAAAAAGTCTTGAAGGTAAAATGAGTGACTTTTCCGTCTCAAAGGTTACGCTGTTAGGAGAGGGTGGAGATAAAAGGAAGTGTGACCTTTCTGTCTCCAAGGTTACCCCGTAAAAAGAGAGTAGAGGTAAAATGAAGAAAAACCTGTCTTGTCTAAGGAGGTGGGTGGGAAAGGAAGGGTGGCCCTTTTGTCTAGAAGGTTACTGTGTTAGAAAAGGATGGAGGTAATCTGACGGATGGGCCATTTTTTTTCCTCCAAGATTACCCTCTTAAGAGAGGGCGGAGGTAAAATGAAGGCTGATCGTCTTGTCCTTTGAGGAGAGGATAGAGGAAAACCAAAAGTGACCTTTCTGTCTCCATGGCTACCCAGGAAGGAGAGGACGGAAGGAAAATGAAGACCTTTATATCGGCAAGGTTAGCCTTTTAGAAGAGGGTGGAGGTGAAAGAAAGGCTGACCTGTCCGTCTCCATGGTTACCCTTTTAGGAGAGGCGGGAAGCAACATAAAGGTTGAGTTTTCTGTCTCCAAAGTTACCCAGTTTGGAGAGGACGGAGGTAGAAGAGAAAGGTGGACTTTGTCATCTCGGTGTGTATCAAAAAGGTTTTTTGTATACCAATCAAAACACACTACCTCGTATATTTTTATTTCATTTATTTTTCTTTAATTGGTGTACTGCACTCATTTTCTTTTATCGTATTGTATTTTTTTATTTTTGTGAAATGGCAGTGTGTGAGTATCTGTGTGATGTTGTTTTATTAATGTAGTTTAAAAAGTAAAGAATTGCTTTGATTGTATTTATTGGTCAATGTATTTGATACCTGTGCCATTTGCAGTTTGGGAGAGAGTGGATCATGAAACTTTTTTCTTTTTTTTTTTTTTTGAAGAGCATGATCAAGGATGAATCTGTTCTCTCCAATTCATGAGTGTGATCACCAGTTCATCTAAACTTGCTCTGTAAGTCTGTACAATGACAGTGCCATGAATTTATTTTTGATCTAGTACTTAGGCAAGGTCCTGAAAATCTGTTTCAGTGGATCTGTGGTGGTCCATGTTACTTGTGGTGGTCCATGTCACTTTGAGCATGTCCTTGCGCAATAACTGTCCTGTGTGTGTTTCTCTCTCCTCTCTGGCCATTTAAAAACAAACAAACAAAAACACCTATTGCATAAGCCTATTACACCAGCACACAGAAACATGCATAGTGGAGTACCTACACGGGTTTGTCCCAGAGTCTCCAACACAAAAAGTGGAAATGACGAACATCCTGGTGGTAAGGACTGCCCATGGGATACGGGATTAGTAGCTTTACGTGTTCACCATTTAGTTCTGCCATCATTTGGGTCTAAAGCTTTGTCAGTATTTGACTGAAGCTTACATCAAATTGCTTACCATGCACCATGTTGTTACATTAGGATTATGTCATGTCAAGGGAAGCCTCCTGCATAACATTCTCTTTTCTCTAGAAAAAGCTTTTCATTCTGTGAAGGTAGGGCTACCTGTATGTGGAGGTCCTCACAAACATCTCTTACCAACCTCACACCCCGTGGCATAGCCCGTTATCAGCACGATAGCACTTGCTTATCAGAGTATTGGTGTGGTTTAGAACACCAGAACTTGAAGGATGCCAGAGTATTGGTGTGGTTTAGAACACCAGAACTTGAAGGATGCCAACAACACATGAACAAGCAATATGTATACATTTGCAGCGGACATGAGGCAGAATATATGACTTGAAGGGGCAGCCACAAGTAGATCCAACTTTATTCACCAGATGAATCAAAGTGAGCATTCATGCACAGACACGTGTGGTGCAGCGAGGGAGATTATACAGCAGATGACCCACAGTATTCAGCTAAGGAAGATCCACACTTCCTCCTCTACTTTGGTGATCTGTTCTAACAGCTGGACATACATCATACAGCATGGAGAGTGGCCCACAGTTTGTGTCACCTTTGCAGCGTTTCACTTGCCCAAGTGATTTTAACATAGACGTGCCAACAGCTGTTCTCTCAAAAGGACTGGTATCAGCATTATACATGTAATCCCGCTTTCTGTAGTCCAGCGTTTCTCTCGTGCACTTGATTACCAGCAATATTGAGGAAGGATTTGCCAGCATAGAACTTCACTAGGGATGAGGCATTCTACAGAAACTTTGCAAAATGATTTGCAGCTATCTGTTAGGGCTTGCCCACAACATGGCCTCCTTGAACAATTATTGCTTTGCAGTGTGCTTTATAGATGGTCATGTTGTAATAGCTTGGCTTTGTTGTGGATGCTTTCGCTTAGTCACGTTGCCGTCGCCTCTCTGGTTTGTATCTAGTGTAGAAAGTGAAAGATGATGTTTCTGGGCCTTCAGTGTCCCTGTTGTGTTTAACTGTTGTGCTTTGTGGTGCTGTATTAAGTGTAGAAAGTGAAACATGGTGTTTCTGGTCCTCACTGCTTGTAGTTTCTAGTGTTCTGCTGTTGGAAATGTTTATGGTCAGCTTGTTCTGCTGGCATGTGACTCTCCGTCAAATGTAGTCATATTGGATGAAGTGTGTCGTCGGTTACCAACTTTGTATGTATGCTCAACACTGTGCTCAGGTGTGTAGTCAGTCAGTTTGTGGGTTAAGCATAACAGCTCATTTGTCTGTGTTGAGGTGTGTAGTCAGTGTGTGTGTGTGTGTGTGTGTGTAAGGTAATAGCTCAGCAGTTTGTACTCAAGTATGAAATCAGTGTGTGTGTGTGTGTGAAAAATCAATTGCTCAGCGCTGTGAACTCAGGTGTGTATTCAGTCACTGTGTGCGTGGAGAGCAACAGCTCAACTGTCTGCTCAAAATGTGTCATAGGTCAGTGTGCATGGATAGCATTCTGCACTCAGATGTAATGTGTATGTGTGGAGGAATGCATCAGCTTCTGTGCTCAGGTGTGTAGCAGGTCAATCGGCGTGCATGAAGAATTAACAGTTCATCATTCCGGGCACACACATAAAGGAGGCCCAGTGGACTGACACAGAAGTCTTCACCTACAATGTGTAGGAAACAGTTGATTGGTTTCAGTGACAGCTTTGTGCGTGGTGTGGGCTTCTTTATGGGAGTTAGGATCAATGTTGTGCTTGGCTGCACTCATGGCGCTAGTAATCATTTCCATTTTTTATAGTGTTGATATTATTTATTGATAACAGCTGGTGTAATCAGCGCATGTAGATAACAGATTGAAAGTACATATGATATTGTGGTCAAATAAATAGGACTAAATACTAGGGACATTAGACCAGGTGAATAACAAACAGCAAATAGTACACTTGGTAACAGTCATGATCTTAATCAAAATCTTCTGTTCCTCCTTTTGAAGTATCATTTGTTTTGGAATGAATATTTTTATAACCTGAAATTTGATGTCTAATAGTGATGTGGTTATATCAATGTGACATGGAAGGTGAGTATGCAATACATATGTAATAAGTGAAATATTTAACTCATGTTCATTCCATGAAAACTGTGGATCGTGTTTGATTGCACAGATCCTCTGATATTTTTAAAGATGATATTATTGAACTCGTGTCTTAGAAAAATGTCTTTTGTTTTTTTCATAGGATCTCCTATGCACTCAACCAAATTGTTAGATAATTAGAGGTATTATTGCATTCATTACTTTCAAAAGAATTTATTTTTGCCTTTTTTTTTCTAGACTTGAAAGTTTGCAGATAACTAATATTCAACTTTAAGGAAATTCAGTGAAGTATACAATGGTCTGGCAATATCGAGTACATTCTGTGTTAAAAATGAAGCTTGCAAGACGGTCATGCATTCCAGCAGTCAGTGTGCTGTACTCTCAGTAAGAGCATTGCTTGCTCAGACCTTGCAGTGGCGCTCCGGGAGACACCCATAAATAAAGCGTCACTTCTGACATGGATAGGGGTGCCCACTCACCAAGACACTTAATCCTGCAAACATGTTTCAGTACCACCCTTACACATAGGTGCTAACTGGTCAGTCTGTCACTGTCATATATGTTTGATGAAAACTATTTTACTGCATGTCTTTACTCAGTTGAAGTCGTGCAGTGAATGCATTTTAGCTTGGCACAATGAAACAAAAACAAAACAAACAACAAACAGGCTGGAGAACAGCTGACTTGAAAAATCTCTGAAAGAGGCCTGGGTCCAGGGGCCGCCAAGGGATCCATCGGCAACAGGTGCCCTGGTGTTGGGTCCAGGGAGGTGAAGCCCTCTGGCTAAAATGAATTCTTAGCAAATTTGAAAGTCTGTTTCGTGGACGCTCGTGACAGGCAAATAAGTATGCAGGAAGCAAAGAAACCAAAAGAAAATAAAACGCACACACACACAGAGTTAAATTCAGTGAATTTCTAGAAAAGAAAGAAAAAAAAAGAAAGAAATAAAGAAAAAGAATAAGGAGGAAAAAAAAAGGTGTTTGTCTCAGCAGTCATGCATTTTACCTACTTATGAAAGAACAATATCCTTTATTGTAGACACAAACACTGTCACTAATGTGCATCTCACTTCTTGCTGTTTTTAACCAAATCCACCACAGGGGTGCATATGACACAATACTTACCTGGGCTGTCACACCATCAAAATACAAAATTCATGAATGTTCGTTTATTAATGGGGGAGGGGGTGGGAAGGGAGGGAGGGATGTCAAAAACATAAATCTGATCAAGAAATCCAGTCTGTTCCTGTAGTCCAGTTCTCTTGAAGCATCAACATACTTCTTGCTGTGCAGGTGTTCAAAGAGTGCTTTAAAAGTCATGATTGGCGTTGTTCAGCTCTTTTTAATAAAATGAAAAAGTAACAATATACTGTTCCTGGTGAATTTACTTTCCAAGAACAAGTCGAAAATTGCCGATCAAAGTTGTTCACTTTTGTAGTCTTTTCAGTCAAATAAAATCTCCAACAGTTGACAAATGTGCCTTCCTCAAATGTCTTGTCTTGATTTACGATTCATGACATGCAAGACATCATATTTTCCTTTGAGAAGAAGCAGCCTCTGTATGACCCACAACTTAAAAAATGGCTGAACAAATAGCGTTCACCTACGTATTTACCTGCCACTGAAATGCTCTGATTAATGCAAGAAGCATCGTGACATACCATAATGACCAAAGACTGCAGTATGCTGAACATAGAACCATGGAAGCCTAAGTTGAAAAAAAAATGGATAGGTACAGGACACAGGGTACTAAAGTTTTTTGCAATCCTTTTAAAATTTATGGACTTTTCTCAGGTGTTCGCTTTTCCTGCCTCTGAAAATTTTGTGGTTTTCCTCAGAAATCTTTGGATCAGAAGCGAGTTCTCCAGCCTGAAACAAACAAAAACCCAACCAAACCAAGAAATTATGGTTATGATAACATGTCCTCGCCATCCACCCCACCAAAAAAGAAAAAAATAATAGGCAGGTATGCTTGAACTTTTCTTTGTATTTTTTTTTGCACTGGCTGACATTTCTGATAGTTGACATGTTATAATGCACAGTGTTCACTTTCATGTCTAAACCTTCTCACTCAAATACATCCAGTTTACATTTGCACATTTACACAAATTGTGCATGAAGCAGTCTAGTCAAATGGGAAAGACGCCAGTTTTCACTGGTGGTACTATGAAAAGATTGGACAGAGAACAGTTCGTTGTCTAAAACACGTTGGTTTACTTTCTTAACTCTTAATACAAAAAAAGTTAAGAGTTGGCAAAAAAAAAAAAAAAAAAAAAAGGGGGGGGGGGGGGGGGGGTCATTTGGGTAACAGTAAATTCAGTTTTCATTTTTGCCAAAGCTTTCAGATTTTTTTTTTTCCTAACTGAAAAAAAAAACATTCTTAAAAAAAAAAAAAAAGAAAATTGAGAAAGGGTTCGGGTGTGTATTGTGGACAGGTGAAAAGGTCTGAAATTGCACCAGATTGCACAGATCATAGTGATTTTGGCCAAAATTTGCTGCAGGGATGGGGGTGGGTGCAGGGGTGGGAGGCCCTCTTAGACTGGTGCATCTGGATTCATACACCGGAGTTTCCTTTTTTTACGCCTTACCATTTTAAGCATGGAGCTCAGTGCAAGGTATTTTGACTTTTACTCCACTGTCACTGTGAAATCTTGTTTTTATACTTCAAAGTTTAGATACAAATGTGGACTTCAGTTTATAACACAATTTATATATCTTTGATTTCAAAATTGTTGTGAATATCTTTGTCAGAGTACTTACGATGGCGTGTGTGTGGATGTTTTTTTTTTTCTCTTTTTAAACAATGACAGTGTATTGTATTGTCTCAAAGTGTGACAAAAAAAAAGTTTAACATTAAAATTTATATTGTATGGAACCAGAGTCTGTATTGAGAATGTGCTGCTTCTTCACACGATCTTTCGCTTTCTCTCCTGTTTCGTAATCGGTCGAGTGTGAAACATTTCATTGTCAGTATCAGACAGCTTCCAATAACAAGTCTACACAGTTCCAGCTTTGTGACACTGTGCTTCAAACACCGTTTATCTCTTTGGCCTGATCATTGCCTGAAAAAATGATGAAAAGAATAGACTTGGCATGGAGTCTTGGTACAACCCGATCTCCATTGTATTAGCTAATGTCACTGGAAAAGGTCTATTCAAACCTGATCTCCATTGTATTAGTTAATGTCACTGTAAAAGGCCTCTGTTCAAACTGGATCTCCATTGTATTAATGTCACTGTAGGTCTCTGTTCAAACCTGATATCCACTGTATTAGATGTCACTGGAAAAGGTCTCTGTTCAAACGTGATCTCCATTGTATTAGTTAATGTCGCCGTAAAAGGTCTTTGTTCAATCCTGATCCCCATTGTATTAGTTAATGTCACTGTAAAACGTCTCTATTCAAACTGGATCTCCATTGTATTAATCATTTAATGTCACTGTAAGAGGTTTCTGTTCAAACCTGATCTTCCCTGTATTAGTTAATGTCTCTGTTCCAAGTGGATCATCATACCGAGTCAGAGATCTGTGTTCAAACTGATCTGTTACTATTGTCTTAAAAAAAAAAAGGCCATCTTAAAAAAAAAAAAAAAACTTTTTTTTTCTGTTCCAAGTTAATCATCATATTGAGTCAAAGATCTGTGTTCAAACTGATCTGTTACTATTGTCTAAAAAAAAAAAAAAATCTTAAATGGAAATATACAACTAACCTTTTTTTTTTTTTAATATATTCATTATAAATGGGTTCCTGACAACTTTTTGCTAGTAATTTTGGATATGTGTACTTGACTGGTTATTCCAAACTAAAATACAAATAAACATGCAAAACAAGACACAAGTTAACACTTTTTTTTCCATTATACAGGATATGAACAAAATGTTTGACAAAACCTGTCACAAATAACAGACAAAATGCACAAAACAATACTCCCCAAATGGCTTTTAGCTGGAGATAATGCTCCCCAGATAGTTGACAGCAGGAGACAGCTATCTGGGGAGTATTACTTATGCATTTTGTTATGTCTGTTCCTTGCGAAGTCTGAAGAAAACACATTTGTTGAAAATTCACTCGTTCCATATTGTGTCACAAGCGTCACTTTGCACCTTGTTTTGTGTGTTCAATTTGTATTTTGGCTTGTATGCATTGTTTCAGTCCCAGTCGTTTCAAACTGGGTTTCTTTCCGTCTGATGGAAAGCGTTTGTACATGTGTTGACTCTCATTGTTATGTGTAACGAAAAACTAAGTTTCTTTTATCATTGGCTCATAGGGAAAGAATCGATTCATTAAATGTCACGGAAATTCATTTCCTCTGGAAAAAATTTTTTTAATCTCTCACATGAATGTGTCCTTGCATGATGACTGGGTGTTTATGTATTGTGAAGGGTGGGAAGATGGAGGAGGCCCGGGGAGGGGTAAAGATACTTGTGCACATATCGGTGTGTATTTGCATTTTTATCTCAGAAGAATGGGATGGAGGGTGGAGGAGGAGTGGGGAACAAGAGGTATTCAACACCAGTGTGTTTTGTTGTCTGAGCACTGAGATATGAGCGAGTGCTTCATTATCAGGAGAGTGCTCTGAAAGGATAGGCTGTATCAGAACAATGTACAAATACCAAGATCTGCAAAGAATCACACTTCAGCCTCATGGTTTATTATCAGGATATAACACTAAAACCTTAAGTCTGATATCAGTTATCATCTTCTGGTTGTCCATTTTGGAATATGCTGCACTTTATCTGCTCTGTTAGCAAAGTGTTCTTGAACACTGTCAGTTTTCAGAGAAAATCAGAATCACTCCGTTTGTCACAGATACTGGAACTCCCACTGAGTTTGGTGTGCCATTGTGAACACTTGCCAGTTACTGAAGTATGTTTAAGACATTTCTGTAGTTTACTGAGTCATTAAACTTACCAGTTATTAAAGTATATTTCAGACATTTCTGTAGTTTATAGGGTTGCAAAACTTGAACTTCAGCAGAATTGCTCGAACTGCAGTCCAGCCATAAAGGGGAAGGAAACGGTCATAAAACCTGCTCTTCCTCATCCTAACAACCAGATCTGAGTAAAACAATTTCTTGTATTAATGCACATCTCTCCTATTTGTCACAAACAGGTAGGTTTCACATCTTAAAATGTACCAGTCGACGAAGCAGTCCAAAGAGTTCCTTTTTATTTATTGATGACCTCCACAAGTCAGACAATCAAACACTGGCAGTGTTCCTCAGGCTTTACACTTTTCTGCCAACTTCAAAGCCATGCGGGCCATGGTGAGAGCGCCGTCGTAGGTTTTGTTGCCTCCAATGAAGCCTGAGGTATGGACGAAAATGCAGTCTGGGATCCCACTTTTGGTGCTCAGTTCTTCATCCCTCAATCCTCTCCACTCCTCAGGCAGCGGCAGTCTGAAACACAGACGGTCTGAATTCTACGAACAGCTTGCACTTTCGGTAGTGATGCCAACACTGTTCACTGATCTGCGACACTGATGCCAACATCACTCAATGAAGAACTTTGACCTCTGATCATTTTTCACGATAAACTTTGATCTCTAACAAGATGCCATCACTGTTCACTACAGAATTCTGACCTCTTGACACTGTTCATTAAAGAATTTAGACTTCTGGCACTGACACAGTTACAGTGACAGTTCACTACAGAATTCCAACCTTTGGAACAGATGCACATACCATGTTGATAACAGCAGTAGGTGCAGACTGTCTCAATACTGTACAAATCAAGTTTACAGATAACAACACACAGCCTGTCTCCTCAAACAAAACTGAAAAAAAATCAAATTTAGTGATTAAAAACTGAATACAGACACTAGTCTTCATAAACAAGCAACAGATCAAGCTGACACATAACAGACAAACACTGCATTAACCCTTTCACTGCTATTGTATTTAGCTAAGGCCCATGCTGGACGAAACAGAATGAGTGTTGAATCATGACAAACAGCGTTCATCAACTAAGCATTGCAGATGACGTTTCTATGACAAACGCTGTTTGTCAACAGCGCAGTGAAAAGGTTAACAAATGTACAGTCTACTTTACAAATAACAACAGAAAACAGAAAATCACCGTGTACAACTATGCTCATAAAGTTTACAGATAACAGCGAATACACGCTCTCTTCATACGCAACCATACATGTAAGATTCATCGGTAACAGACAACACACTCTCCTTAAAATTCTCTACAAGGAGCAACAGGCACAGACTTCCCCATGATCAAACTTTACAGCGCCTGGTTTGGCTAGATCTTTGTGCATTTCTGTGGACACAACAGCACTAGTTCCAGTGCGCATGCACACATATGCATGCACGCATGCACACACACACACACTAATACCTGCACTCTCAAAATTCACAGTTCAGCGCCAAGAAGTGTCACTGGAAATGAGACAGCATTTCTCACATCTACTACAGTCCATCGACAATGTACAGGCGGTAACTATGTTTGATCTTTCACTCCTCTGGAATGTACTTTGGCGTTCGTATGTGTTTTCCTCATACAGTGCATTAGCTTGAAAATGTTAAATCAATTTTGCTAAAAAAAAAACACCTAAAAAAAACCGCACAACATGATCTTACTAATCCATACATAGTCTCCATGAAAAATAAACAAGACTGGCTGTATGTAATTGATAAATAATATTAAGATGTCTGAAATGAAACTGTGAAATTTGAAAACTGAGTTAAAGAAGGCGGTGATCTGAAAGATGCCTTAGGCCATCAATGGGGTTCAGGCCCCCTCCTATAGTGAAGGAGGTGAGGCAGCAAAGCCCCCCAAAAGAAAGGGGGAGGGGGGGGGGGGGGGGAGAAGAGGGAGAAAAAAAAAAAAGGAAGAGCAAGGACCTAACCATGCCTTCTTAAGCTGTTGGTCTGATGGTGATCGCCCTTAGTGAGTTCACCTCATGAATCATACCCATAGTTCACTTCTCGCACTTTTTCCTGGCAAAGTGGGCAGGTCAGAGGACATTCTAGTGTTCGGACAGGTAAAGTGTATTGTAAAACTGTTTTTTATGATTAAATTCCATTACCATCTTTCTCTCAAACATACCTGTCCCAACAAATGCCAGAATATTGAAAAGGACGGCAAGAATAACGTTCAGCTAAAGGGGAAAGCAGGTTTTCCAAGCCTAAAACTCGGCGTCAAAGGCTACTAAGGGTCCTATGCCAACACATCTCCCGTAATTAGACCAAAGTGAATGGATCAGCGCTTGTACATTGTGTGTATGTAGACTTTTTATCACACTGTGTTCCGTGTGTGTGTGTGTGTGTATGTGTGTGTGAAAGAGGGAGAGATAGGCATGGGGGTGGGTGGGAGAGAGAATGTGAACATCACTAGAAAAACAAATTACCCATCCATTTCCCCCCTCTTGAAATGAAAAGAAAAGAAACTCCTCCCAACAAATATCTCTTTGACCAATTAGAGAGCACTTTCCTTACCTGTTGTCAAAGGATCCGAGTTTGAGGGGCACACACTGCACACGCCAGTGGCCATTGTTGTCAGTGAACAGCACATACTTGATGGGCGGAGATATGCTGAGTTCTTCCTCAATGGTGAACAGGTGGTCTTTCCAGGGGGCACTACCCTCTGCCATCACCACAATCTCCCCACCGCTATCTGCCTGAAGCAAGGACACTGCATGGAAAACCTCTTACCACTGTCCTCAAAAGATGCATCTCATGTACTCAACCTCATAGCAGTCTAATGAGCAACCATTCACATACTAAGTATAAGTGAAACGCACAGAAGGGGAAATAGAAGTCTGCTTGGATATGAAGATCATTCTTTGATAAAAGAATCTACTGAGAGACCTGCTGTAATGAACGAGACATACAATATTTGTCCAGAATACCATATCATCAATTACCAGAATACCATAACAGTGACAAGAGACTTAAATGATGCTGGTTTGTTATCAACTCGGAGCCTCACTAATGTGTTGGGTTAATGCATAGTCAAGGATCTTGCTAACTGGCATCCAGAATATTCTTTCCTTACACAATTATTTGTTTTGCGGTAATCCCAGAGAATTTAGGCTTCATGATTCAGCAGATGTAGTGAAGTATATACATAGAGCTGGCAGCTCTTCAGTCGACACTACCCAGGTAGGCAGCCCATTGTGTAAACAAGTGTGGATTGTAAAGCGCTTAGAGCTTGGTCTCTAGCCGAGAATAGGCGCTATATAAGTATTCATTATTATTATTATAGACAAATTCACAGGCAGTGGTGCCTCCTTGATGGAACTGAAACAAGGGTTCATATAGACATGGTGTGTCAGCTGGTTTGTCTTCTACGGCTTTTTCCATCTGGAAATAATTTATTTTCATGGTATACTGCCGCATGAGAAAAGCCCTCAATAAAAGCTGTGCTATAAGGTTTGATAAAAGGATCAGACTTGAACTTAATAACTTTCACAGCCAAAATGAGGGCTTTCTTGAAACATGATTCTTTCTTTCCCTTTTCATCTACTCTCATGTACACGTGTGTAACAAGTACACATACACACATGGAGTGTGTGTGCGTGCGTGTGTGTGTATTCTGTGTGTGTGTGTGCATGTGTGTACTCATGTGTTGTGTATGTGTGTGTGTGTGTGTGTGTGTGTGTGTGTGTGTGATTTTAGAATTATCAAAATTAGAAAAGTGAGCTAAAAATTGAAATATAAAAATAACAATTTCAATCCCAATCTTGTTAAGACCTGCCAAGTGAAATACAGTATACCCTCGCAATGCTGTTTATCACAATGAACAAGTTTTTTGTTTTTTTTAACAACAATGAAAGCTTTCCCTGGGAGTAAAGACAATAAAACACTCTGAAACTTAATTCCACATCCTACCTCTTTCCTGGCATTCACAGCTTTCAGAACAACATCCCGGGCAGGTAGCCAGACTGTCTTGTATTGGTTGACAATGTCTAAGAATTCAGCACCTGCCAGTTCAAATGCTTGCTGGAAGCAGGTCTGCAAAAACATAAGTAGCTAGAATAAAAAAAAAAAAATTGCAATTACAGTATATTTTCAACTGATTGACATTTCTAGAACACACACACTTTGAATGACAATGACTTATTTGTTAACTTTTGCCTATTCTGCACATATCCAAGGTAGTTTAAGCTCTCTTGAGGAATGCTTTTTTTTTTCTTTCTTTTTACAATATTTCCCGATAATTCCTCTGATGCAAGATGATATCAATATTCAAACTTTTAAACTAAAGCCGTTCTGCCACAAATCCACCTGACAGCTGCTGGTCATCAGGTGGCATAATCAACTCTGATACTAAACAGTACCCAGGCCAAACACAATGAAACATGCCATCATTTTTCTTCGTTTGTCTCAGCACTGCCATGTTTCTAATAAAACAAAACTCACATGTCAACATTTCTGCATAAAAATCCCCATTCTATATTGAGTTGTAGTTACTATTCAGCCACACAAAACTGAAAATTTCACACATGGGAAATGGTGATGAATACTAAAGGTCCCTCGCTAAAGAAAAACCACCCACCACCCATCATGACTACAGAATAAAAAAAAAAACCCAACAATCCTGTGTTCTCCAAATGGCCGCCATGTCACACTCAACACCTGTTTCTAAGCAGTAACTTTGCCCACTTTTTGGACTTCATCGATGACATTTGTATCACTTAAACAAACTGCATTCCTCTAGGATTTCAAAAGCACACATACACATCTCAATTTGCGAAGATTTCATATTATGAGTGATTTTTCAAGAAGTCGTCATGTACGACAAATCTGTTGTTTTGGAAGTCTTGTTTTCTAAATGATATGTAATCTGGTGTTGATCTCTTTTTATCTTCACAGGCAGAAATGTTTCTTTGCTAGTGAAGCATAATAATCCAGTCTTGAATCTTTTCTATTTTCATTTTGTTTCAAGGTTGATTTACATATGCCCATGTGCATAAATCTGATATTTTTGGCAAAGTTTAGTGGATTCTAAAGCACTTCTCTGTTTTGTTTGAAGCCACTGTGTTACTCTGTGCAGAGACAGACGCGTGAAAATTCATTTTCTTTAAAGAACATAAAGAAGCACCTGACAAAGGTGTTATTCATTGATGATGATGACTAACTCTTATACACATATATATATACACACACACACACACACGCATGCACACACATACACATGTAAATTTGCACATCTTAAGTTAACCTTTGAGACCTTCAGATTTGTGGAGTATGTGTTTTAAATTGGGACTCGTTAAAAATTGTGTGTGTGTGTGTGTGTGTGTGTGTGTGTGTGTGATTTTTATTTCTAATCAAATTGCTCAGTCAAATTATCCACATCTCAGTGTGGTTAAAAGAAAGTTTCTGTACAGCAGGAGAAAGACGTAACCTGTGATAATCATACATTTTCTTTTGCTGATTTTTGCAGTAGTTTTTGTTGATTAACACTGATCATCAATACACATTGCAAAAGATATATCAAGTCAATATTTTCATGGGTGATATGTGGCAGAAACTTTCTGTCATCACTAACCACTGACCAGTTGAGGTGTGACACAAAACTGCATGGTCTCAATGACTTCACATGTTTTACTTGTCTTCTGAAGCTCTGGACAACAGAGCATGGTTTTAAAGAATATGTAATGGTGAACATCTTAAGTTAACCTTTGAGACCTTCAGATTTGTGGAGTATGTGTTTTAAATTGGGACTCGTTAAAAATTGTGTGTGTGTGTGTGTGTTGTGTGTGTGTGTGTGTGTGTGTGTGTGTGTGTGTGTGTGTGTGATTTTAAATTGGGACTCGTTAAAAATTGTGTGTGTGTGTGTGTGTGTGTGTGTGTGTGTGTGATTTTTATTTCTAATCAAATTGCTCAGTCAAATTATCCACATCTCAGTGTGGTTAAAAGAAAGTTTCTGTACAGCGGGAGAAAGACGTAACCTGTGATAATCATACTTGCTGGTAATCATACATTTTCTTTTGCTGATTTTTGCAGTAGTTTTTGTTGATTAACACTGATCATCAATACACATTGCAAAAGATATATCAAGTCAATATTTTCATGGGTGATATGTGGCAGAAACTTTCTGTCATCACTAACCACTGACCAGTTGAGGTGTGACACAAAACTGCATGGTCTCAATGACTTCACATGTTTTACTTGTCTTCTGAAGCTCTGGACAACAGAGCATGGTTTTAAAGAATATGTAATGGTGTACAACACACACACACAAAAAAAGCTGTTTAAAACTTTCGTCCATTATGTGACATTTTAATGACACACTTTGAAATTTGGTCAAGTACACCGACAATGAAAATCTGTCATACCATTTCATCCACATTCTTGTCATTCCATTTTGGATTACACCTTTTCACTCGACTGCTGAGGTTTGTGGATATTCTGTACCTGGAACATGAACGTGGCAGCCTCATTCATACTGAACATTTCAAAACAGCATACATCAATCTGCTGACCAAGTCAAGTCATGTCTTGGCAGACTTGTTGATCCTAACATTGCTGTACTTTTCTAAAGAGCAAAAACAGTGTATTTTCTACACAAAGTGTACATGTCTTCCCAATCTGGTA
The DNA here is from genome assembly GCA_033310375.1 of Conus canariensis. Lineage (NCBI taxonomy): Eukaryota > Metazoa > Mollusca > Gastropoda > Neogastropoda > Conidae > Conus > Conus canariensis. Next base: position 29,213,745 of record CM065737.1, on the reverse strand, counting down.
ATCTTATGCAGGGGAGACAGGGAGGGATACAGCCATCCGCCATCACACAGCAGAGGGATGGGGGATTTCCGTATCTTGTAGCAACTACAGTAAAAAATAAGTTCACACACAAATTACTTTCAAATCTTATCATCAACATACCTTGACACAAATTCATGCTCTCTCGCATTAAATAAAAAAAAAGAAAACAGTTCTGGGCCTGTAGTCTCCATGGTTGTTCTTAGGTATTTTATGTTCTTGAACAGTTGAAGAAGCAGATACAGCCAGACATGACTTTATGCACGACAGTTTGTCACTTGTGAAAGCTGTCGCTCTTAGTAAAAGCACACTAAGACATCACCAAGGTTAATCTCAGTGAGATTAATTACCTCTCAAAAACTTTGAAGTTTTTTTGTTTGTTTGTTTTTTTTTTTTGGGGGGGGGGACCTTTTTCTTTTTCTACATATCATTCTATGTGTCAGACTTTTTTCCAACACGTGCACAAAATACAGTGAAATCGTATGGACAAATAGGTCCGAATGTTTACTACCTAGCCAATCACAGAGACCATATCAGAGCTAACAAGGCAAATGCTTCTTATTGTAAAGAACTGCAGAACACAATATTTGCTTTTATTACGAATTCTGACTGGTGGCAAAGAAGTGGGCTCAATAAAGTGCAGGGTTTATGAAATCTGAAGGATATAAGAACGGATATTTGATGTTCACAGCAGATTATCTATCTGCAAAAATATCTGTCTTCCTGTCTCTCTTTTAGTTTCATCACTTACTGTCTTCCTGTTTTGATTCTAGTTTTATAACTTACCTCCTCCCCCTCCATACCCTTACCCCCGGTGCCTCTTTCCCACCCCCTTTTCCCTTAGATTCTGTAAAGACTTCCAGGATTGAGCAGCTGATTTGTTTTCTTCAGCTCTCAAATGGTACAGTATTAGGAATATCACGACATCATCAATTTACCTTATACATAGTATATCTTCAACTGTGCATGTGCATGCCAGCCAGTTTGTGCTAGCATCAAGATTTGCGATCCCTTCCACTGTTCAACAAAGGTCTCGAACCAAAACGAGTCCTGTGCCATACTGACAAACCACAGCACTTTCCCCAAGCTCTCCAGCTCTCTCACCACAATAACAATGTTATTCCCATGTTTAAAAGCAAACAAAGATAGGAGAAGAAAGCTAGACATTCTTTGCGGATGGGATGGACTGGTGGATAGGGCATTGTTCTCTTAATCCCAGTATCCCGAGTTCAAACTCTCCCAGAGACAGCTGGGCTGGAGGAGATTTTATCTTTGGTGTCATCATCTGAGCAGCTCCCAAATCCCTTGTCCAAGATATTCCAATGAAACGATGAAATCGAGGTCCCACGTGTAAACACATGCATTTAACAACAGAATAAACTTGCTTTGTTGCAGAATAGGTTTTTATGTACTAGTGGAATGGATGACAAACCAAAACAAAAACAAAAAAATTACCATACATACTCGTGCCATACATACAGCATAAACAAATTCAGAATGTGGTTATCCTAATGGCAGAATTAAAGCCTGGGTCAGTCACGTATATGCCAAAATTTCATCTGTGAGAACCTCAAAGTTTTAGCAGTGGAATCACAAAAACTTGTTCTTTAATGGTCCAGTCTTTCAGAGACTGTTACCGAGTCAGCTTCCTTGAAATGGATATTTCAGAAAGCAGTGTAAACTGCATGGGTGTGTTCACACTCACTTCAAATTTCTGTGGCAAAACGAGTGTAAAACGACCAGGAAAAGCAGAGTCAGTGTTGTCTTACTCATTAATTCCAAATGCGCCCTTAGATAATTTGATGCACATGAATTTTTCAAATGGAGTGGTGAAAACAGCGGTAATTTTTTATTTTTTATTTTTTTACATTAACCTAGTTTCATGAGTTCACCTAGTGATCTAAAAAATAAATCTGTTACCTAAATGAAAGGAATAAAAACACATAATAGCTTTAAAGGGTTAATGTGATGAGCTGGTCTGGTCAAGCATACATCATCTACCATGCCTAGGAAGCTCACCTTGGCTCTTCATCTGTTGCGTTAATTCCATTGTCGATAGCGTCCACCTCCTGCACAAAGTTGTCGTACACCTTGTCGTAGATGAGGTCAGTAACTGGATCCAAGGAGGGCAGCTCGAGCAGATGTGCTAAAATGTCATGGCCGAAATGAAGGTAGACCAGACCAGCCGAGCTCAGTTTGGTCACCCATTTTTTCTGTGGCCTCAGACTGTTCATCGTCTCTGTGAATGACCTGCACAACGGTAACGAAACACCTGAACTGTCTACCGCCTGTTGGTGGTTAGGTCTCTATGAGACACAGAAACACCTTTGCATCTCACATGGGCAGAGAAAGGGAGCATCAGAACTACTGTGAATCTGCAGCTGGGTGTTGCTGTTTGGCCCAGTGAGTGTCAGACCTTTCCCACCTGTCTCAATGGAGAGGAAGGCCGTGCAGATTGTCAACACTGATCTGTAGCTATGGTCCCCAGTCGTTGCAAAGAACAGCGAAACTCTTTTTTTACTCTCCATCTTAACTGATCTCAGTTTATACCTTTTGGGAAAAAAAATGTCCCTTCAGTCCAAAACAAAGGAAGTAGCCTAACAGAATACAGACATGAGGGTAAAACAGTGGGGTTTTGAAAAGAAGGAATAGGGGAGGGGAGGGAGGGAGATGAGTGGGATAAAGGATTGAAAGATCAGGAAGGGAAGGCAGTGGATGCGGAAGACCAAGGGGACGACAGAGAAGTGAGGAAAGGAGACAGACGCACATCATAAACAGACAACAGTGCTGCCATAGTCTCTGCACAGTGTACTATCAATCAGCCATGTTGTTAATAGCCCGGTCAACATGAGACACCAATACAGCACAGTGTCATTCAACTTCTAAACAAAACACAATCTTAATATGTGATTTAATCCCACAGACATGCCCTGACTAACCTCTGGTGGTGATCATAGCGATGGATGTCAGGGTTGTACACCCCTCCCACATCCACGACAATGTCACACTGCTCTAGCAACTTGGGGTCCCTTGTTCTGCAACAGTGTGCACAAATCATCTGATAGACACAAACACAAAAAACAGATCCTGTTCGAAGAATTAACTTATCAAGATAAAGAACAGCGTTAACATGTAATTGTGAAACTGTCAGAACAGCATTTACAACGAACCTAGAGCACTTATGTTCCAGATCAGTTTGTCTTGTACAAAAAAAACAAATCAAAACAAAATAAAGAACAAAAAGTGTCTCAGTTGACACTCTCTCTCTCTTTTCTGTACACAGTACACAAAATATGTTGACAGATAATTTGAAATACATATGCAGAAGAACATGGTCTTCAATCTTTATATAAGACTATTAGAACAATGAAAATAAAACTGGAAAGTACTCTTTCAAAACATTCCTTTTTAGAAAAGTAAAAAACAAACCTTTACCTTTGCTAAGTTATGAATTAATTCAAAACAGACTCATTTCTCTAACGTATGACAACTTGTCTACTTCATTTAGTTTGTGTTTCAAGCTACAATAAACCACTTGTGAACTACCAGATCCGAGTGAAAGCATCTTGCACATACCACCTAAGTACAGAACCATGTTCACTTCCCTCAATCTATGGTGTACCCATGTGGATCACAGCAATATGCAAGGATGGCTGGTGGGAATCTGAGTTTGACATGGTAAGTACATTTTGCACACAAGGAAAATAATAAATACAAAAAATGGAGAAAAAAAAACCAACCCATTATGGTGCCCTATCCTTTCCATGTCAAACTGTTCCTGAATTTAAAGCAAAAGGATGAAGGCTATTGCCCTTATGGTTTGTAGAGCGCTGAGATGACGAAGTCAAAGAATGTGTCGGCTGCGAAGAAATGTCCATAGGGCTATCATCCCTGGTCAACTGGAAATCCCTGCAATATAACTTAGCACAGTGGTCTGCTGATATCAGGCGGCTGCCTCCCAAACCTGCTACTAGTGCTAGACAGGTTTTGAGTCATGGAACACCACTGAGGTAACAATGAACAATCTGATGTTCACTGAGAACACTCCAAGTATTGTCCATGAATAGGAGAATGACTTCGCCTGAGACTTTCTTGAAGGAGATGGAATGGACCTGCACATTGGAAGCAGCACAGGACATATAAATGTGTATCACTTTGGTGTCCTCTAGGGAGTTTCCGTGTGGACATCAGGGAATCCCCTCATCTTTGCATCAAACCTTTATTGGATGCACAAAGCTGAAGACCGTAAGTTGGGTTGTGGAAAAAACCCAAACCAACAACAGAGGAATTTTGTCCATTTGCTTCTTGCCTATGGCAATCAGATGGAAGAGGTATACACATATACTGATTGGTCCCTTTAAGCCAAAGTCTCCAAAACGCAAACAGCTGGGGTAAAAATCTGGGTCAGATAAAAAGTCCCATGGAATTTTGCAGAATTCACAAGGCAGCAGTGTTTGCAGTGACGTTGTTCATGCTATGTTGTAAAGCAAGATAACAAGAGGTCGTTCCGAGGAGTATCCACAGAGGGACTGCTCACAAACACCAAAATGAGTAAAATGAAAAACCCTTTCTACTTTCCTGTATAGGGTCTAATGGGGAACCTTTGTGGTTGGGTAGATAGAAGGAGAAGAAGGGAGTACCTGGTCCTATCTTCTTACTCACAGTTCTGGCAAGACGAGGACACAGGGCCATATAAGGAAAGCAAAACTGCAAAAAAATAACACAAGGGCCAACGATGCACTGTAGTGTGTTTTGTCAAAAAGAGAAACTGATGAGGCTTGAATGGTACTTTCTGGAGAATGAACAAATCCAGGAAGAGGTCTTCAGAGTGAACTTTTTATGGGTCTAGTAGCTCCTCCAAGAAGAGTGCCATGGACTACCTCTCAAAAAGAAAGTTGATCTGAAAGAAGCCTAAAAAAATGATAGCAGAGAGCAGAACAGTGGCCTCAAACTGATTCCCAAAGAGCCTTGGTCTTGAAGTTCTCCTCTTTCTGTATTCTTGTAAACAAGGCTACTATAAATATAAGTATAATATTTTCTGATGGTCTGGCAGTGCTGATTTTTTTTTCTTTTATAGTCTTACACATCCTCCTTTGCTTGCAACAGCTAGCTACACTGTTCACCATTTTCTCTTAACTTCGACTTAATTCGGTCTCTTCTATAGCAGGTTATAAACTTATGCGCATAGGCGAAGAGTTTAAGATACAACTTCCCATCTGAAGTCAGGTTCCTCCACTTTTTTTTCATTGACACTGATAATCTGCATCCCTAACAATCATCCGTTTTCACTTTTTTTCAGTACTAAATGTGCAGTTCTGAAAAGGTACGCATGTCTATCCTGTGAATGAGAAAATTTAACCACTGAAAAGAAAGGCCTCACCATATTGTCCTCCAGGGAGTACGAGGAAAAACAAAAAAGAACTCCCCAGAAGGGTATAAGCAGCCAGTCCAAAAGCACCCCATCACCCCTCTCATCCTCTCCCTGCTGAACCACTGAACACCAGAAAGACATCCATGGTGGGGGACAGGATTGCTCTGGGGCAGAACTCATCATCAGTACTGGACCTCTTGTCAGTATGTGAAGAGGGAGCCATGCTGCAGACATGGATGGGCATGAACTCAAAGGGGATGGTGAGTTGCTAGGGTGTGAAGCTTTCAGGTCTTTCAGGTAGATTAAAAACATCAAAGCACATAGTGATACACTCTTGGCACTGATGCCGTGATGGTAAACCTCAGTTGCCTGGACTTGAGCCACTGAGGAGTTAACGTTTCTGGAATCAGAAATGGTGTGTGAAAGACAGCAAGCATAGGTTAGGGCTGGCACTTGGCTCTCCAGAGCAAGTGTAGTCATAGTGTAAACTTGTAATCCTGCATGAAGACTATGCCCTCATAATGCATGATCAGAAGCGTCAATCAGGAGTGGCCATATGCATTGGAGGTAATATGTTTCAAGGATTTTTCAACATTCAGATGAAGTGAAAATTTCACAAACTTTTAAGACTATATTGTTGTAGTTTAATATCAATAATAGACTTCGAAGGGTACAAAACCCTGCTGCCTCACTTGGCTAAGTGACAAAGAAAATACATGCTAGTTTGTTACTCCACTCCGAATTTTATATAGCTACCAGCCTGATCTAAATTTGAATAGAAGCTTTCCACTCTGTCATATTTGTCAGTATGTCTTCCCCAGCACACATCTGATCTGCTTCAGTGCTAGACATCTCCAGTTCCTGTTGATTACTTTGCTCACCTGCTGACATTAGACCTCTGGTTTGAGCCATGCTTTAAAAATTCTTTGGACAGACAGGATCTTCTTTTGCTGAGCTGTATGTGTGGAAAAGTCTGCCTGTTAATATTCATTAAGCCTGAAGAAGAAGATATTCATTACATGCAGTCATCCTCTTCTTGCAAAAGATAATTGGACACTCATCTGTTTGAACACTTATCCCTTGCCTATTTTTCATCATTCTCTGTTACCGAATTCTACATACGTGCTTGCCTCTGTGTGTGCGTTGATGTATGACTTAGTTGTGGCACTTGGTGGCAAAAATAAGAAGTCTTAATTCTGTTTTCTTCTTGAAACATCCAATTAATTAAATAAATGGTTGACAGTGTAAAACACCAATAGCTTGCACTATGTGAGGTGTTTCTCAACATAAATTTCCATGATCATAAATCTCAAGTTCTTTCAAGGATCTTTTGCGTTATTCCAAGATCATAAAATCTCTGTCTGTGGACCCAAATCCACACCCACCTGATGATTTCAGCATCTTTGTAGACAGGGAGTTGCTTTAGCATGAAACAAGCCAACACCTCATCGCAGTGAAAAGTTCCATTGTGCGTACCGATCTTCACCATGCTTCGTGCTTTCTTGGCTGCTGGCTCTCCACTCATACTCACCAACCCCACAGTGTGGTTCAAAAGATACCTCTGATTTCTATAAAATACCCTGAAAACAAAAATGACAGGCCTTAGTACATTGCACAATTTGACACTCTGATTACTACTAGCATTAATATGATTTCTTTCATTAGTTTACAGTGTTGAAATGTTTTCTTCATGATAGAATCCTCATTGAAAAGATAGCGATCATGACTTACAGATCAATAAAGCCAAGTCTGACCCACTACAATACAACTTATTAGGTCAAGCCAATATATTGTAAATGGCAAATAGCATATTATGCTGACCATGTATATGTCAGGCATTCTATGTGTGGTACAAAGCATTTTGATTAAATCATTAAGCTACTTTGATATTGTGCAAGGTCTCCTCACCCCATCCAACCCCCATTTGCTCCCTGTAAACAAAACTAGATGGGCTATAGGACGCGAGTAAAAGTATTTGCTATGGGTATCATGATTCATGGCCTTTTTTCTTCTTTTTTAAAAAATCAATAAGCGAGGCCACTGTATGTGCGTGTTCAACATTTCAATGAAAACAATTTTAAACACTTTTTTTACAGTAAAATAATCACTCTTTGGAACTTGCTCATCATCATCATCCATTTGGACGGCCCCAATCAACTGGTTGGTTACCATGCCGTACTATGGAGGTTGTGCTGAGATGGAAAGCCAATGTAGGAAGATAAAGACCTACGACAGTGGAGAAACATAAAAACTGGGGGAGTCCTACTCTATGTAGGTTTTATCAGCAGACTACTGTCATTTTCAGCTCTTCATCTGGAAACGAGTTCCAGACTAGCTGATCCTGGTTCGCCCTAATAGTGAAACAGGCCCAAAAATAACTTTTAAAAAATCACAATTTTACTAGGGAAAGAATGGGACAGGGTGGCGACCTAATCCTACCTACACTATTTCTTGGTTTTTAGTTTTGTGGGACCCTTGACATGAGAGTGTCAAGGGTTCCAGCCTTCTTCTCCGTCTCTGGCAGGTCATTCCAGTCCCGGATGGTGTTTGGAAGGAACGCATGTTGTCGGTACTGTGTCCTACACCGCATTAAGCCGAGTTGCTGCTTGTGTCCCCTTCTCTGTCTGGTAGGAGCAGGTGTCAGCTTGTCTCTACATGAAGGGACAACAGCCTGGCCTTCCGATCTTGCGCAGCATGGCCAGTCTTGAGTCTTTTCTGTGCTGTTGAAGAGAAGGCCACACCAGTTTGTCAATCACGGCGGTGACAGACGTGTTGTGGTACCGGTTTACAACAAACCGAGCGGCCCTTCGCTGTACTGCTTCAAGTTTCTAAATGTTATGCTGCGTATACGGGTCCCACACTATGCAGGCATACTCGAGTATGGGGCGGACAAGGGTCTTGTAGGCAGTTTCTTTGCTCTCACCAGAGTATAAAAAAAAATCCCCTAGACACTATTAGCATGACAAATTTAGTGATTTTTTAAATGATGAACTGATAATCTGTGCATGCCATGCAAATCGCATTGAAAGCTGGGACTTAATCATAATCAGTGAGGCTTCCGGTTCTAAAGGCTTGGGAATCCGACACTGACTGGCAAATTTTCCCCCCATTATCAATGTACTTATCTTCGTCTTCCTTCTCTCCTGAAACTAGTTCAAAACGGTTTGCGATTATTCTTGCAATCACGAGCAGTTTCCATTTAATAGATTCTTTAGACCTTGCTTACTGCTTTGTTGCATTTACATTTTAATTGATTTTTTTTTTTTTTTAATGGTGCTTACTCTTTCAAACTTGCATAGCTCGCTGTGTTCACCAGTCCGATTTGGATCTGGATCAGTACGATGTGGAAACCAATCATCAAAATCTATACAGTTGGGATGAACGAATTGCTGGCATACTTTTTTCTGTTTACCTACCTAAACATGCACTGGCCTCTCAATACTTCAGCAAGAAGCCGGTAATCGCACTGGTGAAAACACGCGCTGAGACCATCTTCAAACGGGACTTATTTGCAAGCTGTACGGAACATTCTGAGATTTATTGGCCTACAGCGAATTAAAGATTTTATGTACTTTAATTTCAATCATGTATTCAGTATCATTAAATTTTTATATATTTCTTAAAATTTTATTGTTCATGCACTCCTCCATACGTTACAAATATCATTGTGTCCATATATTTCAACTGCATATTGGATTTCAATGTACTTTTGTTTCCCCACCTTTTTTTTTTTTTTTTTTTCAAAGAGCTGAACCGGAAACGGTGAACAACAAGATGTCAAGTGGTCGCCGAAGTGAAAATACTGAAGTACATTATTTACACATAACATGTTTTGCAGTCATAATTGATGTTACAAACAATCTAATTATCTACAAACAATGTTTATAATCTCTTTGGTTCGTTCTTAAACGGTTCACTTATTTCCTTTGCATACATACGTAGATAGATGAGCCGTTCAAGAATAAACCAAAGGGATTGTGCTCGATAATAGATGGCCTTCTTAAACTGTATGGATACATATTTGACATATTTCACCGTCTGTAAAAAAATGTAATTGCCATGTCTATCCGCGAGAGGTGAATCCTGCTAATTTTACCCGTTTTGTCGTCTCAAATGGAAAGAACATTACAATTTAGTATGTAAGAAAGCAAATAACATCTTGGCTTTCTTATACAGGAATATCAACGACTGCCCCCAAAAGGTTAAAGACAACTGCTACAAAACACTGGTTAGACCAGTACTGGAATAATTATGGTTGCTCAGTCTGGGATCCTTACCATCTTAAGGACATTGATAACCTCGAAAAGATTCAGAAGAGAGCAGCACGGTTCGTAACAGGGAACCATATCGGAGAAAAGGGAATACTAGGAAGAACATGAGGAAATTAGAATGGAAACCCATAGAACAGAGAAGAGCTTTTATCAAACTTAATATCTTCTTCAAAGGCAGAGCTAAACTAATTGACATTCCAATGGAACAACTAGTATTGAATAAAAGTAGCACCAGGAGTGGCGGTCAATGTTATACCATACCTGCATCAAATATTGACAGCCACTTGCATTCTGTGGAACTCACTGCCGGGTGCCATCAAGATTGCCACAAATGCAGTCACATTTAAAAAGCAAATTGATAGGACAGTGTTGAGATCTGCATATTGACGATTTTCTATTTTAACTTCCCAGATATTTTATGGTCACCTGGGCCTGAATCTGGCCATTGCTTTTAACTTCTTGAATATCGAGTGCGACCCCTTGTTGCCAGGTTTGCTCCAGGGGCCAACAGACTGAGTCGCACTATTTTATGTTATTTTATTTTACTTTTTAACATGCGCGCTGGTGACCTACTCGTTTTTGCGTGAACCAGTATTTTAGGAAGAAGAAGGATTAGCCTATTCGAGTTTTCTTCATGCCTTAAAATCAAGCAAATTAAGAAGTCACTATACAACGTTGTGGTTTGGTTGACTATATTTCAGGGTAAGAGGGGAGTGGGCAGGGGCGTGGGAGAGAGAGAATGACCGAACCCTGTCTAGGCTATTGATTCAAAGTTGGGTGACTATTTAGTTTAGAGACTTGGCCTGTAGGCCTATGAGAATATTTGAAAGATGGAATAATGATTTTGAAAATTTCTCAAAAAATGTAAGGGCGCGTGAACAAGAACAATTACGACTACGACAAGAATTTAGACAAAGTGTAAAGATGCCATTGATTTAAACAAACTTTTGATCGAGCCCCATCCCAGTGCTTGTGAGTGTGTGTGTGTGTGTGTGTGTTCTATCGGAAGATGGCCCACTGTGTGTGTGTGTGGAGAGAGAGAGAGAGATGAGGTGTAAAATTGTTAAAAGTGGGGAAGGGGTTGTGGAATGGATGAATTTGGTCTGGCTAATTTAGAACCATGTTAGACTTTTGAATACTTGCAAGTTAACATTGTTTTAAAAATGGAATCATGATTTCTTTTTCTGCTAATCTTTGAAAAATGCAATGGTTCGAACAATGACAACTGAAAAAAAAGTTTGAAAAAAAAAGATTCAAACAAAATTTGGACATCTTGAGCAGCCGCTGTGGTGAGGTGGTTAGCATCGCGGACTCCCGGCTGGGAGGTCATGGGTTCGAATCCCATCAGAGTCATGTGGGTTTTTCTGCCCCGACCGGCTCCTACCCAGAGTTGAGTTTGCTGTGGACTCAGTTGGGAAGACTGGGACCACACAGTCAAGTTTCATCCACTTAATGGATGCGTTTCTGAGAGCGTTGCTCAAATTTCCTGACCAACACTGCAGGTGCCTGTATCTCTCAGGCCTGGTTGATGCTGGGATATATTATGAAAGGAAGCGTAGAGTTCAGCCCTGTCATTGTAGTCTCGGACCAAAATGGAAATCCATAGCATCATCTTAATCATCCTCATTCTCATCGATCAGCATTAAAAAAAAATGTCTCAAGTTCTGTGGCCCTTCATGCCCTGCTCTCATGGTGACCTCAATTTTGATGTCCTCTCCACGTCTGTGGCCTCGGTTTGGTTCCATCAGGGTCACCAATATTGGCGAGTCCATGGGGGCTGTAGTTGGACGGACGTGGTGAGCTCACTCACGCCAGCTCTGTGACTAAGCAATTATTGTTGTCAGTAGGGGGCTTAGTAGGTGGTGTCCTGCATATGTTAGATCAGAACAGGCGCCACTGAACACCACCAAAGTGACTCGATCTCCTCCGGTGGGTTGCCTCTTGATGACTTCACATTGACTGCTCCCTGTGGATTGCCAGTGCCGGGGCTGCAGCAGGGCCGACCGAGTTGTGGCTGTGGATGGGGTGTCGGAATGAGCAGTGTGGGTGCACTGCCTCTGAGGTGGCACAGAGGTTGGGACAGCAAAAAAAAAAAAAAAAAAAAAAAAAAAAAATTGGACATCCCTCAAACAAGCTCCATCCGTTTTGTTTCTTGAACAGTGGCTCCCTGTGTGTGTATGTGTGTGTGTGTGTGTGTGCACCTGCGTGCGCACGCAACAGAGAGAAATGAACTGGTTAAAAACAAATCAAAGAGATGGTGCTCAAATGAGCGATTGCCCCAGGGTTTCTCTTATCTTGCATGAAGAAGGAACAGGAAATTCGTTGGAAAACAGCTTCATGACAGGATATGATTGTTCATGTACAGCGTGTATTCAAGTGCAAGTGCACATACACATGCACACGCACACACACATGCATACAAAGTGACTCGCAGCAGAAGGCACATGCTGTGTTGCACTCACACTCAACCCCCCCCCCCCCCCCCCCCACTTCCAACTTCTCTCTCTTTTTGATGCAAAACCATGAAAATATCCAGGATGGAAGCACAACTCTGTTGTGTATGCTCATTCCTTCATGATTGTAAAGGCCGAGTTATAATAGGTAATTCGTGTCAAGGGCTACTAGTCGCATGGTTTTCGATAAGTACTGTAAAAAATATGTAGGCAAAAGTCAGATTCAAGATTATCGACTATTCATGTACGGTTTATTCATTTGATATTTGTATTGGATATACAGTACTGCTCATTTTGGGGGTAACTTGGTGGTCAAAAGAAGTGACAGTTAGCCTAACAGGCCTAGTGGCGGATAAACATCACTCTTTCAATCCCAGGATCCTTGATTCAATTCCTACTTGAGACAGGCAGGTTAGAAAAGATTTTCTCTTAGAGTCAGTATCTGTGCAGACTCCTACTACCACCAGGTCCTTTGGATAACACTTTAATTTTTCAGAAGTCTTGTATGCGAACATGTGCATTAAAACAAAATTATACTGCTTCCAAGTCCTTTGCAGGGCACTTCAATTCTTCGTAAGGCTTATATGTGAACACATGCATTTTCAAATAAAAGATGCTGCTGCCACCAAGTCCTTTTGATGACACTTTGATTGCTCGGGAGTCTTGTGTGTTTGTTTATTTTCAATGCATGTGTTCACAATCTTCAGAAGTCTTGTCAAGCCATGCATTTACACCTGTCGACAAGTCCTTTAGTTGACATTCTCATTGTACAGAAATCTTGTATGTCAACACCTGTAGTAAAGATTAAAAAACAAACAAACAAAGTGCCACCAAGTCTTTCGGACAGCACTTTAATTCTTCGGAAGTCTTGCATGTAAACATATGTACTAAAGAAGAAAAAAAATACCGCTGCAAAGTCCTCTGGGTTACACTTAAATTCTTTGGAAGTCATGTATGCGAACAAATGTTATCTTGCCTGAAGAAGAACAAAGAGGTTAAAATGCATCATGTTTTGTCTTGTAATTTGTTTGTCCCTGTCGTTTAGCAGACTTACTAAAAATTCTTTTCAAACTTTGGTTCAATTTCTGCCTGCAGTCACTTCCCTTTGAAACCAAAATGAAAAAAACAAATGAACGAATATTTGTGATAGAGGTAATATGACAAACAGCCAGGCGTACTTGAACTTTTTGTGATGGTTGACACTCTTAGTAGTTGACATTTTGTATTGCACAATGTTCACTTTTTGTCTGGAACTTCACATTCAAACACATTCAGTTTATATTTACATATTTTCACAAACCATGCATGAAGCAGTCTTGTTTTATGGGAAAAATATGCCATTCTTCACTGGTTCAATGAAGGGAAGACACTGAATACCGCATGAAAATGATCCTTTGTAACTTAATGGCTCGTATTGAAGACTGGATGCTAAACAGTTTGCTGTCTAAACTATTTTGGTGTGTGTGTGTGTGTGTGTGACAGAGAGAGAGAGAGAGAGAGAGAGAGAAAACTTGATCAAAAAGTGAAGTGTCGGCAGAAAAAAATGGGGGTCAGTTGGGATACCGTAAATTTAGTTTTTCTTTTATTTTGCCCAAGCTCTCATAACTGCATTTGCCCAGCTGAAAAAAAGTTGAACATTACAAGAAAGAAAAAAGAGATTGAAGGAGGAATCCACTGTGCGCTGTAGACAGGTGAACATCTCTAGAATGCACCAGCTTGCACCTATTGAAGTAACTTTTCACAAATTGTCCATCTGTATGTGTGTGTGTGTGTGTGTGTGTGTGTGTGTGTGTGTGTGTGTGTGTGTGTGTGACTCTCGATATCCCTCATTTTTTATTTGACTGTACTACTATAAGAGCTCACTTTCAGCTTCTTCATAATAAGATGAAGTCCTTTAACCTTTCGCTGACTGTGTCTAGTGTTTTCAATCCCAGTTATGAGAATGGTTGTGAGTCTGGCAATTTTGGCTTTTTAACTTATTAAACCTCATCCTCTTGGAAGATATTTTTAACTCCTCCACCGCCCCACCCTGTCCTCACTGCCTCCCTCCCCCCTAACGGTTTTTTTTTTCCCTATTCGTGAATTTTTGAAATGTTAATCTAGGCATATACCATATCAGTTTGGTTTGGCGTCTAATTTGCATGTAGAGCAAGGCTTTTTCATTCCCCCCTCCCACTCTTTTCCTCCCTCTTCTCCCCTTCCCCAATCCATATACACCCATAAGCTGTTCGACTCTTACAAGTAATATGTCAGCCAGTTCCATACTTTGATGATCCTTGACTCCCATGTATTGGATATACATGTGGTCACACAGAATTGATGTTTCTGGATACCAGTATATATGGGCCCTTAGTGTGTGTGTGTGTGTGTGTGTGTGTGTGTGTGTGTAGAAATATTTTGTCTATATGTATATTGCTTTGATGTTTGAAGAGGGAGAGAGAGATGGTGGCAAAGGGATACAAGATTGTGTATAATGGGTAGAATCCCTTTATTTTATTTATTTAAAATTTTTTTTTTCTGTGTGTGTGTGTGTGAGCGTGCATATGTGTGCATGTATGCGTGTGTTTGTGAGAGTGAGTGCATGTGTGTACGAGTGCTAGAGTATGAGTGTGTGTGTGTGTGTGTGTGCGTGCGTGTGTGTGTGTGTGTGTGTATAGGGTAGTATGGTGTGGTGTGTGTGTGGGGGTGTGTGTGTGTATGTCTGTGTGTGTGAGTGTATAAGTTTGTGTGTATGTGAGGGTATGGGTGTGTTCATATTGAGATGTGTGTATTTATGTATGTGCGTGTGTTTGTGTGTGTGCGCATGTGCATGTGTGTGTGTATGTGTGTGTGTGTGTGTGTGCGCACGTGTGTTTTTGTGTGTTAATTATGTTCCTTTTCTTTGAATGAAAAACGTTGATATTCTGTTCATAATGTTTTCTTAAATGTCAGTACAACCATGAGTTAATCTGACAATAAGTTGGTTTCACTCAGTCAATCAGTGTGTGTGTGTGTGTGTGTGTGTGTGTGTGTGTGTGTGTGTGTGTGTGTGTGTGATGCTTGATGCCCTTAGGTAAACACAACTTACACGAAAATAGATTGAATAGTTTGTCAGTTACCAACTTAACCATTTTTAACTTTCATTTTACAATGATGATGCAAATGTATGGTTTTATTCTCCATTCTTTTCAGTTTTAATGTGTGTATGGTTTGTTATCTGCTGATTAGGTTCACAGTGTTTTTCCTGCAAATAGTACTTATTTTTTACATGTATTATTATTCTTATGATGATGATGATTATTATTATTAAGAACATCTATATGCATAATCAATTGAATGTACTAGGCGTTTACAATAAACAAGAACATACATTAAACTACAAACCAGATGAATATGAAAAGACAACACACTAAAATGCACCCTGCAAATCACAAGCTCGCTCCACGTTCACATGTACCACCACCCAACCTTTCCCTCTCACACTCCCTCTCCACTCTTCATTCATCTCTCAAAGACACTTAGATGAATAAACAAAGGCATCCAAGCACATATACTACTCCCAAAAACAACACTGGCACAAATTTGCATACTTGAATCAAGTCAGATGGGAAAAAGGAAAATTTTCAAGTTTGATTTTAAAGAGGACAGAGATATAGAGAATCTGAACATTTTTTCTCTCTCTTTTTTTTTAATGGGCACACATAATGAAAAAAAAAATCCAGTTATCAACATTACCAGTATATACAAACATCAAACAAAATTATAAGACAAATCCATCAAATCCTCAACACTTGGAGAAGGCAAATTATGCTGACAAATTTCAGTATCACATTGTTCAAATACAGCTTCAAGGTCACGTGCAACACGTAAATAGAGAAGAAAGAAAATATTTTGTATATTCAGTTAGCATTAACCCTCTATGAAGTAAAATATCTGGGAACCATTTTGTTTGGTAGCTTGTGTAATTCATTTGCATCAAGGACATATTTCTCCATTTTACATCTGTAGCCCAACTTCTTGAAAAACATTTTATGTTTCATTTTGTTAATTCTACATTTATGAATAAAATATCATCCAGTTAGAATTATCAGATCTAACATATCATCACTTTTTTGTTTTCTCATTAGTGCCAAATAATACAATTCCCACATTAAGGGACAGTCTTTCACATTTTAAGAAATTTTTGACAACATTTTTTGGGGAGGACTCTCCTTGACTGGCGTTTCTGCATTCCTGCCATGCTGGGGTTTCCTTTTTTCTTCTCAACCGTTTTAGGCTGTGGAACTTAGTGTGAGACAGATGTCATGACTTCTACTCCGCTGTCACCATGGAATCTTGTTTTTTCACTTCATAGTTTAGGTATTATTGTAGACTCCAGTTATAACACCATTTATATTCCCTTGATTTGAAAATTACAAGTGTATATGTCAGATAAAGTATCTGTGATGGTGTATGTCGGCTTATCCTTTTTTTTTAATTGTAAACAATGACAGCATATTGTATTGTCACAAAATGTGATACAACAAAGAAATTAACATTAAAGTTCGTGTGGTAATGAGCTAGAGTCTGTACTGTGAATGTACTGTTCATATGTGAGATTCAAATTAGATGTCTTTTTCCACACACCCAATCTGTTGCCTTCCTCTCCTGTTATGGAATCAGTTCAACAATGATAACCAGCAACTGTGGAACATTTCAGTGTTGAAATCGGTCGCATTTGTTTGGACTGCCTTGCACTATTAGTTCACACAGGATGACAATCACTTAGCTGTTCCAACCTTGTGACATTGTATTTAAAACTGGTTGATACTCAGTTATAGTTATGAATAGACACCACGTGATCTTCCTTAGTGAGTTCATACCATTCAGCCCTTAATTGTTGAACAAGGTAAAACTTTTTCTCGGCTCAGCAGGGAGGTGGGAGGGCATCTTAGTTTTGGGACAGGTAAGTATATTGTAAAACTATTAGTATTAAACAGTAAACAAGTGGGGTATTTTTTGCTCCCATAAGAAAACCTAACACAGAGTAACTTTTATTCAAGACTGGAACAGCCTTTTAAACTTGAATAAAGTCAGACAAATACATAGACGAACAATCTAATAGTGGGGGAAAAAACAAGCGTAGGCCAGCAACTGAACTGTCTTCATAGTAATGACTTGGCAAAGATTTGGACTTAGGGAGTTTGAAGATGGAGAAACTGGGAACATGAAATTAAGAAAATATGTTACAGATATGAAAACTCTTCACTAGCTGCATAAGGGAACCATCGCAATCCCTTTTGAAGGCAGATATATTGGTATTGCCTTCTCCGAGGCCTTTCATCCGCTGGGTCGGAACTCATCAGGGAGACACGGCTGGTTGTGTCTGTGCTACTGGCGTCAAATAGAGACACACCACAGTCCATAATACTGTGGTGTTCTCACCACCAAGGGTGCAAAAAGGAATCCAATAGCACCCCCAAAGCAGCCAGCGAAGAGTAGTAAATAAAACCAAACAAAAGTGTGGGGAGGAAAAAAGTTGCTGAAAAACTAAAGACATTATGCAAATAGTATAAAATGTAGGGGACAATCTTTGAGCCTACGCTTGAGGATCCACCCAAAGATGCAAGGGAGATCAAAAGACAAACACGCAGACGGACAGAAACAAATACAAATAACCTCAATTTAATCAAAACAAAATCGGAAATGAAATGAGGCAGGGAACAGTAAACGATAAACAGTAAACAAGTGGAGTTTATCGTTTACTGTTCCCTGCCTCATTTCATTTCCGATTTTGTTTTGATTAAATTGAGGTTATTTGTATTTGTTTCTGTCCGTCTGTGTGTTTGTCTTTTGATCTCCCTTGCATCTTTGGGTGGATCCTCAAGCGTAGGCTCAAAGATTGTCCCCTACATTTTATACTATTTGCATAATGTCTTTAGTTTTTCAGCAACTTTTTTCCTCCCCACACTTTCGTTTGGTTTTATTTACTACTCTTCGCTGGCTGCTTTGGGGGTGCTATTGGATTCCTTTTTGCACCCTTGCACCCTTGGTGGTGACAACACCACAGTATTATGGACTGTGGTGTGTCTCTATTTGACGCCAGGAGCACAGACACAACCAGCCATGTCTCCCTGATGAGTTCCGACCCAGCGGATGAAAGGCCTCGGAGAAGGCAATACAAATATATCTGCCTTCAAAAGGGATTGCGATGGTTCCCTTATGCAGCTAGTGAAGAGTTTTCATATCTGTAACATATTTTCTTAATTTCATGTTCCCAGTTTCTCCATCTTCAAATCCCTAAGTCCAAATCTTTGCCAAGTCATTACTATGAAGACAGTTCAGTTGTTGGCCTGCGCTCGTTTTTTTCCCCACTATTGGATTGTTCGTCTGTGTATTTGTCTGACTTTATTCAAGTTTAAAAGGCTGTGCCAGTCTTGAATAAAAGTTACTCTGTGTTAGGTTTTCTTATGGGAGCAAAAAATACCCCACTTGTTTACTGTTTATCATTTACTGTTCCCTGCCTCATTTCATTTCCGATATTAGTATTAAAATTCCTTTTTCTTACATTTACCTGTCCTAACATATGCCTCAATACTGAAAAGGATGGTGGGCCAATCCTCACCTGAGAAATGATAGCCCACTCTAAACTCACATGAGAATATCACTATACAGTTCCCCAGCCAACTTGGCATTCAAAGGCCCATTGGACATCTAAAAATAGTTCCTTTCAACAATCTGGAGGCAAAATGAATCATCACCATCCTCCCTCTAAGATGAAAAGAACAATCAAAGATAAAACAATAGTTGGATCAGGAAAAGGATGAGACCCAAAAGACAAATGTTGGATGCTCTTGAGAAGAAATACAGTAAAAAGTCATGTCAGTAGCACCTTCAATCAAGAACTGAGACCCCCCAAAAAAACCACACTGAAAATAGGCCTGTCAATGGTAGCTTAAATCAAAAGCCAAGATAAAAAGCACAATCAAAACAGGTATGTCAATGGCAGCTTAAACTAAGAGCCAAGACAAAAACATATAATCGAAATAGGCAAGCTAATGGAGGCATAAACCAAGTGGCTGATACCTAATCAAAATCAGTCTGTCAGTGGCAGCTTAAAGCAAAAGCCAAAAGCCAAAAATCAATGGCAGCTTAAAGCAAAAGCCAAAACAAAAATATACAGATCAGGGCATGTCAATGGGATCTTAAACAGAGAGCCAGGGCAAAAATACTTGTCATAATATGCGCATCAGTGGCAATCCACACCGTTAGATCAAGCACCAAGAAGAAATACACAGTTGAAATGTAGGCGTGTCAACAGCATCTTCCATAAAAGCCATGGCAAAATTGTATAGTCATAATAAGCAAATCAATGGTAGTCAAACCATACGTCAAGACAAAAATACACAGTCACATGAGGCACATCAATGGCATCTTCCATAAAGAGCCAAAGCAAAAATATATCTTCATAATAGTCGGACCTCTGGCATATCAAATAAAGCGCCAAACAAAATTACACAGATCACAGGTGCAAAAAATCCAGGGTAGAAAAAAAATGGCACATGTATCAACAAATTTAGTATTGTTTTGGATGTGTTGCCACCTGAACAACTACAACCCCCTCAACCTCCTCATCCCTATTCCCCCAGACAACAGTCAAGAGCCTCCATGTTCTCAGACATATCTTGTAAAATAGAATCTTCCAAAGATCTGTCTCTTCAACCTGCTGCCTGACAGATACCGGGGACTGAGATACTTTGCCAGAATGACGGAAAGAGCCAAGATTTAACTGACAGGATTTCACTTGCCCTTCTCTCCGCTCTTGGGGGGAAGTGGTTCCTGGCCATAGATGTAAGCCTTGCAAATTACCTACTTGACCCAGGAGCTTATCTTCTGGGGACATATAACAGCACTCTCCTGGCCACACCTTAGAAGGGAGCTCACGGAGCGTGACTCTGCCATCTGAAAGTACTTCTTCAGTGCTCTGACAGGACCATTGACCTGTTCCACCTTCGACTGTCTGGTTCTGGGATTTGATGATGAAGAGACCAGCAGATGCAAGGTTACTGTCAGGAGCTGCTCTTTGGGCTTTGCGGATTTGGCTAGGAATGAAGGGGAAGTAGACAGAGTAACTGAGTCACCATAACGCCACTTCAGGGACTGTGGGTCCCTGGAGTAAGCATGAACATCACTAACCCTACAAGCCAAAGGCAGGATGACCAAAAGCATGTGTTTAGTAATAAGTTCCCAACAGAGTTTTCAGGAGGAGCTCAAAGTCACTGTAAGCCAGATATTCTAGTACTAAAGGTACATTAAGGACATTGGCCGACTCTAGAGCACCCTATGGAGCAATGAACAACTAGCTCCATAAAAAAGTATCATGGCTGATATCAATGTCTCTCCCCATAAGCTTGAAGAATTTAGCAATAGCTGACCTGAACCATCTAAGGGTACTCATCTTTCTCCCCTTACTGCAAAAATTGGTCTAGCTTTTCAATTTCAGCCTTCTCTGGGAAGATGCCAGCCTGCATATTTCAACTACATAGGTATATATCAGGATATAACACTTGATGTTCTTGTACACTTTTAAGTTTTCATTAAAACTCTGATTCAGTCAGTTTGTATTAGTTGCTTTATTAGTAAGACATTCTTGCACGCTTATAAAGTTTAACAAAAGAAATCTGATTCAATTTGTATTAGTTGCTCTGTTAGTAAGACTTTCTTGCACACTTTTAAGTTTTAATAGAAAATCTGATTCAATTTGTATTAGCTGTTCTGTTGGTGAGACACTCTTGCACACTAGTAAGTTTTGATAGAAAATCTGATTCAGTGACAGGTCCTACGATTCCTGCTCAGATTGGGAACACTCAGAAAAAAATTATCAAAAGTATGTTGAAGACATTTCAGTGGTTTAATAGGCTTCTAAAATTGAAGCAGGTGTGCACCAAATGAAGTTCAAATATAAACTGGAAGGAAACAGTCATAAAACTGTTCCATCTCACAGCCACACTCAGACCTGAAAGAAACGAGTGCTTGTATGAAAAAAGGAAGCTTTCACTTTTTCAAATGTACAAGTCAGCAAACAGTCCAAGTTTTTACTTAAAAAAAAAAAAATCATTGCTGAACCCCACAAATCAGAAACCCAAACCTGCTTCTTTTCTTTTTCAGAAATGGCAGTGTTCTTCAGGCTTTACACTCTTCTGCTAACTTCAAAGCCATGCGGGCCATGGTGAGAGCGCCGTCGTAGGTTTTGTTGCTCCCAATGAAGCCTGAGGCATGGACGAAAATGCAGCCAGGGATCCCACTTTTGGTGCTCAGTTCTTCATCCCTCAATCCTCTCCACTCCTGTGGCAGTGGCAGTCTGAAACACAGATGGTCTGAATTCTACAAACAGCTTGCACTTTTGATAGTGATGCCAACCCTGTTCGCTAAGACCTTCAAAACCGATGTCAACGATGTTCACTATAGAACTTGGACTTCTGATGCCTGAACTTTGACCTCTAACAATAGGCTGACACAGTTCATGACAGAACTTTGACCTCAGACAGAGATATCGACACTGTTCACTAAAGTGGCTAGCAGACATAGGAGATATTCGCTGTGTTGAAACAGTTTTCAGACACACCACACCCTGCAGACGCAGCCAACCATACGCAAGACACGGTTAGGTCATTTGCATACCTGATCTTTCACCTTGATTTCTTTGTGTGCTCTCTGCAGTTTGCCTTGATACCAATCGCAGCATAATCATTAGTGACAGTCTTCTCTTCTCTGCATTCCGTGGAGACTGTGTTTGTATGGGCAAGTGAAATTATGTGTTTTGATTAGATTACTTCATTTAACCACTTGACTGCGGCTGCCTACTCTGCTAGTCAGCAGTGCTGTTTTGTGATGTGGCTGTTGAACCTGCTGGTCAGCAGAATGCCATCTTGAAATGCAGCTGCTGAACCCACTCATCAGCAGAAAGCTGTCTTGCAATGGAACAACCCAACCCACTCATTACAGGTACGCACAGTTGGATAATCAGCAACAATTTGCCTGCGTAGTGTTGTTCAGCTGAAATGCGGCCTAAGCAGCCAAGGAGTTAAAAAATTCAAACTCTTCATTGAACAGCTGTGTTTTGTATATGACTGGACTCAGAGAAAAAATTCTATTAAAAAATGCCAAAAAATATAATTATTCAAACAAAATAAAAGTACTACTATTCCTTGAAAGTGAAAAATTGCCAGTAAAAGTAACATTACCTTGTTAACAGTTACCTTTTACCATATTAAAGGAATGACTTTTGATGCATGATAAATGCTGATAAAATGCAGATGAGTTGGTTTCTTTCATTAGCAAAATCAATTTCTTGATCCGAGCTCAAATATGTAAGTTGTACTAGATTTTATGAACCAACTCAGTCAGTCACACACACACACACACACACACACACACACACACACACACACATCTACACTCGGCACCTCCAGTCTAAGACCATGATTTGAAACCTGGCAAAGTTATCACTTGTTATCGACCAAAATAACAGCAGGCAATCAAATTTCAATTCAAAATGTCCTTTCAAAAACAACAATCTTGCCGTTTTCAGTGTTACAAAATAAACTTTACCAGACATCGATTTTACACTTGAATTGATATGGATTCATTAATTTTCAGTCAGCAACTGGCCAACTTTCAACATGACCAAATTGGCCTTGTTGCAGTTAATCTCCAACAATATTGACAATAAACAAATTTATTTCTGCTTTAAAGTCATCACAAAACACTTTTTGATTTTGTCGCTACTTATTTTTCTGTATAAATAAGCTTCTTCTGTTAAATTCAATACCGGTACATCTGCTGTCTCTCTGCTCAAAATTCTGGCATCCATCATGTGCAGTCAAAATCTCTAATTTTCTTAATTATCATCCAATCAAATTAATTCTCATTCAAGATGTGGGGTCATTTCCTGTTGAAATGTTGCTCAATCAATGCTGGTTCCAATGACCTAGTCACAAAATTATGTGGCAAGAATACAACTTCTGCTTGCCATTTGATTAAGGCAACCCATGCCCTCATGCCCCACACATAAATGCGTTATCCGAATGATAAGGAGGTTTACATGCCACCATGTTTTCCAAACGCCTAGAGTACACTACATATAGGCATGTTTTAGAAATGATAGGGGTTAATATTTATGTAAATCTAAAACTGACCATGGGAGTTCTCAAAATCAGTAAGGACAAAAAAAAGGAAAATTGTGCCTGAAAGTGTATCAAATACTAATTTTCATTCATTTCTCCCCCTCTTAAAATTTTTATAACTCTTCCAACAAGTATCCTTTTACAGGACGATACCTGTCAGAGAGCACTTTTCTCACCTGTTCTCAAAGGATCCTTGGTTGATGGGCACACACCTTACACGCCAGCGGCCGTTTTTGTCAGCAAACAGCAGATACTTGATGGGCGGGGAAATGCCAAGTTCTTCCTCCATGGTGAACAGGTGCTCTTTCCAGGGGGCGTTCCCCTCTGTCATCACTATGATTTCCCCACTGCTATCCACCTGAAGCAAGGGCACTGCATACAGAACTTGTAATCACTCTTCTCAAAATATGTATCTTATGCACTGAACCATGCAGCAGTCTAATGAACAATGAAAGAAGTAGGAAACAAGATGATCCAGTCCCCAGGTTGTAACCATTTACAGGCTACACATGATTTAAACGCACAAAATATGGGGGAGAAACAAATATGGAAAGGCAGCTGGGATACAAAGATACACCCTTCTCAAAGAAAACTCTACAACAAGGTCTGCTGTAATGAATGAATAATCAAATTTGTTTCAATGTTCTAATAATTACCAGAACACAGTAACAGTGACAAGAGACTTAAGTGATGCTGGTTTGTTAATAGCTCGAGGCTTCCCCAGAACGCTGGGTTAAGCCATGATCAGGCACACCTACATGGTATCTAGGATCTTTCTTTATACAGTTACATGATGAGGCCAACCAAGTGAAATGTTCATCCTTAAGATGGCAATGACCAAAGTACAAGTTATCTTTCTAACCACGAGAATGAAAGTTTTCTCTGTGAGTAAAAGATGATGAAACACTGCTGCAACTTAATTGCATGTCCTACCTCTTTCCTGTCATTGAGAGCTTTCAGGACAATATCCTGAGCAGGTAGCCAGACTGTCTTGTAGAAGTTCACACAAGACAAGAACTCAGCACCAGCCAGTTCAAATGCTAGCTGGAAGCAGGCCTGCAAAGACATCAGAGGCTAAGATTTAAAACGCTCAGCCATTCAAGTACCTTTTCTACTACCTGACCTATCTGTAACACACACACACTTCGGATTAGCTTTTTCGCAGCATGCTGCAAGAATGATTGCGGCAGCCAACTTACCACTTGGCGAAGTGGGGTGAAAATACTCACGGCAAGTGATCTGTCACTCGGGGCATGTCGCGAGAATGATAGCAATAGTCTTCTAAAAATAAAACTGACCTAACTTCCTGGAGAATTTTTAACCAGTGGTGTCAGTGTACAGATAAGTCCTTCCTATGTCATATCATACCAGTTAGCAAGCTGGTAACAGTCGATTTCATTGGTTAATTTGAAAAGAAAGCAACCAACCCGTTGGCGTCTTCAAGCACTGAATTAGTGCGCCTTGTTCAAAATATTTCATTTTCAACTCCATCAAACAACAACAAAATACTTATTTTGACTTTAAAAACATTTTTCACCAAGAAAATTAACAATAGTTCTATTTTACTGTTAAATAATAATGTCACTGTCGTATTTAGGCTTTCAAGAAAAATAAATTCAAAATGGTCAAAATCAGGTGGCCTGAGGGAATTTCAGTGCTGTGACTGCAATGTTAACTGGGTACATAGAGCAGAACGAGGGTCTGCCTTGATAATGTTAAAGATTTTTTTTTCATTTGATCACTTTTACTTTTCTGAACATATTAAAGCTGGCTAAAACCTTCTCGAGGAATGCATTCTTTTTTCTCAATAATCATAACTCCTCTGATGTTGGACGATATCGATATTCAAACTGAAACAATTCTGTGTCACCGATCTTCCTGACAGCTGCTGGTCGTCAGATGGCATAATCAACTCTGATGCTATACAGTACCCAGAACAAACACAATGAAACATACCATTATTTTTCTTTGTTAGTTGCTGCGTTGCCATGTTCCTGATCCTATAAAACTCACAGGTAAACGTTTTCTTTTTTTCTTAATCCCCATTCTAATTTGAGAATTTTTGTCGTAATTATCCAACCTGACCATACTGAATATTTCATGCAAACAATTAGACACATTTCACTGGAAACCATGACAGTCAATGCAAGGAAAACTCTGCAGGTCTGTCATTTTGCATCTTGTGAATGAGGTCAGTAAAGGTACAGAAGTGATGTAGCACCGTTTTTCTTTCCTCTTCTGTGTGTACATGAGCACGGTGCTACGTCAATCTGTTAATGCTTTTGTATTCAATTTTTTGTTTGTTTGTTTTGTTTCATGTCATTTCAATTCAAATGATATTAGACTTATATTTGTTTGCGCCTGAATGAAATCAGGAACTGAAGGTTGTGGGTAACTGAGATTTGAACCAAATTACTTCTGTGGTCTGTTCTTAGAATGGGAATTGAATCCGTTAACATATTATTCTTGGAAAATATCTTGCCTGGATGAACAATGATTCTCCTTTTTTTTTTCTTTGAAACTGAAATAATGAAACAAATACAGAGCTGCTTTCTCGATGATGTTGACTAATTTTGTGTGTGTGTGTGTGTGTGTGTGTGTGTGTGTGTGTGTGTGTGTGTGTGTGTGTGTGTGCGTCTTGCATCAACTTTTACATCCTGCAGATTTGTTGAGCATATTGGTTTTCACTAGGGACTCATTTCAATGTGTGTGTGTGTGTGTGTGTGTGTGTGTGTGTGTGTGTGTTCTCTCTTTCTTCTTCTTTTTTTTTTTTTCAATCAGACTGTTCACCTGTATTGTTTACATTTTACTGTGGTAAAAAAAAGAAAGAAAGAAAAACTTTGTGTGCAGTATTACTTGAAAATAACAAAACAAAAACAATGATCGTAACTGCTTGATATTTCATTTTCTTTCGACACTCTTTGCAGTAATTTTGTTGATAAAGATTAACAACGATCATCAGTTGATAATGCAGATGAGATATTAAATCCATAGATTCATGGGTGATCTGTAGCAAACTTTCTGTCATCAGTAACCACAAACAAGATGAGGTATGACACAAAACTACATGGTCTCAATAACTTCCATGTTTTATCTATCTTCTGACATTCTGGGCAATAAAATACAGTCTTACAAGAATAAAAAAAGGGTATATGACAAAAAAACAAACAAAAAAACCCCCTCTCATCCAGTAAGTGACTATCTATTGACTAACTTTGAAAATAAGTCAAGTACGTTAATGTTGTTCCTAGCAACAGGGACAGTAAGCGATTCTGAGCTAAATAACAACAACAACAAAAATCTGTATCATACCATTTCATCCAAATTTTTCTCATTCCACTTTGGATTACAGTCTCCCACTCGTCTGCTGAGGTGTGTGGAAATTCTGTACCTGTAACACCAAAATGGCTGCCGATGCACACCCTGGACATTTCAAAACAGCATACATCAACCTGCTGACCAGGTCAAGTTTTGGTATTTGCCCTCTAGCTGATAATAGAAACCATTTATGAGCTAGCCAGGCTAATGTTCCTCATTTTAAGGAACTGCATTGTACACTTTTGGTATTTATCAACTATTCTGGTTGTTGGCAAAGATGTGGGTTTTATAAAGTTAAGCTTTAACAGAATCTGAACAATATTAGAACAGAAATTTGATGTTCTAAGTAAACTATCTGCAAAAATACTTTGGATCTGTCTTTCCTTTAGTTTCATAACTTTCTTCTTCTTTATTAAAATGGAATTTCTAGAAATTACTTGAACTTACTACAGATGATAGCCAATCTTGGTCCAAACATATTTCTATACTTTGCAAAAGGCTTGCCAAGAAATCATTCAAGTTGAATAGAATAATACATTTTCTTGATCAGTATATCGGCAAGCTACTTTTTCACGCTTACATCCAGCTAGACATTGATCATTCATCAAGATTTTGGGATCTGGCCAACACGTTGACAGCTTATACAGACGCTTTCTAAAGAAAATTCTCCTCAAATCCTCTCCTCCTGCCCTGATGATTATAAACAATTAGACATTCTTCCTTTCAATCTGAACTGTCATTATAACAAAGCTGTCTGTATGTATAAAATGAACAATTTAATATGCCTATCTCAATGTCCAATCAATGATGTTCATAACAAACATAATATCCACATTCTTTTTCCCTAAGGACTAATCTATTCAAGTCCTCTCTCATTCATTGTAGTAGTAAATTATGGAATGACATACATGACTGCATTAAATGTAAACCAAGCTTACTATCACTCAGGAAGGCATACCACATGCATTTAATCGACCTGTATTAAGTTTAAACATGCAGAATAAAATTATTGTGTAACATCTCAACTCGATGGGTTCCCTCTAACTAAGCATGTTCATACCAGTTAAATTGTTTATGTGCTTGTGGTGTAAGCATTTAGTGATATCAGATGATATTAGGTGGTGTTTGTGTGAAGGAGGTAAATCTCAACTTGATGGGTTCCCTCAAACTATGCATGTTCAAACAAGTTAAATTGTTCATGTGCTTATGCTGTGAGCATTTGGTGATGTTACGTGGTGTTTGTATGATGGAGGTAAATTTGATGTGTGTGTGTGTGTGTGTGTGTGTGTGTGTGTGTGCGTGATATTTTTTCCCTCAAATGTATATTATATCTAAATTGTATCCTAATTTTGTCTAAGTACTATTCATTTTATTCAAGTTTATTTAATTCATGTGTTTTTTTTTTCTAAATTCATGTTTGTTGTTTCTTTCTTATGTATCATGTACATGTTTCTCCTACTACGTGGAGCATCAGGAAATTACCCCCCAAAAAGAAAGAATCATTTGGAGAGTGGGCAGCTCATGCTACTCAACCTAAGGGAATATATGAGTGCTCTCCCTTGAGCAAAACAAACTCACTTTACTCCGAAATAAATTGGTTTTCTCCCTTTTTCACAACTGCGAGGAGGAGGGAGGAAATTCTAGCTGTTTGGACAGGTAAGTATGTCATAAAACTATTTTAGTAGGAAGAATCCTTTTCTTCATACTTACCTGTCCAAACAAATGCCAGAATATCGAAAAGGATGGTGGGATCTCACTTTGGAGTCAGAAGTTTGGATTCAAGCACAAGGATGCCTGAAACTCATACCAGAGTTCAGCACCAGAACCAAAATGGCTTTAATCAGGACTCTTGGAGGTTTAAAGATAGTCCCCGCTCTCCGTTATGCAATAAACAATCAAGCAAAAAAAAAAAAAAAAAAAGTCAGGATCAGGAAAAGGAGAGGACCACTGTAATCAGCCTAACACAGACAGGTTCCCAATCAATGTCTAGTAGATTAGTAATTGTTCACACTGCAACACAGAACATAGCACAAAATTAGTTGATCAATGTACATTCACAATGACTTCAAGTCAGTGTGGTAACCAGGGCCAACTCAACTTGTCGCCAACACTTAAGCAAGTGGGCTTGTAATGTCTGGTTGTAACTGGGCACAAAATAATTCAGGAGGAAAATTTTGCCACAGTCCCCATTAGTCATAGCCAATCTACCCATGCCCACTATCTTCAGATAAATGTAGATCCAACTGTCAATGGCGACACTGCAGTTTGTTTCTTGTTAGGAAACTTTGAGCGTTAAGATGTAGTGTCTAAAAGTGTCTACTAAAGTGGAAGTGACCTCCATTTGCACAGAGCCTCAATTCAAGTCAAAGTCTTAGAATATTATTTTCAACTCATACTGTCGGCAACAATGAGTAATAGCAATGGCTGATTTTTTTCCACATTATTGTGGACACTTGGTGGCACACGCACTTCTGAATCAATCACAATGGCTAAGAAAGTAGTATGGGTGTGTTTGCACTCGCATCAAGCTCAGTAGCAGTATGTGATATAATTTTTAAAAAAAAGGGAGGAGTCAAGACTTGTCTTACAGATCAATTCCAGCTTTGACATCAACAACACACAGACACTTTCATAGCAAACTATATCCACAACTACATTTCATACAAAATTTGTTGCACTTGATTTTTTTCAAGGGGGTGGTGGACATGGTGGAATAGTGCTGGTGGTGGTGGGAGTAATTTTTCTTCTCAAAATATCAACCTGCTTTTATAAGTTTGTCTAGTGCCCTGAAAATAAAACTGGCAGTTACCTAAATGTCAGGTGCGAAAAACAAAGTAGTTAGACAGTTAACGTATTGAAATGGTCTGCTCAAATATGCATCAGATACCAAGCATTAGGCACACAAAAAGGTCTCAATCATCTGAGTCTTTGTGCAAAATACAAAGCACAAACAATTTACACCCAAGGCACATGCAACTCACCTCGGCTCTTCATCTGTTGCATTAACTCCATTATCGATAGCATCCACCTCCTGCACAAAGTTCTCGTATACCTGGTCATAGATGAGGTCAGTGACAGGGTCAGAAGGCGGCAGCTCAAGCAGATGTGCTAAAATGTCATGGCCAAAATGAAGGTAGACCAGACCAGCGGAGCTCAGTTTGGTAACCCATTTTTTCTGTGGCCGCAGGCTGTTCATCGTCTCTGTGAATGATCTGCATATTGGAAAGCAAAACCTGAATTCTCTACCACCTGCTGGTGACCAGGTACCCCTTAGTTCTCTGTCTACCTCCAGGACACAGGTGTGGCATTGGTTACAAACAGGGATACCTCTGCATCCCACAGGGGAGGGAATAAGGACTTAAGAACTACTATGAATCAGAAGTTGGGGGGGTGATGTTTGGCTCAGCGAGTGTGAAACCCTCTCCTCACCACCCTGAATGGGAGGAGGGAAGGCTAGGAGTGGAAGGTCAAGGTCACTGTGGAAGGTCAAGGTCACTGACCTACTGTGGTCCCCAGCTATGGTGACAATGAACAAAATACGCACACCTTTACTCTCCATTTCACTTGACCTAAGTTCACATAAAAAACAAAACCTTCTTTCCGTCTGAAATAAAGGAAATATCAAAAGAGAAGGACAGGAGTGGAAGCAAACAATGGGGGCAAAGTTGTGTGGCATGGGGAAGGAGGGAGAAGAGGATGGGGAGAGAAGAGGGCTGGAGGGGGAGAGGAAAAGAAGACCAAGAAGACACTGACACATCATGGAGTTGATGGAATCTTACAAAACATACAACAATACTTCCATAGTGTCTGTACAGTTGTCTTTCAATCAGCAGCCATGTTATTTACAGCCTAACCAACCTCAGTAGCTCTAAAGCAGTGTCAATGAACTTTACACAAAATGTACAATCCATACTATACAACAACAAAAAAGCAGTGACCCAGTTATACAGACATGCCCTGACAAACCTCTGGTGGTGATCATAGCGATGGATGTCAGGGTTGTACACCCCTCCCACATCCACAACAATGTCACACTGCTCTAGCAACTTGGGGTCCCTCGTTCTGCAACAGTGTGCACAAATCATCTGATGGACACAAAAACTTTAAAGATTCTGCTTGCAGCATAAACATCAAACACATACACACACAAATTACTTACAAAGAACATTTTTCTTTTTTTTTTTTCATCAATATTTAATTTGTAGCCACAATGTCTGGAACAGTCATTCAGCTGTTCTGGGACAGTAGACATGTTGGTCCTGGGAACAGGAAAATTCAGTCTAATCCCAGTGTGACATGCTGTAAGTAGCAGGCTAATTAAGATGAGCTTCAGGGAGTGGAAGAGAAACTAAACTTCCCAAAAGGGCATAAAAAGCCAGTCCACACACACACACACACACACACAACACACACAAACACACACACACACACACACATACACACACCATCCCCCAACCCTCTCCCTGCACTGAGTGGACTGCTGAGCACCACAAAGATTCTCTTGCTCGGGAACAAGAGTGCAGAACTGATCACCAGGACTGAACCCCTATCTACAGGGGAAGGAAACAATGTCGCAGACATGGCAGGACATGAACTCAAAAGGGGATGACGCATTGCTAGGGCGAGTGGCTTCCACGTCATACGGGCAGATCAAAGCATCAAAGCATGTATACATTTGGCAGTGAGGGCAACCCTTAACTGTCTGGACCTGAGCCACTGAGGAGTAAATATTTCTGGAAATACAGAAATGGTGTGTGAAAGACAGCAAGCATAGGTTAGGGCTGGTACTTCACTCTCCAGAGTTTGCCTTGGCTTAAGGCTGTGTCAGGCCAGCTGACATAGGCTAGAACACCAAGGCTACATCAAAATGTTGTTATGCTCTGCAGTTATGCTCTGCATAGTTATGCGGGGATTGTCTTCAGTTGTGACAAGCTCCTAGCATAACATTATCAGTCTCCAAAATCCCCCGAAGTCGGAATGTGGCAGCCCATGTGGCGTGGTAATCAAAAATGGTCACACATGTAATGGTCTCATCCCTAGCTGATCCATTTGTACCATAGTATTCAAGTACTTCGGCTGTTGATCCCTGGAGTCTTTTAGCCAGGGTACGACAACAACAACAACTCTCCAGAGTGAGTGTGTTTAGGTTGGGGACTTGCAGTCCTGCATAAAGGCTCACTCCTTAAGGATGCATCACTGGGGGCATTAACCAAGGGGTGGCCATATACAATGATGGCAACATTTTTCAAGGATTTATCAAGCACCTTCAGAAAAAGTGAAATTTTCACAAACTTTCAAGACCTGTACTGTTCAAATCTTATCATTCATGATCGACTTCAGCCATCAGGCTTTGCAAAGTGGAAAAGCAAAAATATGTGGCTCCACTCCAAGTTTTGCATTGGCTACTGGTCCATTCAAGATTGAACACAAGGTTTCTATTCTGTGTCATATTTTTCTGTAGGACTCTTCCCCAGCATACATGTCTGATCTGCTTGAGATCTCCAGTTTCTGTAAACAACTTTGCTCACCTGCTGACACTATACACCTGGCTGAGCCACGCTTTAAAAGATATCTTGGGCAGATAGCATTTTTTTTTTGCTGGGCTACAAGTGTGGAATAGTCTGTCTGTCACTATTCAAGACAAGACAAGACAAGACAAGACAAGACACTTTATTTTCTTTCATAATAACTTTGTGTTGTGGTGGGAACACATAAACACATGACATATGAGTACACAACATTGAATAATGTACAATGTGCAAATGCACTCACACCTGCACATGCCCACAAGTTTAAAAACAATATAAACAAAGTAAGGCTTATTTTTCACATAAAACTAATCAATAACTCTACCCAACATACACTCCATTTTATATCCAGTCAGTTTGATAAAATCAACTGTACGCTAAAATAAACCGTAAAAAAGGGGCACACACACACACACACACACACACACACACACACACACACACACACACACATGCGCACGCGTGCACATCCTCATCCTTCAAAAGGAAATTCTAACTTGTCTTTTTACATGCTCATCCCTGAACTATTTTTCATCATTCTCTGCGGCCCAGTCCTGCATCTGTGCATACCTGTCTGCATGTGTGTTTATCTAACACTATTTGTTGTCACTATTTGTTGTACAGAATTCAAGGTTGGATTCCCATACACGGTAATTGGAATAAATCGTAATTCTGGTTTCTGTTTAAATACCTAACTGATTAAAAAGTTAACTGATTGACTTTTGCACCTCCTTTTCAAACAACCTTTTAGTTTTGTTTTGTACGCTTTGATTCTGTACAGCATTGAGAACTTGCACTGAGTGAGGTATGGCACTATACAGATATTCATTATCATTAAACCTTAGAGACTTCAGAGTTCTTCTGCTGTAGTTCCCAGACCATAAAAACTCTCATCTATGGTTCCAAATCCACACCCACCTGATGATTTCAGCATCATTGTAGACAGGGAGTTGCTTCAGCATGAAGCAGGCCAGCACCTCATCGCAGTGAAAAGTTCCATTGTGCGTACCAATCTTCACCATGGTTCGTGCTGTCCAGGCTGCCAGCTCTGCACTCACACTCACTGACCCCACAATGTGGCTTGAAAGATAGCTCCGTTATCTATAAAATACCCTGAAAACAACGAGTCAGTCGTTTTTGTACATGATTTGACAGTCTGATTACTAACATTAACTGAATATCTTTAATCACTTTGCAATGAAAAGATGACAAACATGACTGACAGATCAATGAAGCTAAGTCTGACCTCATACAATCCCCGTATTGGGTCAAATCAATATACTGCGAAAGGAAAATAACATGTTGAGTCCCAGTACATGTCAGGTGAGCCATACATGACAGCAAACTGATTAAGAAAGTTCTCTGAGCAGGGCCAGTGTGTGTGTGCTTGCATCATTATCATTTCTTCAATGTAAATTATAAATTTGATTTCAGAACAAAACAATGTGTATTTGAGCGTGTGAGAGTGTGAGTGCGTGCGTGTGTGTGTGTGTGTGTGTGTGTGTGTGTGTGTGTGTGTGTGTGTATGTGTGTGTGTGCATGTGTGTGTGTGTGTGTGTGTGTGCGTGCACATATGTGTGTGTATCTGTGTCTGTGAGCATATATATTTGCATCACTCATTTTGCAAAGTTTAATTCCAACCTTTAACTTTTCTATGCCTTGTTAATATCACTAACAAATATGCAAATAAACTTCAAAAAAGTAATTTGCATGTGTACAGGTTTAAATCAGAGCCAGTGCTTGTATTTGTGTATGAATTTAGATCATTTGGTAATGGTTCACCTTACTAATCACAGCAAGTGTGTGTGTGTGTGTGTGTGTGTGTGTGTGTGTGTGTGTGTGTGTGTGTGTGTGTGTTGTACATGCATGTGTGTGCCTGCATACATTGTGTGCGTATGTGTGCCTTCATATGTGTGTGTGTGTGTGTGTGTGTGTGTGTGTGTGTGTGTGTGTGTGTGTGTGTGTGCATGTATGTGTTCATATGTGTGTTCGTACATGTGTTTCTGTGACAGTTTTTTTTGTGTAAGCATAGGCTATCATCCTTTTAAACATTTCAAATATGTGATTCATCTCAAACATGTTTGAAACACCTATAAGACTTATGAACTTTAGATTTGGAGACCAAACTGTGTTACCATATTCTTAAACAAACTGTGTTACCATATTCTTAAACTGACCTAACTAGTTTTTAAAAAGTGGTACCATAATCATGTTCTTGGATTTGGACTGAATAAAACCTCATATCATCTGAGAAATTCTTTTTGCCGTTTTTACAGTTGGAGTAATGTGCTGGTCAAAACTGGAATTTCATCAATGAAGACTCCTTATTCTTTTCAGCTTCAGTGGGTTACTGGTCACGTACATACCTATGATCCATGGTACATCTAAAACTGGGGTTATCGCTTTTTTTTTTTTCAACTATTAAACTTGATTAGCCAGTCCTATGACCAATTCACTAACTTATTGATACAGTCCTATTGTTTATCTCTACTTCCACCCACAAAATCATCCTGGCAAGCTTCGATCTCATCTGCAGAAATCTTGAGCAGTTTACAATGTCTGGCATGTACATCTTCATCTTCATCCATTGAACATCCACAGTCATCATGTCGACTATTCTGACGTTTATTGTTCTGACGTTTATTGTTATGTAATCAATAACATAACAATTGGTTCCCACCCAAAAAGGAACAAAACTGGAAAACTGTGCATTCTGATTTTGCATCACAAATACATTCTGCGTTTTTGTCATTAACGTCCTTGTCAGTCAAGATCACAATTGAAATCATTTTGTAAGTTTGTTGTGGAATGCAGAAACGGCAGTGGAAAGCAAGAGTGGTTACCAGAATGCTCAGCAGTGAAAGGAGATGCTCTCAGTCTTTTCCTTGTCAGTAAATGCAAAGGAACCTTCAGGCTTTAACACTGGCAATATCTTCCTTCTCTTGGTTTCGTATGTGAGTTTGTGATAAATGTGTAGAAACTTCAGTTTCTTAAAATTTTTTACATGTCGGCAAGTTTCGCTTTCGTTTTTATTAGTGCCTATGCCTATTTCACTTGATTCCTTCCCCAAGCATACACATTATAATTTTCTTTTTTATTCTGATTTTTTTTTTCGGGAGCGGGACGCTGGTGGAGGTGATGGGTACATTTTAAAAGCTCGTAGGCCTATTTTGTTCCATTAGCGCTGTGCCAAAACGATGTGCGGGACTGCTTATCTCGTGACGTCTTTAAGAGACTCTCTAGATTCAAAATACTGAGAAGGTATATATATATATCTGCGTCTTCTGTCACAGATTTTTTTTTTTTTTCTCTCTCTCTCTCTAAAACTCATTCACATCAAAACAATCAAGTTAGGCCCAAACATTCCAGTCTATAATATTAAAGAACGATCTCAATCCTCACTCTATTGTCGTTTCTTAATAAGTTATTTAGTACTTTTCTTTTTCTCTTCTTTACCTCCGTATGTCAAGAGATTCACGGGTTCACGATGCCAGTACACGGATGGTGATAATGTGAGGCAAGATAGATTCATGATGTGAAGATTCTTCTTGACGCAGATCAAGGATGGTTGCTTGTTGCTGGCTTCTGACCGAGATACATAGGCTCAAAGACCATGTAAACTTCTAATCGTTGACATTTGAGTGCTCGAGGCTGCACGGTTACACGCGCCGTCGCAAATCACAGGTCATTCGCCTTACTGTCCCGAAGTTACAGTTTGAAGTGAGAGAGAGAGAGAGAGAGAGAGAGAGAGAGAGAGAGAGAGAGACACCCCCCCCCCCAAAAAAAAGAAAGACAACTACTACAACAACAAAAGACTTTTTTTTTTTTTTAAATAAAGACAAACACCCAAACAGTAGTTTAATAGTTAGACTGAGGCCAGGAGAAAGCA
Source organism: Conus canariensis (assembly GCA_033310375.1). Taxonomy (NCBI): domain Eukaryota; kingdom Metazoa; phylum Mollusca; class Gastropoda; order Neogastropoda; family Conidae; genus Conus; species Conus canariensis. Next base: position 29,177,753 of record CM065737.1, on the reverse strand, counting down.
AGTTGGGAGAGAGTCCGACTTCCTGACTCTGTTTTCTTAACGCTGCTAACAACTAGGCATAATGCGGAAGCGTCACCAGATTGTCACTGATGTCACTTTCCTGGTGTGTGTGTGTGTGTGTGTGTGTGTGTGTGTGTGTGTGTGTGTGTGTGTGTAATTTGAATAGCACATTGTTGTCAACCGAAGGATCACAACAGTCTGATTATACATGCCTTCAATTTTAAAGGATGATAATGTCATGTCGCGCAGTGCGGCGTTGAGCATACCTTCCACATTCGATGGAAGACCTTCCACATGCATATCACACTCATTCTTGAAAAGACGAGCAAAATCTAATCGGAGCAGTGAAAAGTTCGTCTTGCTGGCAACCAGACAAGGGAAGTCACGAGAGAGAGGAGAAGAGAGAGAGAGAAAAGAGAGAGAGAGAGAGAGAGAGGAGGTGATATGTAGAGGAGTGGCTGACTATGGAGACGGCCCCCAAAGCAGGAGAGAGAGAGAGAGAGAGAGAGAAGAGAGAGAGAGAGAGAGAGAGAGAAAGAGAGAGAGATTACCTTTTTTTTAATGATAGCAAGAGACAGACGCAATTCATTATTACGAACATAGCACACACACACACACACACACACACACACACACACACACACACACACACACACACACACACCAGTGGCGGCGGAAGCTGTCCAGGATTAGGGGGGGGCAATGGATATTTCAAATTATTGAACTCCGACAATCACAATATGGCAATGTTCGATAAAAAAAATATTCCAGCATGCAATATTCAGTTCACACACGCGCACACACACACACACACACACACACACACACACACACCACACACTTGAAATACACTTTGTATAGCTGCAATTAAAACGTTGCAGAAACTGAGACAGAGAGAGAGAGAGCGAGAGAAAGGGAGAGAGAGAGAGAGAGGGAGGGGGGGGGGTCTGTCAGACTTTCTGACTGAATGACGTAATAACATACCTTCTCTCCATATTCACTGGACATTAGGCACCGTAAAGTGCAGTTACTAAGTCACGATTGTCACAGTCTGTACATTAGCAGGTTACACCAACAGCTGGGAAGTTACACCTTTACACATTTAATTTTCCGAAGTAACTTTGACGTCGTTCGTTTCTGCAAACTAACTCGGAAGAAATTTCAGCAACATTGAGCTGATCAACCTTGTCTTTGAACACATGCATAATGAGACGGTTGTTTAGGCGCTCCTGAGTCATAGTGCTTCGGAGGTATGTTTTGACCCGCTTCAAGGCAGAAAAACTGCGTTCAGCTGTTGCAGTTGTAACTGGAATGGTCAAGAACAGCCTGATAAGTTTGTCTACCTCACTCAACATTCTTTTAACAGTGTCAGAAGCTGTCAGTTCTTCTAGCAGTGCCTCAAACTCAAAGATGGACTTCTTCTTGTCCCCCAGAGCATGTGGAAGGATGGCCAACTGTGTTTTGAGTCTGTCCATGTCAATGTCCGCAGCACATGTGTCTTTGATCTCTTGAGGAATTTCTGGATTCTTTTCTGCAGCTCCGTCACCTAAGAGAATTTCAATCTTCCTTGGCAACTTAAGACTTTGTTGGTCAAATCTGCGCTGTATATGCTCTTTGACGTTGTCTATGGCCTCATAGTACTGCAGTCTGTAATAAGCAGAAGGGACAGAGTAGCTGTGACCCTGGGAGCCCTCATCAAGTCTCCGTGGAGGCTGTCTCTGTCTCGGAATGCGGGGCTCATCACACACGTTTGCAGCCGTGGTTGAGACGTCGGCAAAAAACGTCTGGAAACTTTTATCCTGGCGCATACTTTCAAGCGTTCTCAGACAGAGGTTTGCAGCGTTTGTTGCATCCACACAGGATGTTTGTTTCCTTTGAACAGCAGTCGCCAGCTCTTCAGTCACAGCAAAGACATCCCGTGAAAGTGAGAGCCCAAGACAGGTGGAGAACTGCTGCATAAGTGCTGGAAGGCCGGATGCTCTCCTGGCATACTCATGTCCTTGTGAGACTAGTTCAAGTGTTTCTTGCAAAGCCTCATAGTTCTCAATGAGAGAGTCAGAAGCTCTTGTTTGAACAGTCCACCTTGTTGGACACAGTGGTTTAATGGACGGGCTGCACAAAGTTGATGTTTCATGTTGGATTGTTTCAAAAAGGATTTGTCATTTTGGTGATAATTTGATCAACTGAATGACCTCTGTGGCAAAGTCAAGGGCATCTCTTATTACTTTGACCTTTCTGGAAGCCTCTTGTAACACAAGATTGACTGAGTGTGCCAAACAGTGTACGCACACTGCTGACGGGACCTCATCTTTGAACCGTTTTGCAACTCCTGAAACGTGACCCTGAAAATTACTGGCCCCGTCGTAGGCCTGACCCCTACACTTCTGCACTGGCAAGTCCAGCCTGATCAAGCAATCCTTTAGCGCATTAAAAATTGTCTCAGCACAGGTATTGTCAACATGCACCAGTCCCACAGGCTCCTCTATGACTTCAAACTGCTCAGTTACCCATCTTATGCAAATTACAACCTGTTCCCTGTTTGCAACATCATGGGTTTCGTCAGCTAGTATCGAAAACCAATTCGCTTCTCTGATTTCAAGTGCAACAGATCGCAAGACTTTATGTGCCATAATTCCGAGGATCTCGTTGACAGTATCATGTGACGGATATTTTGAACCTGTGTTTGTTTTTTCCTTGCAGCCCTCTCCAAAGCAGATCTTGAGCAGCTGTTGAAGATTGCCTTCCTGCTCGTCATGTCCACGGAGAGGCAGACCCTGACGCAGGAGAAACTGAAGGCTCTTTAGTTCGTTCATCAGGCTTTGCAGTGTTTCTTTTGTTCTGTTTCATGCTGACACGTCACTCGAGCATACACTGACGTTGTAGACTGCCTACAGTTTACGTCATACACGGCTGCTCCATGTGAAGATGATTTTTCGTGGCTTGAGAACTTTTCCAGTGCTTTCTTCCATTTGTCAAAACCGCTCCATACAAACACTGCATCAGGTTTGCAGCCTTGATGTTTAGCCCTCATGCAGAAGAAACAACATACGTTGTTGTCTGTTGTGCATAGGTGAAGCTAGGGTACTGCAGGAACCCAGATCTTTGGAAATAGCGGGGCCTTCCTGAACTTACCATGGTCAGTTTGGAGAGGACTGTGTCGCTCTGTGGCTGAAAGGGGGGTGACTGCGTCCTTGCAGCACACAGTAGACTGACATTTTGGTTTTCTTACAGTAGCAGGTCGGTCAATGTCAACACGAGCAGACTGCGCAGGTCGGTTGGCGTCGTTACGAGGAGACTGCATGATTGATGCACCTTCTGTAGGAGATGAGGAAACACTTTCTTCCTCCTTTTCTTCATCATTTTCACTGTCCTGGTTTGATGAAGTGTTAGGCTCACAAAATGTTCCTCACCTATTTGCCCAATATGGACAGGTGGGTACTGCAGGAACCCAGATCTTTGGAAATAGCGGGGCCTTCCTGAACTTACCATGGTCAGTTTGGAGAGGACTGTGTCGCTCTGTGGCTGAAAGGGGGGTGACTGCGTCCTTGCAGCACACAGTAGACTGACATTTTGGTTTTCTTACAGTAGCAGGTCGGTCAATGTCAACACGAGCAGACTGCGCAGGTCGGTTGGCGTCGTTACGAGGAGACTGCATGATTGATGCACCTTCTGTAGGAGATGAGGAAACACTTTCTTCCTCCTTTTCTTCATCATTTTCACTGTCCTGGTTTGATGAAGTGTTAGGCTCACAAAATGTTCCTCACCTATTTGCCCAATATGGACAGGTGGTAGGGATGATTCAATGTCTCCCGCCAAGATCTTATTCATCAGGTAGCATATCCTGGAGCTCTCTTGCTGACTTGTTAGATGTGTATGTCCCTACCAATCATTCTCGCCATAGCTTGCACTACAATAGCATCAGCATATATGCCATTCTTGGCAATGTTGGTCAGGTACTGGTCAGTAATGTGTGACCAAAGTGGGTCAGCTGCAGAGAGGTTCCCGAGAAATGTGTTGACATCTTTCCTGAGCGAGTTTGACAGGAAGTATGACAAGTATGGCGACAAGGTGATGCACCATCAAACATCTCTCTCTCTCTCCCTCTCTCTCTCTCTCTCTCTGTCTGTCTGTCTGTCTGTCTCCCCCCCCCTTCTCTCTCTCTCTCTCTCTGATTTTTTTGGAGGTGCTCAATATTAGGGGGGGCAGTATATAAGGCTGCCCCCCCCCCCCCAATATTTTTCTGGAGGGGGGCATGGCCCCCCTGCCCCCCCCCCCCCCCCTGCTTCCGCCGCCTGTGCACACACACACACACACACACACACACACACACACACACACACACACACACACAGCTCTAGGCAAAGGTGACAATGCCAAGGGAAGTAATTGTTGACAAAGACCAAGTGTGTGTTTTTTTCTTTATTTCTTAACAGCACACAAAAATCAAGAAATTCCACCGTTTATATCACTAAAGAAAAATGGGTCTTTTATGGATAAATAGGTTGAAGTGCAGGTCAGGCCAGTTGGCCGCCTATGCCAACAACAGTACTGTATCCTACAGCAGTCCAAAGTAGAGCATTTTGCATTTACTTTTGGCACTTGTGTTGATTAATCACAGATATTTGTATTGTAATTACGGCACTGAGTATGGAATCTACTGCAAGGAAAGGATGCTTAAAATAATTGCAAAAGAAATCTAGTTGTATGCTTCGACGAACAGACCGGCACCAACATGCATGCACGTGTTCGGGGGAAAGCAGTGTACTCTGCATTATCTTCACCTTCCCACGAAAACACACACACACACACACACACACACACACTGAGAAAAATCTGCGCTGCCGCCGGTCGGGGCGAGAGCTTAAGGTCGACCTGTTCCCATTGGACCGAGTTGTTGTTTCTATGACAGAATAGTCAGTCGTCCTCCTCCAGATGGGAGAAAGAAAACACGGGGAGAAACCAGCGGAAAAAGATCTACGTAGTTTAGGTCAGACAAGATCAACGGGAGGCGAGTGCAGCACGCTGTTGTTGCCCAGGAAGAGAACAAACAATCATCCAACGCCTACCTTGCGCTGAAGAGATCAAAACTAAGTGATAAACTCGTTCATTTTCATTGTCCTATTTGTGTCTTGCCTGAAGAAGACCTAGGAGGTCGAAACGCGTCGTGTTTCTCATTTGTCCACCTTTCTCTTGGCGGTTCGGTTACATTTGTTTATGATTTGTTTAGATTTCCGCCTGCAGTCGTCTCACTTTGCAACTAGATCTTTTTGGAGTTGTTTTGTTGTATATTTCTTTCTCCCTTACGTTTTTTTTTTTTTTTTTTTTTTAACTTGCTCGTGTCCGTCTTTCATTCTTTTTGTACTACACTGACTATTTCTATGCTTATGTCTTGTCAATTTTTGCATCGTTTTGTTGTCTATTTTTCTCTTCTTTGAAAACATCCTCATCGTGTCTATCTTTCATTCTTTCTGTACTTTTCTTGTTGCTGTTGAAAATTTCTATGTTTGTCTTTGGCAGCCTCAACCCAGCAGACCTGGAGACAGCGGCTTCAGACCGGGTCAGCTGGCGGTCCACCATCAAGGCCGGCATCAATCAAGCACAGCAGAGCAGAAGAGAGAGGCCCTGTGGGAAGAACGGTGGAGCCGCAGACGGGCAAAGAATGGCGTCGGCACCCACAGACACTCATGACGGAGACTTCACCTGCAGCAACTGCAACAGAGTCTGCCGCTCGAGGATCAGGCTCTTCAGCCACAGCAGGCGCTGCAGCTCCACAACTGACTGATCCATGGCGGAACACCATTGTCTCTCCAGACAGACGGATGACAACTAGAAGTTTGTTGTATTGTGGGCGTAGATGGAACTTGACACTGTACAAGATCAGTATAAAGCTTGCGGTGGTAGTTGAAATGATGGCACTGTTGCTCTTTCTATACGGTATGAACACTGGTGTATAAGTCACTATGAATGCATTGGGGGACGTCATGAGAATTGGCATCGGTGAAAACGACCACCATTACGGAAGGGAAGTAAGCCACACATACATTGTCTACTCGTCATTCCAGAAAACAGTTGTGAATGGACAATTGCAAGCAACATCGACAAGGAAAGACAACCCGAATAGAACACGGTTCTGATCGGCCAACTTGCTACTCTCAAGTTTGCGGACTGATCCGACCAAAGCTTGAAACTGAGTGGCTCAAACCTTCAACTCGTTATATCAGAAGGCTGAAAAAAATTCTTCCACCCCTCCCCTGCCCTGTCTTGGACAGACAAAAAAAAAAAAAAAGAAAAAAAAGAAACAACAGAAAGAAAAGAGAGCAAGAAGAAAAGTGGAAAGACAGAAAGAAAGCCACACAGAAAGGAAGAAAGAAAGAAAGAAAAGGGAGGGGGGAGGGGGGGGGGGGGGAGAAAGAATAAAAGCGAGGGAGAAAAAAAGGACGGAAAAGCAGAAGGAAATAAAAAAGGCAAAGAGGAAACATTAACTTTAATAAAGGAAGACACGTCTATCAGTTTGTTCGAGTGTGGTTGTAATTGGTTCTACCAGCAAGACCACGTGATGTTTGGCTTTAAGGAAGTGGAACTGAAGCGATGATTATATCTTTATCATCTTCTACTGCTACGTATTCTCTTTTTCTTTCTTGGGAGGGAGGGGGGGGGGGGGGGGTCACTGGCAGAATTTTCCCCTCACTGCAAATCTCTCAGCAGAGATCGAAGGGTACGACAAGGAGTTCTACCTAATAGCAGACGACCCCTAGTAGATGTGACCCAGACAAAGGAGTCTAGCACCACGCGCTCTGACAGGGTGTCCATCGAACAATGCAAAATTTAACAGGTCACATTCCGCGAGCACCGTCAAACTGAGTTCTTACAAACTGTTTCTTATTCAGTAAGTGAGCAGTTTCTCCTCCTAGCCATCTCTATCTGTCTGTCTGACTGGCTGTCTGTCTGTCTGTCTGTCTGTCTCTCTCTCTCTCTCTCTCTCACACACACACACACACACACACACACACACACACACACACACACACACACACATAGCGGTGTTCTTGTCCACTCTTAGGGTAACCATTTAAGGTACTCCAAAAAGAGTAAAAGAACGAAAGTGAGACAGACACAGAGGAAGAAAACGAGAAAGAAGGAAAGAAAGAGACACAGAATAAACGAAATAGAAAACAACGAGAGACAGACAGAGAAAGGTATAGAAAGATAAAACAAACAAACAAACAAACAAACAAACAAAACAAAAAAACAAACAAACAAAAAGGAATGCAAAAAGAGACAACGAGGAAGACGGAGAGAAATAAGAACAGTAAAAAAGGAAGAAAGAAAAAAATAAAGAGGAAAAAATGGAAGAAACACAGCAGAGAGAAAGTAATGAACGGAACGAGAGAAGGTTGGGCAGAAAAAAAAGACAAAGATACGGAAACAGGAAGACGGCTATAAAGGAAGGAAAACAAGAAAGAAAGAGAGGCAGAAAGGAAAAGAATGGAGGAGACAAGAAGCAGAAAGACAGAAGAAAAAACAAACACACACACACACACATGAAAAAATGAACAGAAGAAAAGAGGACTATGTGTACGAGTTCGTTCCACTAATTCTGGTTGGCTGTACCAACGCGACCACATAACGTCGGGGGACAAGGAAGCGAAAACAAGGGGCGGTAATTATACCTGGGTGATCTCCTGCTGTGACTGATTCCGTCTACCACTGATTCTGAACTGAAAGGTGCCAGAGTTATTCTTTCTTTCTCTCTCTTTCTCTCTATCCTTCTTTCTTTCTTTTCTTTCTTTTCCTGCATTTATTTTCTTTCTTTGCTTCTCTCCCCCCCCCCCCCTTTTTTTTTTTGAACATGTAAAATAAAAATGAATTTTATTGTCGCGAAAATGTTGCCCTCACTGCAACTCTCTCTCTCTCTCTCTCTCTCTCTCTCTCTCTCTCTCTCTCTCTCTCTCTAGTGTCTTACTAGCATGTAAGTATACAGTTTTACCTGAATATTTAAGTACCAATTGTCTGATTGAGAGAGAGAGAGAGAGAGAGAGAGAGAGAGAGAGTCTGCGTGTGTGTGTGTGTGTGTGTGTGTGTGTGTGTGTGTGTGTGTGTGTGTGTGTGTGTGTGTGTCTGCGTGCATTCATGTCCCTGACATAGTGCCAAAATGCATTCTCTTGCATGTGTCTAAATGCATCCACCAGCAGACGACCCCTTCCTCCCCTCCACCTACCCATCTACCCCCTCCCCCACCTCCCCCGGAGAAGATTCGAGCCAGACAGTGAAATCCAGGACCATGCCTCGACTGAAAGTACCTATGATGACAGAAGCTACAACAGTCCACACACAGTGAAAATGCTGAGTCCTTACAGAACATGAAAGTGGATAGTTCCTCCATCCTCCCACTCCAGAGTTCTTTATCAACATCATCCTTCCCCTCTTCAGAAATTTTGTCCAGGGGCAGCCCATGCAATCCAGTAGAAACGAACAAAAGGATAACACGGGAGATACAGACACACAGAGAAATAGAAAAGAGGAAAGATGTGCAAAAGATTACAGGGGTTCGAAATGATATAAAAAATAAGAAAAAAAGAAAGAAAGAAAGAAAGAAAAAAAAAAACAGCTAAAGGCAGAAAGGAAGAGATAAAGACAGGAGAGACAGAAGAAAAAAAATCAAATGTACAGAAAAAAATGAGAGAGAGAAGAGAGAGAGAGAGAGAGAGAGAGAGAGAGGGTGGGTGGGGGTAGGAAGGGGGAAAGAGAGGGCTGGTGGTGGAAAATGCTGAAGCAAGAAAAACGAAAAGATGAAAGAAAAATAAATGAGAGAGAGAGAGAGAGAGGGGGGGGGGGGGGGGGCTAGGAACGGGGCAGATACCGAAGTAAGGGAAATGGAATTTAAAAAAAAAAAAGAAAGAAAGAAAGAAAGAGAAGAAGAAAAAGACTGCGGGCACGAGTTCATCCCAACACGATTGTGATTGGCTGTACCAGCAAAACCACGTGACGTCGGGTTCAAGCAAGTGGTGATAAGGGGCAGTAATTATACCCGCTGATCTCCTGTCGTGACCAGTTCCGTCTGCCACTGGCCCTGAACTCACTGTGATAAAGCATTCATTGCAGGCTGGCCACAGAAGTTTTTAGCAGACTTCTCCGAAAGGTTCACAGTTCTCTAGCCCAGTTTGTCTTTAAAGCGTGGAAATCTCATCACTGTACATATCTCTTAAACGCACTATACCGGATACATGTTAGGTAACAGAAACCGAATACAAAGCTTTAGTAAATTTTGCTAAAAGATTATTTTTGGAACTGTAACTCAATAACACGCTGTGCCTCTGTGTGTGTGTGTGTGTGTGTGTGTGTGTGTGTGTGTGTGTGTAGGTTTTACGAATAGGGCGTTTGGGACAAAGACACAAAACAAATACTTCGTTTCCTTCTCCTCTGCTTATGAGAGATATTTGACTTCCAGGAATTCACAAAAGGAAAACTGGTAGGAGAAAACATATCTTTTTTTTTCCTGCCTTATACAAATGGGACACGGCGTCCTTCCCCTGTTCATCACAGTCTATCATTTACATCTTTCCATAGTAAACCTTAAATCATTTTAAGTACTCTATTCTATAAATATTATTTTCATCTTTTCATAGTAAATCTTATAACATGTATTTTAAGTATCTATTTAATGAATATCATTTTCATCTTTTCATAATAAATCTTAAAACATATCATTTTCAGTTCTCTATTTAATAAATATCATTTTCATCTTTTCATGGTAAACCTAACAACATATCATTTTAAGTACTTTATTTTAATAAATATCATTTTCATCTTTTCATGGTAAACCTTAAAACATATCATTTTCAGCACTCTATTTTATAAATATCATTTTCATCTTTTCATGGTAAACCTTAAAACATGTCATTTTAAGTACTCTATTTAATAAATATCATTTTCATCTTTTCATGGTAAACCTTAAAACATATCATTTTAAGTACTCTATTTATGTTAATCCATTGCAG
>CM065737.1:29160255-29162755 GCA_033310375.1 Conus canariensis | reverse complement strand
TTTTCATGTGTATTGTTTGATTTCGTTTCTTACAACATATATTTTTCTTGTCCAGAGGGCTGGATGTAAAAACGTATTTATGCTAAATCCATTACCTTCTTAAAATAAAATTCGTTCGTTCGTTCTTTACATGACTAAAAAGTTAAGAGGTGTTTTCCCGTCTATGTTGGTTCAGAACAAGCACCACCAGGGAAGTGACTCGGAAACAGTGCAGTGTCTCCTCTGGTGGGCTGCCACGTGATGCCTTCATTCTGACAGGTTCCTGTGGATTTTCGGTGCCAGGTTTGCGACGGAACAAACTAGGATGGGGTGTGTGGACGGGGAGCCGGAGGGGGGAGGGGCATGAGAGTAATGCCTAAGAGTTGACAGGGAAGATGGGACACACAACACACACACACACACACACACACACACACACAACACACACACACACACACACACACACACACACACACACAAACACACACACGGACACATACACACACAGAGACACACACAGACACAGACACACACACGCACACACACACACACACACACACACACACACACACACACACACCACACCACGCACGCACGCACGCACACACACACACCACACACACACACACACACACACACACACACACACACACACTCCTCCTGGTTCTCAGACAGCTCTTAGGCAGTTGCTGAGTGTGAGGCCAGTCCATGCACTGATGTTGTCCTCCCATCTCTTTCTCTGTCTTCCTCTCCTTCTGCCTCCTCGCACAGTTCCTCGTCGAATGGTTTTTTCAAGTCCTGTTGATTTCATTGTCCTTCTTTTCACTGCGGACAACAGGTCTTCCTATGGTCCAATGGCTTTCCTTACTCTGGTCCAGATCTTGCGGTAGCATTTCATCTCTAATGCCTAAATCTTTCTTTCAAGCCCAACTGTCAGAGTCCACGTCTCACAGGCATAGAGAAATATAGCAATGACCAGGGAGCGAATAAGTCTAATCTTGGAACTGATCGTGATGCTTCTGTCATTCCTGATGGGTCTTAGTCTGGCTAGCCCTGTTGTCGTTTGCACAGCTCTGGCGAGCACTTCAGGTTTGATCCCTCATCTGAAACAATTGCCCCGAGGTATTTGGTACTTGAAGCTCTGAAATGTCTCTAGTTTTTCTTTCTTGATAGCGATGTTGGCGCTGATGCTGTTCGTGTTGCTGGCCGTAAGTTTTGTCTTTTCGCTGCTGATCTCCATGCCGAATGCTGCAGAACATTTGTCAAGGCACTCTGCTAGGTTGGCTAGTTCCTGCTCATCTGGAGATAGCAGGAGATCAGTTTGAAAAGTATCCATGTTTAAACTTAGACAAATGATTATGCTATTAAAATTCAATTTTGTTCAGTCCGACTAAGTCTGTAATTCGTATTTTTATTTCTTTTCTGCTGTGATTTTTCTTCTACTTTGTCGTAGTGGGGCCTGTACATAAACAGACCAATTGAATATGAATCTCTCTCTTTCTCTCCTCTCCTCCCCCCCCCCCCTCTCTCTCTCTCCTCTCTCTCTCTCTCTCTCCTTGCTTGCTTAAGCGTTGAGTTTCCCCTATATCTCGTTTCGGTTCTCTTATTCTAAATCTTTTGTTAAAATCACCCACTAGCATTCAGCAGAACTGATCAATCATGTTTGTTGTCCACTGTGGCCGAGGTGTAGGTCACATTGTTTCTTCTCTCCGCCGCTGACAAAGAGAGGTGTGGGTTCTTCGTCTAGCAGAATGCCTTAACAGCCCTAAAGCCACCCTGCCTGTGCTTCGTCCCACGGGCAGTGGGAGTCAGCTGACAGCGTGTGTTGCCATATTAGGCGCACTGTGTCCTCGCCACGTGTTCTTTCTACGCGGAAGTCAACGACAACCACAACAAATTGAGTTAGAGAGCTAACAACAAGGTTATCCGCTGTCTCTTTGAGGACGGGAGAGACCCAGAACAAAACCCACCCTAATGTCGACGATAATCAGTTTCACGCAAAATACCAGGAATGTTCGCCCTGGGCGTGAATCTGTCTGTCTTTTTCCACATTTGGTTGAATAGAAAAGCCCTAAGGAAAACAACAATTGTCATTTTTCCCCTGAGGATCTTTTGCTGTTTCTTCTGGCTTCCTGCGTTAACACTTGACAATAATCGCAATGCAGGAACGTGACGAGTCAAATCTGTTTTAGGACTAAACAAATCCAAACGCAGCCAAGAATTCGTTTTCACATTCTAGCAGTGCAATGCTTCATTCAGAAGGTCGTGAACTCAAAAACAGGAACGGTCACTCGTAGCTTCAAGTCCATGTGAATACAAAGGAACATTCCGTCTCTTCCTATGCTTCAAACGCTAACTTTCACTCGAGGTCTAAATGCACTGACCTCAATTCTGCGACAGTGGTTCTAAACTGGTGTTAAGATTCAATGATTTGTGTTACTTATCTTGTTCGTCTCTTTCGAGGAATTTGTCTTGATGAGATCAGGGGATTGTCAGTTAATCATGCATTGATTGGACAAGA
>CM065737.1:29150255-29155255 GCA_033310375.1 Conus canariensis | reverse complement strand
AGATGTTATGCGTGCGTTCACACACGGAACCTCGGTTTATAGTCTCATTCGAAGGACTGTATGGGAAATGGAGTCAGAACCAATGTTAACTCCGAGGGAAAAATCCCCCTGTACCGAAACGGCCCGGCGGAGATTCGAACCTGCGACCCCAGGATCACAAGTCCGGCGCTCTACCAACTGAGCTATTCCGGCTCCCAGCTATATATATAAACTGTCTGTCTCTACCTACGTCTTAGTCTTTATTTGTCTATATTTCATTTCGTTTCTCTACGCCTCGGTCTGATTTTTGTACATACAACTGTCCATGTCTGTCTTAGTTCTTGTTATGTCCGTCTCTGTCTATTTGCCTGTCTCTCTGTTTCTCGATCTGCCTGTCTGTGTGCCTTCCTGTACGGCTGCCTGTTTCTGTCTCTTACTGTCTGTCTGTCTGCCTCTCTCTTTCTGTCTCTCTGTCTCTTTCTGTCTTTCTATCTAGCTGTCTGTCTCCCTGTCTTTGTTTTGTCTCTCTGTCTGCGTCTCTCTATTTCTGTCTGAATCGCTATTTCTCTCTCTTTTTTTTCATTGTATTCAGGTGTCACATGATGTGTATCAGTGTCTGTGTGTTTGTGACTATATGTGTGTCTGTATATTAGTCTGTCTCCGCCTGACGTATGGCACATCTGCTCGGTGTTACTTTCCCCTCATTCGTAAACTGTCATCTATTTTGTCTCAGAACACATATCTGAGGAGTCCGCATGTACCATGAACAACATCAAGAAAAGCATGCGATATAAATGCCTGAAATAACGAGCATAGCAGATAATGTTCCTTGTTTCCCAGTACTGCCATCGACAGAAAATAAAATCAACACACAAGGAAATTAAAAGATTGGTGATTCGCCTGAAAGTAGGATTATCAGCGTCATTGGAGCGGTTTTATTTGCCAGGATCTCCACACACACCTCACACAGACAGTGGGTAATCTTGTCAGAACGTTAACTCAATGTGTCAGGCTGCCTCTCCCTCCAGCATAGAAAGGACAAGTGGCGAGGGCACACTCAATGCATCAGAAATGGCAAGACACATTGCCCGTTGACTCTCAACCATCCGGGAGAGGAATCCCCAAAGAGGGTGGTTTTAGGAATCTTAGAAGATCTAATCAGTCGGACGATGATCACATGTCTCTATGTCGATGGCCAGCGAAAGAAACAATCTCAGTGTACATTGCATCCTGGACAGCTATCACTAGGGTTTATTTTCGTGTCCATTGAGTGCTGAGTCCTAGGAAACAGTTTCAAAATGCACTGAAACGAACGAGACAGACGCAGAGTCGGGGTTTAGGGAGAAGTCTGCCGATCTGATTTTATAACGTCTTACAAGCTATTCTTCTTCGACTATGAAAATGTTCTTATGGAATGTATTGACGTGCATAAAAAACCAAGGAGGTGAAGGAAAGGAAAGAAAGTGCGTGAAACAAAAATGGAAACACGACGACAATATTAATGACAAAATATATAGGAATGACATATCTTGTGATGCTGATATTTTTGCCTCGAACAAAATGTCGATAACGGCTCTCATTGCAGAAATCAATGAATCAATTTATTAGTCCAACTCACTATTTGTACAGCAGTTCTAAATCTACAGCCTGTACACTAATGCACACTTACTAACACCTCTAAACAAACGTACGCTATGTAAACTCACATACTGTCACCTGATGTACGGTATGTAAACCTCCCACCTGTGTGCCTGTAGACCAGTCTATGCTACCTGTTCCCATCATTCCCTGATCAGTCATGATTCCAGTATCTCACGATGACTCTTTCCTCGTAGATGACCAAGATTGTTCGTCAACAACAGTTAAAAGCAGCAGTCAACACATTCAGAGCTGCAGTGAAACACAGTGCTTGAGTTGTAGAAGACATGATTCTTTTTGGTCAACATGACACTGAACCCACGATCGACCACCCTCCTTTTTGTACTCCCAGTTCTTATAGAACAGGGAGAACTTTAGAATGGGAACGAAGAAATGCTGTCTGTGTGTCTGTCTGTGTCTGTGTGTCCGTGGTCAAAATGTGTTCCACTCGCTCCAGACAAAACTACTGGGCCGATCTTTCTGAAAATTTGTAGGTATGTTCATTATGGGCCACGGATGATGCTCGATGTTTTAGTTTACCGCTATAGCCGTTACTAACGGCTGTAACGGCCTATAACGGTTTTTCTTCATTATGGAATATTTCAGAAAGTACTTGGCCAATTTATAAGCGGTTTGGATGATCTTGTGACAAATCGGAGCCTCTGTCCATATGCAAGTGATGTAATGCTGAAAATGGATTAAACAACCGTTAAAAACCGTTATTCTGTCGTTATTTCTTGTATATAGGTGGATTTTAATGAAATTTGGTATATAGAAAGGTTATCACACACAAATGGCACTTCTATATAGTGTTTCAAAATTTGACCGTTAAAAAACCGTTATTCTTGACATATTGTCCGATTTGGATGAAATTTGATATGTACACAGGCTTTAGCCCAGTGAGGACTAAAATACCGGTTTCAGAAGTGTATATTGGTTATATAACCGTTAAACCGTTATTTTGCCGTTATTTTCTTATATATTGGTGGGTTTTAATGAAATTTGGTATATAGAAAGGTTATCACACACAAATGGCACTTCCATGTAGTGTTTCAAAATCTGACCGTTAAAAACCGTTGTTCTTGACATATTGTCCGATTTGGATGAAATTTGGTATGTACACAGGCTTTAGCCCAGTGAGGACTAAAATACCAGTTTCAAAAGTGTATATCGGTTAAATAACCGTTAAAACCGTTATTTTGCCTTTATTTCTTATCTCACAAAGCACTTGGCCGATTTATAAGCGGTTTGGAAAACTGGGAGTACGTTTATATGCTTCGCATCTTGTTTTTAGTGTGAGTCGGTCTTCGTCGCTTACGCGAGTGGCAATGAATCTCTGGCTGTATCTGGATTTTGTTTAGTCTAAAACTGATTTAAATTGTCATGTTCCTATATTTTAATTTTGTGGTGTGTTAATGTTGTTGGACAAATGTAACACAAGAAACAAATTCCTCGAGGAAAAGGGAGCCGTGCTGTTTTATGTCGGTCTTTATTTACCTAGAACCCAAACCACGCTGGAGGAATCAACGTTCCAAGGACATCTTCCCAATGAGTTGTCTGAAAGTGATTATTTCCCGAGCTCTCTACTGGTCTTCCACACAGACGGTGGGTAATCTTGCTATCAGCAGCCTGCTAACTTCATTTGTTGGTCTGTCCTCATCTCCTACCCGAAGACAAGAAGTGGTGAGGACACAGGCAATTTTCATGAAATGGCGAGACATACTGCACATACGACTTCCACCACACAGGTAAGAATGTCAGCTGCACTTCGGCTGCAGTGAACTACGAACACTTTTACCCGTTCTGCCGAATGCTAGTGATTAACTGCAACAAAAGGTTTAGAAGACAATCACCAAATGAGAAAAAAAGAAAGTGTGATTTCCTGAGCAACTCAGAGAGAGAGAGAGAGAGAGAGAGAGAGAGAGAGAGAGAGAGA
Organism: Conus canariensis; assembly: GCA_033310375.1. Classification (NCBI taxonomy): domain Eukaryota; kingdom Metazoa; phylum Mollusca; class Gastropoda; order Neogastropoda; family Conidae; genus Conus; species Conus canariensis. Next base: position 29,151,702 of record CM065737.1, on the reverse strand, counting down.
GAGAGAGAGAGAGAGAGAGAGAGACAGACAGACAGACAGACAGACAGACAGAGAAAAAAAAAACATTCAACGTTTTTCCCTTGCATTAAATCACCTTTTTAGAGCAGTGTTTTCTGATTGTAATACTGGGAATCTGAAAATAATGGTAGGTGTAAGGAGGATTTGGGAAAAAAGAAAAAAAAAAATCTCTTAAATGCTAGGTCACATTAAAAGGAAATGTCATTGATTAATACCATCAAATACAGAAGAAATCGTCACGATTATGATGTTCACGTTATGTGAGCCCATTTTGAAAGTAAAAGGTATGAAATCGGTCGTCATGTGATTGCGGAACTTGCTTTTTTCTTTTGTTGATAACCTGCTTTCTTTTAATGATGCAGATCAACTCTTGCATTGGACGTTTGAACACAGCACTCAAACAGGCATCACTGCAATAAATGCGAAAACTAATGACAATACTGAGCAAAACAGAGTAGTAGATTATTCCGTCATTACTCCGCAGCTTTTCTCTTGAACAATTAAGTGGTAGGGGAAAAACAAGTGCCGGTTAATAATTCTTCCATCATTATAATAATGACTTGGCAAAGATTTGAAATTAAAAAAAAAATGTTGAAGATGAAGAAAATATATGTTATAAATATGAAAACCCTTCACTAGCTGCATGAGGGAACCATCACAATCCCTCTTCTCTTGAGACTGAAATCCACGGAAGCCAATGGACATACCATCATCAAGCAGCTAATCTTGAGTGAATGCATGAAATCATCAACGCAATGTAAAACGAATAAAGAATATTATTCAGTGTAGCCGCTTGTGTGGTGATTTCATTTCAGTCGTAAATGCCCCACCCAACTTCATACAAAAGTTGTAGTTTAAGTGCGCATTTGAGGTCACACTCATTTTGATGTTTGTAGCTATTTCTGTGTCCTAGAATCACAGATTTACAAGTGTACTTTTGTTTTTTTCTGAGAGAGAGAAAAAAAAACTTGCTCCTGTAAATGATGGTTGAAGAACAACAGCATCAGAAACCGATTAAGCCGAGATCACGTTATACCATCCCGGTGGGGTCGTGGAGTAGGGGTATAATTGGAGACAGAGAGGATGATGAGGAAAGGGAGAGAAGTAGACAAAAAGAGGAACACCCCTAAAACAAACATTTCTTCCGACTCTAAAAAAACACACACACACAAAAAAGAATGCAAATGACCCCTCCTCCTGACGGACGGTCAGTTGCTCCCTCGTGCCAAAGATCAGCATCTCAGAGATATGATGAGCTCCCTTTTGTCACAGAAACCAACGCCTTATTGTAGACCACAGGGAATAACAGAGGGAAGTATATCTGGAAACGGTCAACACAGTGTGTGTGGCAGGGCAGTATCTGGGCATTCACACAGCAAAGATACATCATGTTCAGCTACTAAAAAAACCCAGAATGTCTGTTTCCCTG
>CM065737.1:29130255-29145255 GCA_033310375.1 Conus canariensis | reverse complement strand
TCTTTTTTTTTTTTTTTTTTACTGCTGCTTGATGGCTCGTTTGTTTAAAAAAAAATATCGATTCAGATTTTTTTTTAAACACTTGAAACAAAAATGCTGAGACTGATGGTTGTGGAACAAAAGCATCAAAAACCCATTAGGATAAAATCGGATAATACGACTCCGGAGGTAGAAGGGGGTGGGGTAACGTTGATCTGAGAGATAGTTGACGAAAGGCTCAAGGGGGTGTGTGTGGGGGGGGGGGGGGGAGGGGGGGAAGCGGTGGAAAGGGGGAACACAGCTGAAAGAGTAAACTCTCCTAAAACAGACATTTCTCCCATTAGTCAGAGAAGGACACAAACAATCTATCCTGCCAGACGATCACTTGCTCTCCTTGTACCAGTGCAGTGAAGGGCATGTGGATGATATAATGATCTCCCTTGTGTCACAGAAGGGAACGGCCCATTGCAGACCGCAGAACATAACCCAAGGGAAGTTACTGTGGAAACGATCGATACAGTGTGAGCAACATGGCAAGAACTGAGCATTCACATGGCAAGGCCACATCATGTTTGTGATTCAGCTGTCAAAAGCAAAGGATGTCGTCTGATCATCTGCAATTGTTACAACGACTTTTGATCTAATCGACTTTGTCATGTTGCATGTGCACACGATACGGAAGCTGACCTTAATTAGTGGAGAGCACCAAGTCACAGAACTTCTGGTGGTGATACAATTAAATAATCATTATGCGGGCATCCCAAAACAACATTGTCGGGGAAAAAATGAGTTAAACGTTGCTCTAAATGAGTCACAATACGTAAAGGTGATGTTGAACAAACAAAATAAGAGCAAAACTGCAGAAACATGCAACAAAACAAAAGAAAAGAAAAGAAAACAAGCCACCACAACAACAGCCGAAGTCATCAAGCAAAAACAAAATGCAGTGGAAACAAACAAGCAAAAAAAACAACAACAACAAAAAAAAACACAACGAAGCCATCCACTAAAAACGAACAAAAAGGCTGACAGATGAAGTGCGATTGATACCTTTGTGAACTGTTCGCGTTTAAAAAGAGAATATTCTACTGGAAATTAAGAGACCTAGGACTAAACGCATCCTTAGTGTTGCAACATAGTTTTGATAGTTATTTTCTGTCAAGTGTAGTTCAGCTGAAACAGTTTTCACTTGTTGCTGAGTTAGAGAGAGAGAGAGAGAGAGAGAGAGAGAGAGAGAGAGAGAGGCGGACAGGCAGGCAGAGAGAGAGAGAGAGAGAGAGAGAGAGAGAGAGAGAGAGAGAGAGAGAGAGAGCAGATGAAATACACATTTGTGCATACACTCTTTTCACATTTCGTTGTTGTCCATTTGTTCATTCGTTGAAAAAAAGATCTGATTCATATTTGATCTTTAATACTTGAAAAAAAAGTAACAAGACTGATCTTTGTGAAACAACAGCATCAAAAATCCATTAGGGCGAGATCCAGTTATATCATTCCGGTGGAGTAAGGGCGTGAGTGGAACTGAGTAAGACAGGTACAAGAAGAAAGTGTTGAGGGAGGTGGGGTGGAAAGGGGGAAGGGAAATGAAGGAGGCACTCTCCTAAAACAGACATCTCTCCCAACCCTCAGAAAACAACACAAATGATCTGCCATCAGGCCAGACGATCAGTTGTTCCCCTTGTACCAGAGAAGGGCATGTATGTGAACTAATGATCTCCCTTGTGTTGGCAATAGCTCATTGCGGACCACAGGAAATAAGCCAGGGGGAGTTTCTGTGGAAACGCTCAATGCAGTGTGAGCAACATGACAGGAACTGAGCATTCACACGGCAAGGCCGCATCATGTTTGTGATTCAGCTGTCAAAAGCAAAGGATGTTGTCTAGTCACTTGTAATCGCAACAACCACTTTTGTTCTGATCGAGTTCGTCGTCCTGCACGTAGGCCTGTGCACCATACGGAAGCTGTCCCACGACTGGCAGAGAGACCACCATGTTAAAGAACCACTGGTGGTAAAATCAAAAGATGCAGTGGACACAAGCATCAAGTGCTCACAATACAGAACCTGTTCTTCCCTTTCTCAGCCACACCCCCCCCCCCCCCCCTCTGCAAGCATATGCAGCGAGCACTATGTTATAGACAGTAGGCAGTGAATGTTTGCAATTGAAGCAGGGCATCCCAAAACGCACTGACAGTGATGGAAAGAAGCACTCAGTAAAACAGTGCTCAAAACGAGCCACAATGTGTGAAGGTGATTTTGAACAAATAAAAAGATCTAGTTGCAAAGTGAGACGACAGCAGGCGGAAATCTAAACAAATCTTAAATAAATGTTAGCGAACCGCCAAGAGAAACGTGGACAAACGAGTCACAAGACAAAACACGACGCGTTTCGACCTCTTAGGTCTTCTTCAGGCAAGACATAAAAAACAAATAATACAACGAAAATGAACGAATTTGGTATTCAGCTTCGATCTCTTCACTCTTCAGCGCAAGGTTGGCAGGTGTTGAAATGAAAAGAGCAAACAATACTGCAGAAACGTGCAAAATAAACAAACAAACAAAGCCATCTAGCCAAAACAAATAAAAAGGTTAAAAGATGGAGTGAGGTTGGAACGTTTGTGTTCTGTTTGCATTTAAAAATAAAAACTAGTAATCTACACTGGATTTAGAGACCTAACAACTGAAAGCTTCCTTGCGTTGCATGGTTGTTTCAGTAGTTATTTTCTCTTAAGAGCAGGTCATTTGAAACAGACGTTTGCATGTTGCTGAGTTAGAGAGAGAGAGAGAGAGAGAGAGAGAGAGAGAGAGAGAGAGAGAGAAGAACAGACATACAGACAGATAAGCATGAATAACGACGAAACAGATCCCCATCTTGTTTTTGCTTTTGCTTTTCTTTCGATATATTTTTTTTTTTTTCATAGTACCTTGGTGCCAGATGTTCATACTTGATAATTTCTGAAGCAGGCAATGACTAACTGGTTGAGAATAATCCGTATAGAAGTTTAGGTGAGGAGGATTCAGGGAAAAGACAGAGAATAATATCCTACATATTGTTCTAAGTCAAGATAGTCTGCCGTATCGTAGAATCTCCAAATCCATCATTTATAGTACTACATTTCTGCATTTTGTGGCTGCGTTCTATAGTATCTAATGTGGAAACGGTGTCAGACAATATGACTGCATGGCTCGTCCTTTCATCAGATTACCCGTATTTTCTTACGCTACAATTACACACAATATCTGATTTGAATTAGAAGTCAAAGAAGAGCAGTCAAAGGAACAGTCAAACTACAACAGGATCCAGCGTATTGGCTTATTAGGCACTTTTAGCTTGGCTCGAAACAAAATCCATTCAGACAAAAATTTTACAGATGAAATAAACATTTGTGCTTACGCTCTCTTTATATTTTGTTACTATTTGCTTGTTTGTTTCTAAAAAAAAAAATCTGTTGATTATTTCACACCTGCAAAAAAAAAAAAAAAAAATCCTAACGGTGATGCTTGTGAAAAACAACAGCCTCAAAAACCCATTTGGACAAGACCCAGTGATACTATTCCGCCGGAATAAGGGGTGTGGTGGGGCTCGCGTCAGAGACGAATGTGGGGGGAGTGTCAAGGAGGGGTGAGGGAGATGTGAAGAGGGGTAAAGGGGCTGAAAGAGAAACTCTATCCAACAGAGACATTTTCCCCGAGCCTCAGAGAACACAAATTATCTCCAACCCTGCCAGAAGATCAATTGTTCCCATTATGAAGGGTGTGCGTAGGTGAAATAACTATATTCCTCTTGAAGCAAAAGAACAAAACTACAACAACAACAAAAATGGCTCATTGCAGACCGAAGAAATACCCAAGGGGAGTTAAGGTAGAAACGATCAATACAGTGTATGTAAAATGGCAGGAACTAAGCGTTCACGCTGCAAGGCCATGTTGATGATTCCGTTGCCAAAAGCGCAGAATGTTGTCCTAACCTTTGTAGTCGTAAATAACCACTTTTATTCTGATCGAATTCGTCATGTTGCACGTGTGCATGATAAAGAAGCCGTCCCCAGTTGGCAGAGAGCATCATATTATGACACCATCGGAGAGACATGCTCATACTTACGCGGCGAATCCCAAAACGCTCTGAAAGTGATGGAAAGAAAGACCGGCTACAACATTGCTTCAAATGAGCCACAGTGCGTAAAGCTGATGTGAATTAGACAAACAGAAAAGCAAACAACGCATGGAAACAAGCCAAACAAAACCAACAAAAACAAAACCAAACCATCCAGCAGAGAGAGAGAGAGAGAGAGAGAGAGAGAGAGAGAGAGAGAGAGAGAGAGAGGAGAGAGAGAGAGAGAGAGAGAGCAAAAAATAACGACCAAACAAGCCCCAGATCCCCATCTTGTTTTTGTTTTTGCTTTTATTTTTGTTAGTTTTTTTTTCACAATAGCTCGATGCCAGATGTTTATATTTGATAATTCGTAAAGCAGACATTCTCTGACATAATGGAAACATGACAAGAACAAGGACAGAAGTGAGGAAGATTCAGTGAAAAGAAAGTCATTTCCTACACATTTTGTTACTTTCAAATAAGCTGTCATTTTGTAGAATCTCCAGATCCATCATTCATTAACTGTTCACATTTTGCGGCCATATTTGTATAATAGAATGATTGCATGGTTTGCCTTTTTGTTACATCAACTGCATTTTCTCATGATATGGTAACAAAGAATACTTGACATGATGTACAGGCCAGAGAAAAGCAATCCAACAACCAATCATACAAACTTTGACAATACCCAGAGTATCTGCTTGTATGGCTGTTTCAGCTTGGTTGAAAACACACTCATTTCAGACAAAAGCGTAGATGAAGTACACGTTTGTGTTTACGCTCTTTTCGGTATTTTGTTGTTTTTGTTTGTTTATTTGTTTTGTTCGTCTGTTCTTTAAAGAACTTTGAAGCTTCAAATCATGCGTAGTGTGGTCTCAAAACTTAGCGGATGTGGTGTAGCGTATATGGACTAGTCCGCACGCAGTGACACCTCCTTGATGAAACTGAAACTGAAACTGAAACTTAAAGAAAATCATGATTAAGGTTTTATTTTTTCACTTAAAAAAATTTCAGGTCAGGTATTCGTGAAATAACAGCATCAAAATCCATTTGTACAAAATCCATTTCGGTAGTGAGGTGGGGCTGGAGTCCAAGAGGAAGGTGGGGAAAGTGTCGAGGGAGGGATGGGGTAGATGGGGAGGGGAAAGGGAGCTGCAAGTGAAACTCTCCTAAAACATTTTCCCCAAAGCCCAGAGAACAACACAAATGATCTCCCATGCTGCATGATGATCAGTTGTTCCCCTTGCATTTGGAATGATGCTGTTTTGAACTTCTTGCTGTGCTATGTGCTGTCTCGTTCTGTTAACAGCCCCCTCCTCTTTGTCTCTCTCTCTGTTGTTGTTGTTGTTGTTGTTGTTGTTGTACTCGTCCTGTTTTATGTACTTGACTGTCAGGGTTCATGTTTCCCATTAGTTATGTTTAGGTTGCAGTGTTAAGTTTATTTTCCGCTTCATGTGCATTATAAAAATATCAAAACAAGTTGGGTTTTTTTCATCAAGCAATATTTAAACTGTTCGTAACATTGTTCACTTCAGCCGAACGAATATGACTATTGCATGACTGTTATGATTCCAGCAGACTATACACACTGTTTCAGTTTTGTGAAATAAGGCTGTTGCGGCATCAAAACGAGGTAATCACTGCATGAACAAAGTACAAACGAGTGATGGATGTGAGCAGAAAATGTCATATGTTCTTCAGTTTAAAACTTCCATGATAAATGCAGATGTCCTTCAGGTCTGGGCCTAACCCATAAGGAGTGACGTTATACTGCTTACTTTCTTATCAAGACGTGTGTTACAGCTTTCTTTCAAGTGTGATTAAGGCTATCTTCCTTCTAGACAAAAAAATTCTGTTCTATCCTTCAGTTTAGAACATAAACCCAGAGGAGTGTTGTTACAATATTTAGTTACCTATAAGGATGTGTGTTACAGTTTTCTTTCCAGTGTGGTTAAGGCTGTCTTCCTTTCAGGGAAACTGAATGCTGCTTCAAGGTTTACCCTTCAGGTCTGAGGTATAAGGAGTGATATGATAATGTTCAGGTAACTACAGAAAACATGTATTACCTTTCTCGTATTACCTTTCTAAACGTGTCACTAGGCTTTCTTCCCTTCCAGGAAAACTGAATGCTGCTTCATATTTTATTCTGCATTGTTATGCATAGTGATGCCGACAATGTCCATATCAGTGTTGAAAAAACAAACTCACGTAAGTGAACCACACCAAAAGAAAATGTGGCCTCAAAGTACCACCCAAATGGAATAGAGAACTAGGAACAAATATTGTTAAACAAACTTCACAAACTGAAGACACCCTCCTGCTGATGGGTATTAAATCTGCTTTCCTTCCCAGGATACAGAACAACTTTCATATACAAACAACACATAAATATAAACATCCTTAATTAACTCAAGAAATGCTAGTTTGTTTTACCTTATAACAACGTCCAATCAGAATGTAAGGATTATAGAAAACTGGAGGTTTTGCTTGGAAAGACATTTTAATGACCGACATTCAGAAAATGAATGAGGGGGGGGGGGGGGGGGGGTGAGGGGGGGATGTAAGGACAGGAAAGGCAAGAACAAAAACGTACCCAAAAATGGAATTCTCAAGCACGAACTTTCAAAGTTTTTTTTTCAATTGATTTCATGCACACAGCACATTACCACCATGTCCCATCGCCGAATACAACAACTGTAAAGAGACAGAGTCAGTGTGAGTGAAAAGTCTTCCTCCGTATGGGAAATCGCCGTTAGTTCCATCTACGTGAATCCACTAACATTAAAGAGTTTATCACAGATTCCCCACATAACGATATGCAAAGTCGGGAAACAAAATTGACGTACCAATGTCAACAGCGCAGAAAATGAGGTCTGTTTTCTCTAGTTTGATGATACGTAAGTACGACAAGGACAAGGATGATGCTGTAGAAACCCACTATGGTCTGAGACGACACTACAACACCATAGACTTGACAATGACATCAGGGCTGGACTGGGGGAGGTGAGGTTGACGTGGGTTCTGGGGTTTTTGGAACCCCTACACCCACCTGATGACAATGGTATTTTAGGCACGTTGCCCTCAGTACCCCCCACTGGAGAAAGAAACCTCAGACTCCCCTTTGGACTACCCTGGCCTTCTGTTATTTAATCAATCCTGCCTTGAGTCTAGTTTCAGTCTTCTTGAACGCACAACGCACTGTTCTTAGAACAGAAACAGTCTAACAGTAACATGCCTTGCAATCAGCAATCCATGAAGACATTAACTCTGCCTCAGAGGAGAGTATGTTCTAGCACAGGAGACCCAGAGAAAGGGAGATAACCAGCGTTTAACAGACACCACCAACACAGTGGCGGCATTCCTATCTGCTGTGAAGGAGCCAAAACATTTTGTCCACTGGGAACTGAACGCACTGTCTGCTCCTCTGATTTGGGGTCTGTGGTCTTCTAAATGAGTTCCGGCATCCCAGGACATTTGAACTGATTTTCTGGATGTGAGTATTTTTATCTTGAAACTGATTACAATCCCTAATTTCTGCTTTATAGATCTGTGTTGATTTTCAGTGTGTTTGCACATAATGAAATTATATACAGCATTGTAGGAAAACGAACAGGCTTTTGTGTGTATTGATATGTAGAAAAACTGAAAACAACTTAGTATCAACTAACAAAAGTGAAAATTTCAGACAAAAGTAAACGTTGGTAATTTGTGTGATTATTAGTGACACTTGAGTACGTCTTTCGTGGGCTCTCTCAACACCCCTCACACAGACAGTGGGTAATCTTGTTGTCAGCACTATAACTCAATCTGTCGGGCTGCCTCTGTCTCCTACACAGGAGGAACAAGTGACTGGAACACATTTCATTTGTCTGGAATAATAAGACACGTTGTCCACTGATTCACAAAACCCGGTGAGAAAATTCATGCAGGATGGCTATACAACCGTTATTTCACCAGCAGAATGTGGATCACAAATCTCTGTTCCAATAGCTGGGGGGGGGGGGGGGGGGGGGGGGGGGGAGGCAGGAACAATGTCATGTACACTGTGTCTTCGACAACAGACACTTTGACTGATAAATTTAATGGCAATGAATGCTATGAAACAGCTTTGAATACACAATTGGAAGGTCATTCTAACCATTTGTCCTCGAGCATGAGGCAAGAAAGTGTCGATTTGGACTTGACGTACAGATAGGGACAGACAGAGACACTACGCAGGGAATAAATTATGAACTTTTAATTTTGATGTTACATCTGGGCTAAAAAGGAAGAACGCTCATGTTCCTTGGATAGAGAGGTGAGAACAGAACACTCAAGAATTACTTTAAATCAGAGAGTGAACTCAGAGTTCTATCAATCTTGTGTTGATGAAATTACAGCAATAATGCACCACAGAGTATTTTCGATCACACACACACACACACACACACACACACACACACACACACACACACACACACACACACACTCAGAGAGAGAGAGAGAGAGAGAGAGAGAGAGAGAGAGAGAGGCACACACACACGCACACACACACACACACACACACACACACACACACACACACACACACACACACACACACACGCACGCACACACACACACACACACACACACACACAAAGAGTCGCACTTGGAACAGACAACACACACACACACACACACACACACACACACACACGCACGCACGCACGCACGCTCACACACACAGACACACACACACACACAGACACACAGACACACACACACACACACACACACACACACCACACACACACACACACACACACACACACACACACACACAGAGTCGCACTTGGAAAGGAAACATTTGTGTATAAATTCAACAGCGTGTAAACACTGAAGCCTGTGTACAAGCTAATCACTTATCAGTTCAATACTGATGCACACACTAAGCATATCGATATGGCATGAGAACACAACAAAGTATACCATGACTACACATTTGTGTGCTTGTTGTGACTGCACTGATTTTTATCCTTCACCAACAAGAACGTGTAAGCAAGCATTGCAGCTGGAATACAGACTGTTTACAGTCGTTTCATTTTTTTTTTTTTTTTTTTTTTTGTTCTTGACAAAAAAATTCCATTCAGTGTGCCCCAGTCGTGCAAAACGGTGACAGCATGTTGGAGAAATACATCAAGCACCAAGATCTTATCACACCACTCGGGAGGAAAATTTAGGAGAAACTCCCATCAAACCGACATGTCTTCCAACCCTTGAATAACAATGCACACAATCCACTATCCTGAACCACGATGGATTCTTTCCCTTCGCATCAGAGAAAGGCATGTAGAAGACACGATAATCTCCCTTTATTCACAGAAAAAGCAACGCCTCGAGAAATGACCACGGGGGAAGCAGAAACGATCAATAGAGTAGGATAAGAAGGCAGGAACTGAGCACTCACACGGCAAGGCTGCATCATGTTTGTGATCCAGCTGCCAAAAGGTGTGCATGCTGTTTGGTCAACTGTAACTGCAGCAACCACGTGTCAGTTTACTCTGACCGAGTTCGACATGCTGCACGTGCGCATGTTGCTGAAGTTGTCATCTAACTGTTTTTAACCGTGTTCCAGGAGCGGCCGTACAGAAGAAACAGTATTGTGCCGTTTGCACACAGGCCACTCCTTTTACACCCATTCTTATCTTTTAACAGGTGAAGAAGCTCCATGGTGCACTCCATGTCATGTACATCTCACAGTAAAACATATTCTTTTAGAGGGCTGGAACTTGCATGATGTGAGACAAACACTTTACGGCAGATTTCTTGTTCAGAGATGACCCCCCTGATGTGAAAGAGATCAACAGTTTTCATCCAAGATTTTACGGAAGATTTTTAACGAAATTTCAGGTGTGTTTTTAGAAAGTGTATTTTTAAGGGTTGTGTGAACGGCGTTTTTAATTTTTTTTTTTTTTTTTTTTTTAATATGTGAGCTGACTTCCACGCGAATATAGCCCTGATATGGCCCTTTGCGGTCGGCTGGGCTATAAGCAACATTATCTTATCTGATCTGTCCTGTAACTGGCTGAGACCCCCAAACCATAAAACGGTTGGTGATTGATGCGCGTATTTTGCGCAATACATCTTAAAGAAAGATGTCAGCGACAAGGTTTTTTTGTTGTTTTGTTGTTGTTTTTTTCCCGTAAGGACCCAGAATGATTCCTCGTAACATTTTCATTTCTTGATGACAGAAGACAGATTAACTTGAACTGAGCACAGATCTGTATTTACGGCCATTTTGTTTTCATTCTTGACAACAACAACAACAACAACAAATCCAAAAACTGACAAAATTCAGATTTGGTGTTTCGGATATTGCGTCAGAGATATAATGTCCGGACAGAGAGAGAGAGAGAAGAGAGAGAGAGAGAGAGAGAGAGAGAGAGAGAGAGAGAGAGAGAGAGAGAGAGAGAGCGGCCGTATGAGGTGAAGCCGAGTATGCCGTGAAAGCTGGCAGTGGATGGATTACTATACAAAGTGGTAGATAGAAGTTTTGTACGTTATTCACACACACACACCACACACACACACACACACACACACACACACACACACACACACACACACACACTGACTGACTGACTGAAACCATTTACCGTCAGATTAACATATTGTTGTACACACACACACACACACACACACACACACACACACACACCTGAATGTATACCGATACACACACACACACACACACACACACACACACACACACACACACACACACGCACGCACGCACGCACGCACGCACACACACACACACACACACACACTCTCTCTCTCTCTCTCTCTCTCTCTCTCATTTTAACAGTATTATAGTTTCAACCTAGTGCAGAGGTTAATTTCTTAACAGTTCATGTTTAAGCACATGCTTAGCATAATGATACGCCATAAAAGCATAACAAAAAACCCTCTGATAATTACATATGTTGTTTGTTGTGTGTGACTGATTTATATCATTTGCAAGAAAAGAAACTTTCTGCAGATATCACAGTTGGAGTACAGATCTGCATTTACGGCCATTTTGTTTTTATTCTTGATAAAAAAAAATCCAGTTAGGGTATGCTGGTTCCAAAAAAAAAAAAAAAAAGACACAGAAGTTAACAGATTACTGGAGAACTGCATCAAAAACCTGTTACACCAAGATCTAATTACACCACTCGGGGGAAATAAGGGAGAGACTGCCATAAAACTAGACATTTCTTTCAGCCCTTAAAAAACAACGAACATAATCTACAATTCTGCAAGACGATGAATTGTTCCCCTTGGATTAGGAAAAGGCATGGAGGAGACACGATGATCTCCCTTTTGCCACAGAAAGGCAACACTTCATTGCAGACAGCAGGAAATGACCAAGGGGACGCAACTGCAGAAACAATCAATACAGTGTGAGCAACATGGAAGGAACTGAGCCTCCACACGGCAAGGCCACATCATGTTTGAGAATCAGCTGCCAAAATCATAGGATGTTGTCTTGTCAACAATGACTGTATTAAGTACTTTTTCCTAATTACTATTGCTATGCTGCAAGTGCATACAATGCTGAAGATGTCCGCCGATCAGCTGAGACCTCCGCTATAAACCAATGCTGGTGACAGCACGTTATTCAGCCAGCGTGTCCCAAAACGTACTGGATAATGACAAAATGGGTTTTTCCATAGAGATTTACTATCTTTTTCTTCATGTGTGTTTGCCGCTCGCGGCCAGATAGATGTTGGGTCGGAGTGGTACTGTGTTTTAATGACATTACCCGAAAATGCACATGTTCAAGTTTGCTAAAATTGACAATTTAGTTGGCATATTTGCATTCACATATAACATCCTTCACAAACGTGTGTTTATTCCTTTCTGTTGTTTGAATCTGTTTCAGAATTCCAACATCTCAGAGTCTAAAGCTTAACTATTTCTAGAAACCTGTGGGGAGAAAACTGAGAAAAAAGTTTGCTTTGAATAGGGCACGCACAACAGTACATATAGATGTTCGCGGACCAAAAGAAGCAAACAAGCAAGGAAAAAGTCATCTCGGAGAATGGGCTTTGTGGCCTGCATGCATTGCCTTCAGAGCGTAAAAAAGAACAGATGAGTACACTGGGAGGTTAGGAACATTAGCGACTGATAGCTTACTCATGTTGCGACGTTATTTCGGATTGTATTTTCTCTCGAGTTTTTGCCACCTAAAGTAGTTTTTTACTCGGTGTTTTCACACACACACACACACACACACACACACACACACACACTCACTCACTCACTCACTCACAGGGAGGGAGGGAAGGGGGAGAGAATGACAAACATTTAGTGAACATGCTTTCTGACTCAAGGGTACACATTGCTTGCAAGAAAATTATTCAGAAGAAGATAAACATAAACTTGTCACAAAACCTGATTGTCAGATCAGTTGATGCCACTGGCTTTGAACCTGATATTACGTGCAAGCCCCAGGCCTTATAAATCAATGTATGACCACAACAGACCGCATGAGAACCATTACCAGTCTTCATCTTGCGTGTGATATTTGCTTCTACAGTAAACTTTGCTACGGACCTTACGTAATTCACGTTATCTGCTTGTAGCAAATGCACTAAATCACTAACGGATTCTACTACCACCAAAAGGTTTTTATAAACTTTATTATTTTTTCACATTTTGTATGCTTATGAAGATGTGAAAACATTCAATCCTCCCGCATATTCATCTATTCTTCATATGGAAGAAAAAATTTATCTTTTCTTTGAAGTTAAAAACAGTAATAGTATCCAATGTTATTCGAATTAATTTAAACATGATTTTGTCTAGACATGATAAATCTAGTAGCTGTTAAAGTTTTCAGTCCAGCATAATTTGCAAGACAATTCAGTCTTGCAAAATAAAGCTTTCACCATGTTTATACCACCAGAATAAAACAATTACTGGGTGTAAAGCATTAAAGCTTTCAATGGATGTAAAGAGAACCATTAAAAGTTCTTCAGGTTGAAACGCCATCACAAAATCGATACACCTCCAGTGCACGTGGAATTATATTCGATCTCAATTAATAGTGGAGACTCCATCAGTCTATTGTCTATTATATGTCTTATTTGAAAAGAAAAACTGTCTACAGTTTTCTACATTAAACTATATTGTTATTTACTACATAGCCGTATGTATAACGTAATGCTAGAATGTGTGTACAGAATAAAACCACAGCAAGATGAAAAGTTCGCATTTTTGTCAAAACTCTTTGAACATAAAACAGACAAAGTACAAATGCTGCAGTGTAAAGGTAATAAAGTCAAGAAACCGTCTTGCTGCTGACTAATCAGTCTTATTCCCCTTAGAATACAGAAAACAGTGCATGCAAAATGCACATGACACAGATGTATTGTTTGGACACCAAACGCACTTTAAAAGTACAACAGCTCCTATCTCGACCCTTTCAATTTTTTTTTCTGAGCACTACAACGAATAACTCCGCAAAGCTCTCCAGTGAGTAGTTTGAATAAAGGGAAATAGAATGTGTTGCCAGAAACAGACGTTTCAGGTTGAAAGACAGTAGGATTCCGTGAACCATGTATAAATGAACTTAAATCAATAAAAGGGACACACACACACCACACACACACACACACACACACACACACACACACACACACACACACACACACACAGAGGCTCTAATTCTCAGAAATAATGACTTCGACCAAAAAAGACTGAAAAGTGTGCGAATAGAGCTGCGATAGGAAGGTACAGAGCCACATTTTCTTAATGATAGATGCAAAATTGCTCAGAAAGGACAGAAGGGAGGCAATTGTCTGAAGATGTGTATATGTGTGCTGTTATATCTACTTGTACTACTGTGTGTGTGTGTGTGTGTGTGTGTGTGTGTGTGTGTGTGTGTGTGTGTGTGTGAGAGAGAGAGAGAGAGAGAGTGTGAGTGTGTGTGTGTGTGTGTGTGTGTGTGTGTGTGTGTGTGTGTGTGTGTGTGTGTGTGCATGTTTTACTGCAAAAAAACTATTACCTTATCAAAAAGTTTTAATTCTACATCAGTTTGGGAAATTAGGGGAATCTAAACCGGAACAGCAAAGCCATCAAGTATGTTAATCTGTTGTTAAAAACACACACACACACACACACACACACACACACACACACACACACACACACACACACACACAGAGGGAGAGAAAGACAGAGACAGAGGCAGAGAGAGAGAGAGAGAGAGAGAGAGAGAGAGAGAGAGAAGAGAGAGAGAGAGAGAGAGAGAGAGAGAGAGAGAACACTTCTGTAATGGATTCAACCTTGTCTATTTTATGTTGTGTGCACAGGTCAATTGTCAAACAGCCCTGTTTTGTGAACACACTCTCCGCATAATAATATGACATAAAAGAACGTAATATTGGACGTGATAAATTAGCAGTATGTGTACTTGGATGTGACTGGTTAATATAATTTCCACAAAGAACGTTTACGCTAATGTTGCAACTGAAGTTCACGCTTGTGTTTATTGTTGTTTGGTTTTGTTGTAGACAGAATGAGGAAAAGACTACAAACTCTGGTACAATGAGTCTCTAAAATAGACCCAAAAAATAGCAATAGATGGTTGAGGAACTGCATTTAAAAAAAAACCATTACACCAAGATCTACTGATGCCATTGTGGGAAATAAAGGAGAACTCCCATAAAACAGACTTTGTTTTCAACCTTTGAAGAACAAACACATAATCTCCCACCCTTCAAGAACGTAAATCGTAACCCTTCGCCAGGGAATGGTACCTCGGAGACATGATGATCTCCACTGTGCCACAGAAGTCAATTCCTCATTGCAGACCACAGGGAATGCCCAAGAGGGAATCAACTGCAGAAACGATCAACACACACACACACACACACACACACACACACACACACACACACACACACACACACATACTGCT
>CM065737.1:29082755-29127755 GCA_033310375.1 Conus canariensis | reverse complement strand
GCACATTATCTCCCATCCTGCAAAACCATAAGTTGTTCCCCTTGCCTCAGGGAAAGGCATGTGGGAGATACGATGATCTCCATCGTGCTAGTGAAGGCAATGCCTCATCGGAGACCACAGAAAATGACCAAGAGAGAGGCAGCTGCAGAAACGATCAATACAGTGTGTGCAACACAGCAGGAACTGAGCTTTCACACGGCAAGACCGCCTTAACGCTTGTAGTTCAGTTGCCAAAAAGCACACAGGGTGTTGTCTGGTCAACTGTAACCGTAACAAGCACATTTGTTTACTGAGTTCGTCACGCTGCACGCGTGTACGATTATGAAGCTGTCTTCCTATTGGCCGAAAGCTCCATACTATAAAACGTCTGGTAGTGAATGTACGTGATTTTAGCAGCACATCCCAAAATGCACTCAACAGTAACAAAGCGGATTTTCCAATAAGGATTGAGAACCTTTTCTGTGTGTATAGTCAGATGCTGCTTGAATTCAAATACATACTGGACTCCAATGATTCAGTGTCCTAGGGACATTATCTCAAAGACGTGCACATGCAGTTTTGCTGAAAACGTCAGTTTTGTCAGGATATTACGTGCGCATCTTTCACAAATGCTTTGATGATTTGTTTTTGCTTGTCTTTAATCTGTGTTAGAATTCTAGCGTCTAGCATCTTTGAATCTAAAATAAACTGAGAAATGCAGCAGGCATGTGGAGATGAAATTTGCGCATAACTTTGCTCTACATGGGCCATGCACCACAAGACGTAATGTCAAACGCTGAACATACGAAAAAAGCGGCAGAAGAGATTTTGAAACGGATCGGGAATGGAGTGGCTAGGGGCTGGTGTGGGTTGTTTGCAATTAAAATTGAAAAAAAAAAACAAAAAAACCAGTGATTTTATTGAGAGACATTAACGATGGAAGGCATCCTTATGTTGGGATTTAGTTTCTTTCACATGCTTGTCACCTAGGAGAGAGAGAGAGAGAGAGAGAGAGAGAGAGAGAGAGAGAGAGAGAGAGAGAGAGAGAGAGAGAGAGAGAGAGAGACAGACAGACAGACAGATACAGAGATAGAGAGAGAGAGAGAAGTGGCGTTCATGGAAAAGAAAAAAGCGATGAAACCCATAACATGATACATAAGTATGTGTTCCTTTTTCATGTGTTTTGTCATTTATTTATTCGTTTACTTAATTGTATATTTATATACCTTGTTATTCAATTTCATTTTACTGTTGTTATTATTTTATTTTTTTTTTGAAAATGTAGAAGACATTAATTTTATTGTGACAACATAGTAACCACAACATTTTCTTGACACACACACACACACACACACACACACACACACACACACACGCACACATCTATCTATCTATCTATCTATCTATATATATATATATATATGTGTGTGTGTGTGTGTGTGTGTGTGTACGTATGTATGTACACACACACACACACACACACACACACACACACACACACACACACACACACACACACAAGCATGGCCAAACGATCTCAGTTCAAATTTTGTTAGTCAAGCTTTAGCCTTTACATATATTATGATGTTTTCTGATAGTACATCATGAAATTATTCCAAATATGTCTTTACATATACCTGCACTCTCAAACCAGTATGTTGTATACAAGAAATCTTGAACGGTTGTTCACTTGTGGGAATGTTCTCATTTGTATGCAGTGATGTAAAGGCACAAAGTCTGATCTTATTAGCGGTCAGAAATGGAATTTAGTTTTGCTTACAATATTTGTATTATCGCTTTTCAAATGCTGTTGATTATTATCATTTCTTCTTCTTCTCCTTCTAAACAGAATTATTATAATTATAATAATAACAATTATTATTATTATTATTATTATTATCATATTATCATCATCATTATTGTTATGATTATTATACATTGTATTCAGCAGACCATATCAAAGTCTCAGTAACAGTGCACCTTTTATTGCTTGCTCCCCACCCAGTGACACAAAAAACGAGTGATCCGCGTCTTGCTGATGAGATTAACAGCTCCCAGAAAACCAACCTGCATGAGCTTTCCCACCCCCGCCGTGGGAGTCAACAGGCGATGCGTCTGACCATTCGTGGCGCATCACGTGTGTCGTCGCCACGTCTTGTTTCTATATGGGGGGCAAACGCAGCTCAACAGATTGAGTTAGTGCGCTGACAATGAGATTATCCACTGTCTGTGTGAAGACGCGGAGAGAGAGAGAGAGAGAGAGAGAGAGAGAGAGAGCTCAAGAACGTCCTACTCAAGTGTCGCTGATAATCACCCATTAAGGCCAGTTGCTGATTTTCATTTTTGTCAAATGGTTTCACCTTTTATGTTCGTGGAAAGGTATGGTTAAAGCCAGAAACACCCTCCAAAACTTGGGCTAGTTACATCCGCCCAATTCGTTTAAAAGTTAGAAGAAATCTGAGAGAGAGAGAACCCAAGAATCTAATTCAGATCACAAACACACCTAGCGAGGAAACCAGTTCGACAAAACTGAGGTGCCAGAGCTCATTGACCAGAGAATCAGGCTGGAATGCAGGATATCAGACAGTACATCCAGGACCTGGAAGTCCAGATGTCTGGGATTTTTCACTATTTGTAGGAACCCTGCTGTGTCCATACCTTCTGTGTTGCTCTCACTGCCACGTTAGAGTGATTTCCTGTGACATGTCTTTGATCAGACAACACAATAGTACAAAGTTACCTGGAAGTGAATCTGGATGAGTATATTTTAGGATAAAGAACTGCCAGATTTAAGAAAGTCATTAGTTAAGTGTTTCTTTTTTTCTCTAGGAACTTGGAAAAGGAATGGGGCACCAAAGACAGACACAGAGGCAGGAATTTGGGTGGTAGTGATTATTCCTTAACCAGTATCTGGACTGCACAAGATTCAGCAGAATGAAACAACATTTGCAAAGGAGTGGGAAGTGGGGGTTGTATTTCATCACATCGTGAACGGTTCTTAAAAGGAACTATATTCAAGAGAGAAGATGCAGCATTGTCATCAGAATCTGATTCAGGCAGAATCTGTCATTCTGCAAATTTTCAGACTCCTTGCGATCAAGGTCAGTAACTGATAATGATTTCAAAAGGTCTTTTGTGAATAATAATTAAATTAATAATTTCAATAGTCACAAACAAACAAATAATAATATTGATAAAGATGATGCTGTTGCTGCTGCTGATGGTGATGATGATGATGATGATGGTGATGATGATGATGATGATGATGATGATGATGATGATGATGAATAGTATTTGCATAGTTTCAGTTTCATCAATGAGGTCTCTCTGCTTGCAAACTAGTGCATATAGGACACACCACATCCTCTAAGTTTTGAGATCACACTGCCCATTATTTAAAGCTGATGAAAGAATGAATTAATGGCTAAGATGACTAAGATAAGGAAGATCTAGTTGCAAAGTGAGGCGACTGCAGGCGGAAATCTAAACACATTTTAAATGTAATTAATAGCGAACCGTCAAGAAAACGTAGACAAACGAATCACAAGGCAAAACACGACGCGTTTCGACCTCTTAGGTCTTCTTCAGGCAAGAAAGAAAACACTCAGGACAACGGAAATGAACGCGCAATCACTTATCTTCATTCACTTCAGCGCAAGATGGGCGTTGACTGAAAACGAGGCTGTCAAGAAGGAGACAATGTGTGAGTCGAGATAGTAATGATGATAGTTATATTGCTGGTAGGAATAATGATAATGGTACTGATGATGATCAAAATATGAAAATGATAAATAAAGACAGGATTACTACCACTTTCGGTGATAATATGGCAATGGCAGTTGTAGTATGGGAGAAAGGAGAGTGGGTTAAAGGATTCTTGAACTGCATGGTTGCCGTGGCAGCGGTCTTAGTGGTGATGGCGATGGAGGATAAGTGAACTCTACGAACATGTTTGTTGTCTATTCTTAAAAGGCTTTTTTTGTAACTATAATATTACAGACTAAGTGATGTGTATGTTCCACACTCTTCCTCGAGTTTGTATGTGTCTTTCTTTCCTTCTTTATTTCAATGTTCTCATATTTGAAGTCAACAAACATGACAAAGAAACATTATCTGTTTACCAAATCAAACAGCCTATGCAACGATTCTGTCGAAAAGCAGTGCAACACCAATTTGCTTCATATTAGGTGACAGCTGAACTTAACTGAACTCTTCATAGTTTTTCCTTGTCTGTATTTTTTTTCTTTCTTTTCTTTTCTTTTCCTTTTTTTTGTCGTTTGTTGCTGTTTGTTGTATTGGCTTCGTTGCTTTTTGTTGTTGCTTTATTGTTTGTTTTGTTGGCTTCGTTGCTTTTTGTTGTTGCTTTATTCCTTTATATGTTTTGTTTCCAAGGTGCTTATTTTGTTCATTTTTAGAATGTACCCAGGCGTCGACAATAAAGTATTCATTTAGAAATCCAATATGGCAAAAAGATATGGTTCACACCGAATGAAAAATGTATGGCAGACAAGAGAGAGAGAGAGAGAGAGAGAGAGAGAGAGAGAGAGAGAGAGAGAGAGAGGGAGGGAGGGGAAAGGCGCTGACAGATGCCAGACATAAAGAGACATAGAAGATACAGAGACACAGGCTTAGAAACACAAACAAACATACACACAGACAATATGGCAAAGCACAGAGGCAGAGTTTCACCTGCTGTAGACCTTTTGTTTTCTCTGCTGGTATTTTTATTTCAAACCCTTTGTGGTCCGCCCCTTGTGCATATCATAGCTAAATAAGAGTCAGATCTGCTTAAATAAAAAACAAAAACAAAAACACTATTCAGATGTCAAAACCAAAAGTCGAAGAGAAAAATTAACATGAGAATTTCAACTTTGTTACAGAATTGTTCAAACGACAAGACCGAGCTGTTCCTGACGTATAGTAAGACATGCTGATTCAGACTGCATGGGTGTGGTCTTTTTGTATCTGGAATATGTTTTCAAAGCACTCCCACAAGCCGAAACTTCCCTGTAGTCATGTTTTTATTTCATGACGTAACTGTGAAAAAAATTGTAAAAATGCAGAAACTCCATCTCCTATTTTCTGTTCTCATTTTCAATTTTGTGAATCAGAGGAATCTAAGTTAGAAGAATGAAGCCATATAATACATTTTTCTAGAAACAAATTTGAAAACGAAATCTATACTTACTATAATAGAACAGGTGTCATGTCTATTATATGGAGTGTACGGGAAGTAACTGTTGGGGTGGGGAGAAGAAAGGAACGAAAATATAAACAGCACTACCTACAGCACCTCTGACAATATCAGTAACGTTGACTTGAAAGATAAGGTTCATTATAGTCATTTGTTATTGCCACAAACATTCTCACTCAGACTGACATTTATACCACAAAATCTAGATGTACAGATGATTTGCTCTTTTTTTCAACTACAACTATGATATTTTGTTTCTGCATTTTTTGTCTGTTATACTTTAAGGGAGAGTTGCACTTTGAGCAAATGTGTCTAACTGCTGACAAATTTCACACACACACACAACACACACACACACACACACACACCACACACACACACACACATATAATATATTATATATATTGTATGTATATCGCGCGCACACACACACACACACACACACACACACACACACACACACACACACACACACACACACACATACACACTCGACACAGAAAGAGAACACTTCCTCTATTAACTTAAAAGTTTATACACTACATCCTGTGCACAGATCATTGGCAAAGCAATTTAGTTGTGTGTATATACCCATCATTTTATGACATGACACACAATAACAGAAAAGATGTGATAGATATATCTATCTGTGTGCTTGCATGTGACTGATTGGTTTACATCATGATAAATGACTGAAGAACTGAATCAAGATCTAACTGTACCAATCTAGGTGAAATAAAAGTGAAACGCACATAATTTCCTATCCCGTGAGACCATAAATGGTTCCCCTGTGTCAGGGAAAGGTATGTGGTAGAGACGATTGTGTCACTAAAGGCAGTACCCCATTGCAGACCATGAAAATTGATCAAGAAGAAAACAAACTACAGAAACGATCAATACAGTGTGTGCAACATGACAGGAACTGAACTTTCACACGGCAAGACCGCCTTATGCTTGTGGTTCAGCTGCCAAAAGCACACAGGGTGTTGTCTTGTCAACCGTAACCGTAACAAGCCCAGTTGTTTACTGAGTGCGTCACGCTGCATGTTCGCACAATGTTGAAGCTGTCCCTCTATTGGCATAGAGCTCTGTGCTATGAACCATTGCTGGTGAATGCTTGTGATTTCAGCAGCGCGTCCCAAAACGCAATTAACTGTGACAAAACGGATTTTCCTGTAAGGATCTGGCACTGCTCCTTTTTTTTTCTTCATGCAGTCAATAGCTGCTTACAGTCAGGTATATACTGGGTTCGTTCTGGGTCCTTATAGCATCATCCCAAAGATGTGCATGTAGAAAGTTACTGAAAACATCAGTTTTGTCAGGATATTTACACACACACAACAGATTTCACAAATGCTTTGTTTATTCCTGTTTACTTGCTTTTAATCTGTTTCAAAATTCCAAAGTCACTTGATATGAAATGAATGCAAGAAGCATGTGAAAAAGGTTTAGTGTGTCTCTGCTCAGAACAGGCCATGCACCACAACACGTAACAACAGTTGTTGAACAAGCAGAAAAAAATAAAAGGCTCAAGGAAGGAATGGGATTGGGGCCTGCGTGGATTCTTTGCTGTTAGAATTATAAAATAAAAGATGAGTTCACTTGTGTCTGGGGGACATTGACGATGGAAGCATTCTAGTGTTGCTACGCTGTTTGTGGCATTTAGTTTCCTTTGCGTGCTTGTCACCTGAAACAGTTGTTCCCTGTGTATTGAGAGAGAGAGAGAGAGAGAGAGAGAGAGAGAGAGAGAGAGAGAGAGAGAGAGAGAGAAAAAGAAAGAGAGAGAGAGAGAGAGAGAGAGGACTGCTTTTAAGGAGAAAAGAAAGAACTATGACCAATATAATCATTTTCATGATTTACTTTTACTTCTCAAATGTAAGATACTTTAACTGTGTGGTAAGCCAACATACTAACAACAACACTTCTTAGACTGGATATTTCATGTATCATTTAAATCTTTCATTTTGCCTCGAAAAACACGTTTCATTTCAGCATCTTATGACCAGTTCCAATATTCAACTTAAAGTCTGATTGATAATTTAATTCTAAATCATGACTTACTTGTCTAGTGAGATACTTTCAAAACAACCTTTTGTACCAAGAAAAGTCTAAATGGCTGTCTGCATTTGGAAGTGTGCTTATTTTTTGTGCAAGGATGTAACTATATATAGGCTGACTTCATTTACGCCTAAGAATAGAATGTGGTTTTTCGATATATGTTTACTTGTATTTACAATGCTGCTAACTATTATAAGTAATGCAAGCATCATCATCATCATTATCATCATTATAATCATCATCATCATCATCATCATCATCATCGTCATCGTCATCATCATCATCATCATCATCATTCTCCTCCTCCTCCTCTTCCTCCTCCATGATGATGATGATTGCTTTCATATTCTGCACATGTACGGTGTGTGTGTGTGTGTGTGTGTGTGTGTGTGTGTGTGTGTGTGTGTGTGTGTGTGTGTGTGTGTTGTTGTTGTTGCTGCTGCTGCTGTTGCTGTTGTTGTTGTTGTCGTCGTCGTTGTTGTTGTCGGCATCGTTGTTGTTGTTGTTGCTATTATTGTTTGATTGTTTGTCGTTATTGTTTTTTTAAAAAATGTTTTTCTTTGTTGCCTATTATCATAACTTTGTTTTTAGATAAACTGTCTTCTGACGTGGCTTGGTACAGTTCTATTTTACTTTTTGCTTCACGTATTTTCTGAAAATTAATTCAAAGAACAGCGTTAACATCTAACAGAACCTTATTTCTATTCTAGAATTTAGTGATTGTCATTATATTAAATCATAACAAATCAAACAGCTGTAACATTATGTTCTTTTAAGTTCAACAGCCTATGCAGACTGATTGAGTACTGCAAAATAGGGCTGAATCATACTTTTTTCTCTCTATTACTATCTACGGAAAAGCTGACAGCAAACGTCAGAGCTCAAATGCGTCCAGGGAATCAAACCACGCCAAAAGGAATTTCTCTGTTAAAACACCAGAAATGTCAATCGAAGAACCAAACAGATATATTGTTATATAAACCTCACGCAAGAGACCCTCCTTTTGCTGACCATTCAGTCCAATTTCCATCCAAGGATTAAAAACAGCAACTGAATACAAGCAACATGTATGTAATTTGGACAGTAGACACATAGCTTCAAGCACACATAATCATAAACAACCCCCAAAACACAAGCCACAATTCCTAAACACTGATAAAATATCTGGACGCAGAAAAAGGAGAATCGGAACATAAGAAAGCTAAGGTAAAGAGGAACTAATGGAAAAGACAGAAGTAAAAAGAGCGGTAGAAAGAAGGAAATTCAAGCACAAAATTCAGTAATCTTTCTTTGGATTCGATGTATACGATCTCCTTCTGTAGACGACAAATGCTCAGTCAAGGAATCAGACCAAGTGAATGTCTTCCTCTGGATTGGAAGCTGCTATGATTTGTCTCCATGTGAATCCTCTATCATCACAGATTTCGATACAAACTCACCACACAGACATGCTACAAGGAATCAGAACTTGAGAGATAACGGGAGCAGCCTGGAATATAAAGAAAATGTTCTCTAATATATGTGATCAGCGAGCGTGGGAATGACAACAATGTTCCCATTGAGTTCCATTCAGATCTGAGACAACATGGCAGGACTGTTTTGTATCCTAATCTTCTTCGAAGACAAACAGGACTCAAAGATGAATAATTATCAACTAGAAATGTTATCATCGTTTGTATGGACACATGTATGAGCTTTATGAGCCTTGGCAATGTGGTCCTTATCTTCCCATTCTTGGAGTTAGCTCACTGTACTCTATTTTTATTCCAGTGACACGTCGATGAAGTAAATCATTGAGCCATGGGGTCTGGATAGAAAGCTCAAGCCAGAGGTACCAGAGAAGCAGGGGTGACCAGTGCCTCTGAGACACAGCAGCGGTCTTACAGCTAGTAAACCCTCCGAAATATCTGGTCCTCTGAGAACTGAAATAACTGTCTATAGTCTCCTGATTTCCAGTCTGGGGTTCTTCTAAATGAGCTCTGGCACCCAAGCCCTGCAGAAATGATTTCTTGTACCAGCCGCCGTGGCGAAGTGGTTAGCGTCGCGGACTCCCGCCTGGGAGGTCGTGGGTTCGAATCCCATCAGAGTCATGTGGGTTTTTATGCCCCGACTGGCTCCTACCCACAGTTGAGTTTGCTGCGAACTCAGTTGGGAAGACTGGGACCACACAGTCGAGTTTCATCCACTTAATGGATGCGTTTCTGAGAGTGTTGCTCAAATTTCCTGACCAACACTGCAGGTGCCTGTATCTCTCGGGCCTGGTTGACGCCGGGATATATTATGAAAGGAAGCGTAGAGTACAGCCCTGTCATGTAGTCTCAGACCGAAATGGAAATCCGTAGCATCACCTTAATCATCCTCATTCTCATCGATCAGCATAAAAAAAATGTCTCAAGTTCTGTGGCCCTTCAAGCCCTGCTCTCATGGTGACCTCAATTTTGATGTCCTCTCCAAGTCTGTGGCCTTGGTTTGGTTCCGGCGGGGTCATCGGTATCGGCGAGTCCATGGGGACTGTCGCTGGACGGACGTGGTGGCGCCCTCCGGAGGAAGAGCTCACTCACGCCGGCTCCGCGACTAAGCAATTATTGTCGTCAGTAGGGGGCTTAGTAGGTGGTGTCCTGCTTATGTTAGATCAGAACAGGCGCCACGGAACACCACCGAAGTGACTCGGCAGCAGTGCAGTGTCTCCTCCGGTGGGTTGCCTCTTGACGACTTGACATTGACTGCTCCCTGTGGATTGCCGGTGCCGGGGCTGCGGCGGGGCCGACCGGGCTGTGGCTGTGGACGGGGTGTCGGAATGAGCGGCGTGGGTGCGCTGCCTCTGAGGTGGCGCAAAGGTTGGGACAGCCAAAAAAAAAAAAAAAAAAAAAGATTTCTTGTTATGAATGTTTTTGTCCTGAAATAGATTTCCAGGTCCTCTGTGTAAGATTTTTGTAACCTTTGAATACATTCGGACTGATCAAACGTTTAGGATTGTGTTACCAGTTTCAAACACACCTTTCTATCAAGAAAATATAAAATCATTTGACAAAATTGAGAATCAGTATTTTGCATTTAAGTGCCATTATAATTGGAACTTTCTCAGGCTCTCTCCACGCCCTCACACAGACAGTAGGTAATATCATCGTCAGCGCTTTAACTCAATCTGTCGCGCTGCCTTCATCTCCTATACAGATAGAACAAGTGGTGAGGACCCATCTAATGCACCAGGAATGGTCAGACACATTGCCGATTGACCTCCATGTATGGGTAGGGGAGCTCATGCAGGGTGGTTTTTGGGGGGGCTGTTAATCTAATCATCAAGACGAGAATAACACGTTTCTGTGTCAATGGATGGGAACAGGCAATAAAAACCCACACAGTTTTTAGAACAGAAAGACTTTGCTAAGCTCTGCTGAATGCAACATACAGCTACAATACAGATTAGTTAGTTCGTTTTTCTCCCTCCCTCTCATAGAAATGGAAAGGAACGGGACATAAGAGATGGGCACACAGGCGGAAGGTGAGCGGGAGAGAGGTAATTCCTCAAACAACATCTAGTTTACAAAAGATTCAACCCAAACGAAATAACAGTTGTAAAGGGGTGGAAAATGGGGGTTATTTCATTAGATCGGCAGTGATCATTAAAGGTAAATCATTCAATAGAAAAAAATGGTGCATTGTCACTGAGTATTGTATTAAGGTAGAATCTGCCATTGTATAAATATTTAGACTATTTGTGATCAAGATCAGTATCTGGTAATGATTTGTCAATTATTATTGAAACAGATCTTTTGTGAATGACTGTCAATAATTTCGGTAACCACAAGTAAATAACTGTCAATATTACGTTGAATCTATTCTGACATCCGAAAGTTTTGCAAAATGTATACTACCCACAAATTCATTTTAAAAAGAAAAGCTCAAAACAAAACAATCTTGGAAAAAATCTTATCTATGTGTCAGCATCAGAATATATGAAGTATTTTTGCAAGTTCCAAGATATTGATTTTTTTCCTAAAACCAGCTACATTACGTTTATATCTGAGACTTCGAGGCATGGATTTATTTCAGTTTCAGTTGAAAGTGGTTGAAAATTTGGGATGGCCATTTGGTGTTTTCCCCTCATGGAAAACATTACAAGTGCAGGCTTTGATCTGTTCTTTCTTTCTTTTCATCATTCTTTCTGTCTTTCTTTCTTTCATTTTTTTCTTCCTTACAAATGAACAGCTTCACAAATGATTTTGCGTCGTTTTATTAACAGATTATTCCTCTAAGTGTTGTAAAACAATGGCAAATAGCTTCTACATAAAAATAACAGGAAACCACATACTGATCCCTGTGGAATGTTAGATTTGCTGGGGAAATCGTTTCATAGCCGTGCATTGTAAGCTAATTATTGCTACCTGTCGAAGAAAAGTGTTTTGTCCTGTAATCTGTTTGTCTGCATCTGTGTCTGTGGCGGTAACTAACCCCTTTTCTTTCTAAATTTTGCTTCATTTTCCACCCTCAGTCACTTCGTTTTGGAACTGTCGAAGAAAAGATTAAATCAGTTCTGTGTTTGGGAAATAGAAGTTCATTGTTATCGGCGTCAAAGGCTTTTGCAAAATCTAAGGATAAGTGAATCATACAAACATGGGTATTTAAAAAAAATGTTTTCTTGACAGGTATTTACTTTTTGTGTCCACAGTCTTAGAAAGCAACTTAGTCAGGTGTATCTTCCATAGTTTTCTAGATCAAGAATTGATTCGTGGCCTTTCTCCTGAGTTTGTGTGTTTCCTTGTCTGTTCGATTCCTTGTTCTCCTATTTGTTGTTTGAACTGAAGAGATATGGCATAAAGGAGAACGCTATCTTCTTACCTAACTAAACAGCCTTCGGAAGATTCTGTTTAAAATCAGTGCGGTACCAAATTATTTTACACAAAGTGGCAATTGAATTGAACTGGACTGAGCTCTTCATGATCTTTTTTCTTGTCTACATTTTCTTTCCTTTATCTTTCTGTCGTTTACAGCCGCTGTTTTCTTTCCTTTTGTTGTTTCTTGCTTTTATCGTTTGCTTTCAAGCTGCTTCCTTTGTTCATTTTAGAATGTGATGGCCATCAGCTATAAAGCATCGAGTCAAGAATCCAATATAGCAAAAGGGTATGGTTCACTTCGAATAAAAAGGTAGTGAACAAGAGAGAGAGAGAGAGAGAGAGAGAGAGAGAGAGAGAGTGTGCAGGGGGGAGGGGAGAGGTAATGACTTAATGACAGCCAAACAGAGACAAACAAAATAAAGAGAGACGGAATTAAAAACACAGATACACATAGACAATATGATAAAGCACAGAGACAGAGTTTCACTTGCTTAAGACCTTTTCATGCTGGTATTTTGTTAAAAAAATCCATTTTGGTTCGGTCTCCCTGTACACACAATGGCTAAATAAGAGTCAGATCTGCATAAATGTCAGGAACTCTAACAAGATGTCAAAACAAAAAATGGAAGAGAAAAGTTAAAATTAGAATTTCGTCTTTGTCACAGACATATTCAAACGAGAACAATGAGCTGTCAAATGATGTGCGGTAACGCATGCTGAATCACACTGCATGGGTGTGGTCATTTGTATCTGGAATATGTTTCACTTTACTCCCGCTGGCCAAACTTCCTTTTATTATTTATTTTAACATATGACAAATGTGAAAAAAGCGTAAAAGTGCAGAACCCCGAACCTCCAATTTTCTTTTTCTCTTTGGCTCAACTGACGACAGGTGACATTTCAACAGATTGCTGTTACTTAGGGAATGAGCTAATTTCAGGAACATTTCCAGGTTCAGTTTCAGTGCTTTATAGCTCAGCCACCCTGTTCCAGACCGCCAAGCTAGCAGAAGGTTTAACATGTAAGGAGTAGCCAGAGAGATGTGCTTTACAAAAGCCATACTTTAAGGAGGAATGTGTTAAGTTTTGCAGACCTGTTAATGATACATGGCAACAACTGCAACTAATTTTTGCTAAATTCATGTAAGCTGCTTGGTTTGCTATTATGTGTGAACGTGTGCTCTGTGTACGCGAAGATAGATAGATAGATAGATAATAGATAGATAGATAGATCTACACACACACACACACACACACACACACACACACACACACACACACACACACACACACACACTTGCTCGGAATCAGAACACTTTATCTTTGAACGTAAAAGTGTGCGCAGGTCAATGACAAAGCAGTTCGTTGTATGCACATACTCAACATATCATGACACGACACATGATAGCATAAGTGATATGATAATCACAGGTGTCTGTGTGCTTGCATGTGACTGATTTATATCATTTCCAAAATAAGCATATATGCAAACGTTGCAGCTGAAAATTAGATTTGTGTTTATTGTCACTTTGTGTGTGTGTGTGTGTGTGTGTGTGTGTGTGTGTGTGTGTGTGTGTGTGTGTGTGTGTGTGTGTGTTTTGAAAGGCAGAGAAAAACGATTCACAATTTTGGTAAGACTAGGCCCCTGAACCACTAAAACATTGATAGATGGCTTGAACACTTAATCAAAAGCCTATCACACCAAAATCTACTTTTGCACCAACCCATGGGAAATTAAATCAAAATCCAAATAAGTCAGACTTTGAAAAACAAGGCACATAATTTCCCTTCCTGCAAGACCATAAGCTGTTGCCCCATCTCAGGAAAAGACATGTGGAAGTTCCGATTACCTCCACTGTGTTACAAAAGGCAACGCCCCATTGCAGACCACAGGAATTCACCATGAGGGAAGCGAAACTACAGAAACGATAAATACAGTGTGTGCAACATGACAGCAGCTGAGCTTTCACACGGCAAGACCGCCTTATGCTTTGTGGGGTTCAGCTGCCAAAAGCACACAGGGTGTTGTCTGGTCAACTGTAACTGTGACAAGCCCAGTTGTGTACTGACTTCGTCACGCTGCGCATTCGCACTATGTTGAAGCTGTCCCGCTGTCGGCGCAGAGCTTTGTGCTATGAACCATTGGCGGTAGCATGAGATCAGCAGCAGGTCTTAGAAGACGATTAACCGTGACAAAACGGGTTTCCCCATGTGGATCTAGCTTTTTTTCTCTTCATGTAGTCAATCGCTGCTTCTTGTCTGACTTATACACGGTCCTGGTGTGTGTGTGTGTGTGTGTGTGTGTGTGTGTGTGTGTGTGTGTGTGTGTGTGTGTGTGTTGCCATTGTTGTTGTTGTTGTTGATGTTGCTGATGTTGTTATCGTTTTCATGTCATATTTTGTTCCCAGTTGCGTGCTATTATGTGAGTTTTTGTGTGTGTGTGTGTGTGTGTGTGTGTGTGTGTGTGTGTGTGTGTGTGTGTGTGTGTGCGCGTGCGTGTGTGTGTGTGTGTGTGTGTGTGTGTGTGTGCGTGCGTGCGTGCGTGCGTGCGTGCGTGCGTGTGTGTGTGTGTGTGTGTGTGTGTGTGTGTGTGTGGTGTGTGGGCGGGGGAGGGGGATTACATAAATTACCTTTATATGGCAATTTCTATTTTACTTTGTGCTTAGACTGAAAACAGAAACAGCATTAGCATCTAATAGATATGATTTGTATTATAAATATAAGTGAGTCTCATTCTGTGAAAACATAAACAATTAAACCACTTTTACATTGTGTTGTTTTAAGTTCAACAGAGTGCACAGGGTAATTCAGAGCTGCAGAATGGGGCTATGACACTACCAAACAATTTGATGAATTCAGAGAAATAACTAAACGTCTTGAATTTCAAATGCAATCGGTCATTATTTTCAATCAGTAATTAAGGCGTGTATGACTGTAATTTGTCTTGAGTGTATGTACTATTCAGGATAACTGAGTACTGAAGTATCCTTTATTCTCTATTGTTATTTATAGAAAAACTGACAGCATAAGTCAGAGCTGAAACGCATCCATAGAACCAAACCACGTCAAAAGGAATTTTTCTATTATCTGTCAAAACACCACACACGTGAAACCAAAGAACGAAGTAGGGATGCTGTCATATAAACCTCAAACACCCAAGAGGCCCTGTTGCTGCTGACCGTTCAGTTCAGTTTCCATGAGAGGACAGAAAATTACACTTAAGTACAAGCAATGCATGTTTTGTTTGGATGATAGGCGCATGTCGTGAAATACACAAAATCATAACCTCCAAAAGACAAGCCACAATACCAAAACACTGAAATGTATAATATAATTGAAAAGCCCCATAAGTAAGTCTGTATACAGAAAAACTGGAGACCTGTGAATCAGAAAAAAAGAGAAAGCAAGGATAAGGAGAAAATATCAGAAAATGCAGAAAGAACAAGCCGCACCACGAAAGTAGAAACCTCAAGCACAATATTTCCACAGTGTTCCTTGGATTCGAAATACACACGCCCTTACGGTCCACAACGAAAGCTTAGTCACATAGTCAGACCAAGCGAAATTCTTTCTTTGAATTAGGAACTCCTGTAAGTTTTCTTCATGTGAATCCACTTTTACCACAGATTTTGATACCAGCACATCGCAGAGACATGTTACAAGCCATCAAAACTAGCGTGACAAGAAGCACAGAATATAAAGTACACATGATGATCAGTTAGCCTGGAAACGAACACAATGATGCTGTTAAGTTCCCAGTGAGTCCGAGACAATACGGCAGGGCTGTTCTCTGTCCCTTTCTTTCTTAATCTACGCCAGCATCGACCAGGACTCAAAGATGAAAACTTTTATCAACATGAAAGTACACCAACATCCTCAGGGACAATATTAGGTTGGTACCCAAGGTTTGACCAGCGTGCTGGACTAATGCGCAGTCCAGACATCTGCTACGTCATAGCAATGAGGCCCTTTCATTAAATTCTCTCATCTCAGTCATTCATTCATTTATCTTTCAGCTTTCAATCGTGCGCGATGTGGACTCGAAACTTACCAGGTGTGTAGCGTACATGGACAGGACTGCATGCAGAGATACCTTCTGGATGAAACTGAAACTGAAACCTAAACGATACATGTATGGCATTGGAGAGACTTCGACGGTGTGGTCCAAATCTTCCCATTCTTAGGATTAGCACACTGTTCCCTATTTCCACTCAAGCCATACGTTAAAGAAGCAAACCGTTGACTCATGGAGTCTGAACAGAAAGTTCAAGCCATGGCAACCAGTAGGAATGACCAGTACTTCACAGACACAGCAGCACTCCTACAAGCAATGAAAACCCCAGGTGTCTGGTCCTTTGAGAACTGAATGCATTGCCTGTTCTGATTCTATATACGTTGTGTTTTGTCCTGAGACAGATTCCCAAATTCTCTCTCTCTCTCTGACTTTCGGAAACTTTGATATGAAATCGGTTAATGTACTATTTAAAGTTTTGATATATTTTAACGTTTTCAAACACACCTTTTATTCAAAATAACATGTGAAACACTAATAGAAACAAATGAAAAACAAACAAACAAACAGAAAAAAGAAAAAAAACGAGAATCAGTAATTCACCTTAACGTGTGATTATCAGTGACACTTGAGTGGGACTTCCCCGGGCTCACTCCACGCTCTCACACAGACAGTGGGTAATCTTGTTGTCAGCACTGTAACTCAATCTGCCGGGCTGCCTTTGCCTCCTACAAAGAAAGAACAAGTGGCGAGGACACACTTAATGCGCCGAGAATGGTAAGACACATTGCCTATTGACCACCACGGTCCGGGTGAGAAAGCCCATGCAGGTTGGTTCAGAGAAGCTGTTAATTTGATCAGTCAGACGAGGATCGCATGTTTCTGTGTCAATAGCTGGGAGCAGGCGATGAAAAAAGGCCACATTGTTGTTAGAACAACAAAGGCTTTCTTCATATTTGTTGAATGCACGTGGAAGGTTACAAGAAGCATATCAAAGACAACAAAAAACTGAAATGGAAAAAAAAAAAAAAAACGGTGAATGAACAAACCAGCAAAGAAATGAATTCGTTATCTCCAACGGGTTGGTGAAAGGTGTGGTTGCTTTGTTTTATAATAAGCATTGTGGACAAAGAATGTAAAATGAAGGCAAATCCCACATTGCATGTAATTATTACTGGATGAAGGGAATTACCATGCAAAACGGGAGGAGAGCGACAGAGAGGAGGGATGAAGGGAGGGAGGGAAGGAGACTAAGAGACAGACAGACAGACCGTCACAAAGAGAAATGAAAAAGGACAGATTAAACAAGACAGAAGTGCTCGCTTGAACTTAAGAAAATCTGGATCAGTACATTTTAGGACAAAGTAATGTCAAAATTGAGAGAGTCATAAGTTTATGAATTTTTTAAATTGGAAATGGAAATGGGCTTCAATGATAAGCACAGAGGTTTAAGTTCAGAAGTATTGGGGGTGATTCAATGACCAGCGTCTGGTGTACACAAGATTCTACTGAATGAAACAGCGGTTGCACAAGGGAAGAAGGGTGGGCGTGTGTTCTATACACTTGCCAATGATCATTAAAAGTAAATGCTTTCAACAGAGAAGAGGGCGTATTGTCAGTGAGCATAGGATCGAACAGAATCCGTCATGATACAAATGTTCAAATTACATTTGATCAAAGTCAACAAGTGTCAATTATTTGTTGATCGTTACTTAAACAGG
Source organism: Conus canariensis (assembly GCA_033310375.1). Taxonomy (NCBI): domain Eukaryota; kingdom Metazoa; phylum Mollusca; class Gastropoda; order Neogastropoda; family Conidae; genus Conus; species Conus canariensis. The sequence goes on along the minus strand of CM065737.1, from coordinate 29,109,957 downwards.
ACTTTTATGAATGATAGTCAAGACTTCAAGTAACTATAGGTAAATTGTACGCAATGCTAGGTCAAAGATACTATGACGTCCAAACGTTCTGCAAAAAGAAAGCTGACTTTGATAGGAAAGGGACAAAATAAAAGGCCGTTGAAATACTTGTATGCCTGACAATATATATTTCGGAATACGTCAGTCTAGATTTGTATAAGATGATCATTGCAAAGGTGAGTTTGTTTTACGTGAACGTCGATACTCGTTTAAAGTGAACATATTTGTCAGAGAAAATGGAGGATCTCCGTGGACTACCTTATGTCTGAAGAGTCCTTTATTTTTGTAGAAGTTTGGCTTCAAGGATGTCTGCTTGCTTGTAGCCCAAGTCTACCAGTGAGAATGGTTTACCCATCATTGCTTGACAGCTCTTTCATAAATGCTAATGGGCTGTTTAAGTAAATTGTTGCTAGCTGAGTCCTAAAGAACGAGGTAGAGTCAATAATAGGCTGAATATAAAAGTGAGAAAAACTTCTTGCATGCTAATTCAACATGTTCTTAATCTTGTTAGTAGAAAATATTTTCTTGCAACATTTCTTAATACAAGTTCTAAATGTTTTGACCAAGACAGATTATACCTATTGTAATTCCGAAGACTTTGTGAAGGGATACTTCTTCGATTTTTTTCATTAGAAAAGTAAAGTGCTGGTCGATTTCGACAAAGGTTTTGAGAGAGAGAGAGAAGAGAGAGAGAGAGAGGAGAGAGAGAGAGAGAGAGAGAGGAGAGAGTGAGTGAGTGAGAGAGTGAGAGAGAGAGAGAGAGAGAGAGAGAGAGAGAGAGAATGCACGGAGGGTCGATACTATATACAGATGACAGACACACGGACTGAAACAGAGAGAAAATAAAAAGTATGAAACGGTTACATACATACAGACACACATACAAACAGAGAAAATATTACAAATTCAGACACAAAGTTTCACTTGCTTCAGAACTTTTTTCTATGCTGTTGTTTTGAATCTTTTTGTGGTCGTCTCCTTGTAAATATAATGGTTAATTCAGAGTCAGATCTGCATAAATGTCAAGAAGCACTATTCAGATGTCAAACCTAAAAGTCGAAGAGAAAGGTTAACATCGGAATTTCACCTTCATCTCAGACATGTTCAATAGATAACAGCGACTTGCGAAATAACGCGCAGTAGGACATGCTGGATCAGATTGCTTGGGCGTGGTCAATTTGTCTGGGATATGTTTCAACAATTTCCCACTGGCCAAAAAATGTTTATGTTTGCTTCTTGCTTTCGTAGACAAATGTGGATAAATGTGTGAAAGTGGGAAATGGAAAAGACCTTATTAATCCATCAAACTACTTGCCGATTGCAAACACAAGCCAGTTTTTCGAGACAATGGAAAAATGAACAACTCGTACCTCATGTCAAAGTTGGGAGGCATATCGTCAATCGCCAAGAAACAGTTTATAAAATGGTCACACTACAACAGAGCTTACAGATAACAATACAAAACGCATTTCTAAACAAAGACATGACGTTATAGTTTGTTTTATCTAAATGTGACATTACATGAAAATTGTTTGACTTCCTGCGTTTTCATTTTGATATCCCTATTTTTTGTCCTCTCCAATCCCCAGAACGTGGATATCAATATCTGAGGTCATCTTTAATCCATCTAAATTTTTGGACGGTCCGTATTCAAATTTTAAGATAGTCTGCAATCAACATTTGAAATTCCGTCCATGCGTTTTGATGCTGCCTTCCGAAAAAGAAAAAGAAAACAAACAAACAAACAATCAAAGACAGCGCCAAACTTGAAGGTCAATAATCTATAAACATATACTGCGCAGAAGTATGTAAGAAAACTTCGAACTTTTAGAAAATTGTAATGACAGCTCCAAATCGAACGAGCGTGCTGCTTTAGCTGCCGTCTGTCTCTCCTGTGTGAACTGTCCATAATGAAAAGACTCCCTTCTTGACAGCTCTGACATCATTGCGGAACTGACCGTCCTGCTTCTGATTCCAAGTAGTATCTCAATCGTAACATAAATGCATTTTGATCATCTCAGATACCCTTTCTGTTCACATCATTGCCATTTGCAACATACATGATTCTGTACTCTTGATTTTTCACAACTGTGTCTCTATCAAAACCGATGTTAACAATACTGATCACGCTCTGATTCTGGATTTTAATGGTATTCTGGACAACGAGCTAACCAATTTGCTAAGTTTGCCAAAAATGCCATAAGCAAAGGATTCTTAAATGTGTCCGGAAATCCAAAGCTATGTCAAAGGCTTCTAGCAATGGGCAGTGGGATACACACAGACAGAATAACCTCATTCAAATCTGTCTAAACATCTGAGGATCACAACTCACTCCGCGAGACATTCGGCGCTGACGAAGGCCTCTGGATGGAGGCCGAAAGCTTCGCTTCGGCTAAACTTTCCGGCGTGAAAAGGTAAAAGACTGTGTTTAACAATCTGAGGATTCCTTCAGTCTATCTCTGAAAAACGTTCATTATAGGATGCTGTCCCATAGATCACATGCCAGTCACACCTGTTTTACTTGGCTGTGTCTGGAGTTTTCTGTTACCACATACCAGCGAAACAGCGACGAGTGGGCTGCATGACGCTCAGTTTGCTTGGAAGTGGCATATTTTCGCCTGTAAAGATGGAGAAGTGTTATTTTATCTGTTCCCTAGTTCCTGTAAGCCAAACTCTCAGACTGTTCGTTGCTGTCTGACAAAAAAATGAGGTGCTGGATGTGACTTTTACAGTTAAGATTTGATCGAAGATAACTTCCAAAATCTGGCGTCCTTCATAACTCGTATGACAGATTTATTCAGACGGATTTCATGCTTAACAAAATGCTGCCGAATGCTGTGAAAGTGGACACACTGAGTTTTTGTGGCTGAAAAAGTAATCTATTTTCTTTCCTTGGCCCACTGTTGGATCTGTTCCACGCAAAATTGCAGTCGATGTCGCACACTAGCATAGGTTGGTCCAGCTGCGTAGAGTGCAAATTCATCAACAAACAAAGAGGACTAGGAATCATGGTTTGAAAAACTGACAAGCTCATCAATTTTAAGCTGCAGAGAGCAGGAGAAAGGACGCCCCATCCTCCTGCTCGTGGATGTTAGACAGCGTGGTGCCAACCCGGACTTGACACTGCCGATCAGCCAGAAAACCTGGGTTATGAAGATCCAAAACAATTTCAAATTTCCATGTGCTGTTGTAAGCCTTCTGCAGATGAAAAAAAGATAACAACCAAATGTTGTTTGTTAATGAAGACGTAGAGCATAGCGGTTTCAAGATGGACTAAACGGTTAATGGAGAATGATACTTGCGGAAACCGCACTGTTCTTTGGCCAAAAGGCCTTCATTTTCCAGCTTCCACATTAGATGAAAGTTGACCTCCTTTTCCATTAGTTTGCAAAGGCAAGTGGCCAAAGCTATCGGGCGATAAACAGAAGGGCCAGTCAAGTCTTTTCTGCGCTTAGAAATAGAAATCAAGAGGGCTTTACGCTAGGAGGGCGGAAAGTTCTCTGTAGTCCAGATATGACTGTATACTTTTAGAAGAATCTGGAGACAGCTTTCCAGGAGATGTTTCAGAAGTTTGCAATGGGTGTCATCAAAGCTAGGAGCAGAATTACTACAGATTAGTAGATCTGATTTCAGTTCTTTAAGTGAAAATGGCAAATTGTAGACTTCAGTATTGTCAAAAGAAAAGTTACTTTTCCTTTCAGTTCTTTGTTTTTCTAAAAGGCAGCAGATTTAGTTGTGGAGGGTGAGTTTTGTTCAATAGTGGAGGCCAACAGATTGGCAACAGCTTTTTGTTGCTAATCAGCGCGTCTGCAATTTTCAAGTGATGGTGAAGGGTTGGTGTCTTTGTCTTTGATTTTTTTCTTTTTTTATGATTTTCCAGACCTTGTTCTTGGATGTTTTACGTCAGCTCAGAGCAGAAGTCTCTCCAAGACTGACATTTACGCATTTTGAAAGTATGTCTTGATTTCGCAAGCACTTTTTGATGGCCTCGAGCGATGGGTCCTAATGGCCTCTGTAATACGCGCAACACTAAGCCCGCTTGCGCTTATTCATTTGTTGACGGGCGGTATTAAACATGGTGTCTTAGGCATTAGCAGTTTGTTGGCTGAAGTTGGAATACTGTCTTCTACTCATTTTATAGTGTATCTTTCAGGCATCTTGAAGGGTCTGGACTTTGCAGAATATCCTCTTTGATCAGCTCTAGCAAGACATCTTCCGCAAAAAATATTCCAGCTTTTTGAAAACCGAGGTGTTCCGGTAAAGTGCACCTTTCTGTAGTTTGCATTCCAATACAGTTGGAAAATAATTACTTCCACGAAGATCGTCATGAGCACACCACCCATAGTCCACGTCAAGCGAGGGATCACATATCGAAAGTGCACCTGTGGAAGCATGGAGATATGCTGGAGACCCATCACACTGACAAGATCCAGCTCTGAAAAGACCTCTTCAAGAAGGAAACTTATGGATGAAGTATTCATACTACCCAAAAGAGGATTGTGACCATTAAATCACTTAACAACAAAAAAGGTCGTGAAAATTCGTCAGTTAGGCTTACCACCTCTTGCTGACTGATAGATGCAGATGACAATAAATATGAAGAACACACTGTTACCGTTTTATGCAAAGCGATTCTTGCAGGTAAAGCTTGAAGAGAAGAACTGGAAGCAATAGGGCTAAACAAAAGAGATTGTTGGATGAGTAAGGAGACTCCTCCCTTCATTCCATATGCAGTAGGTTGTGCTGGTTTCGAGAATAAGTTGAAGCCAGAAAAGGTAAAAGATTTTTTATTGTGAATCTGCGTCTCCTGGAGAGCAATGAACAGGCTTCAGCCGTTAACAGAGGAGCCCCAGAAGGAAAACCCCGGATATTCCAATGGAGTAAGATATTATCCATACTGAGGCGACAGCGGTAGACATTTTAGTCCAGCTCCGTATCCTCACGCAAAAAATACAGTTACTATAACTGGTTTTCTGAGAATCTTCAGCCTTATTGGCCGACCGGCCGGCAGCCTGAGATCCGGAGGGAGAGAGTAGAGGCTTGTGGGACATCTCCACCATCTTGACTTTTTCTCTGGTCTGGAATTCGAACTCAGAGACTCGAGGGTAAGGTTTCCCAGAACGCCCGGCAGAAGTGGGTTTGGACTGCTGGCAGTTCTAGGAGGTGGCTGTAAATAGCGCCTTCACCATGGCCACACTGAACAATTGTACTGGTACATTTAACGCCTCCGCCAAAGGCTACATCTTTATTTTGTACGGATTAGTCGGCGTGAATAACAGGTCTGTCTGACAACAGACAAATACTGTCATCCCCTTCTTCACAGCTGAGTGGGACGCAGCGGAAACGTTTTGACTATAAACAACCCAGTTTCTTTGCTGCGTGAAATGAACTTTTCTTTTCGGTTTTTGACTTTTTGAATCGATTTTTCCAGTTGTCGCTTCGGGTAGTCCTGTGAGGAAGAAAGTTGGCTGCCACAGCAGTTGGCACAAAGGACTGGTGCCTGGCGAGGCTCCTCGTGGACTGCTTTGCAGCGCAGACCACAAGCCTTTCCCCCCAGGCATCTGTCGCAAACGTGGCCAATTTTCTGACAGCGAAAACATCTCATCAGAGATGATCTGACCCTGACCCTGAGGTAGCCAACTCTGATTGTCTGTGGTAGTGATGGCATACAAAATGTCCAAAAGAGCGTGATGTTTGCGAACCGATCTGACTCCTAGCAGATGGTCACAGGGTGAACGTCGATCACTCACTCTATGTGGCCCTTATTCGCTCATGATCTCTGCTTCCGAAACGTCTTTGAGGTCAGGACACCTGATGACTCCCTTGGATGAGTTCAACCGCGTGTGTGAAGACACCCTGATCCCCCTCTCAACCAACTTTGTTGCACTTTGGACTTGTTCTTATTGGCGTTTTGTCTAGCATTCGATGAGGTAAGAGCCGTTTCGAAGCCTTTTGATGGATTTTGGGGTCGCCTTTTATACCTTGGAGCCTTTTCGGGATAGCAGAAGGGCTTAGAACAAATGAAGGTTTTTCCTCATCAGCTTCTTACACCACCACGATGCCCCCAAACCTATCCTTTTCATTGCTTCTCTATAGGAGTCGCTGTCAAAATCGGAGACCTGGGATGGTCAAGATGCATTCAGCTGCACTTTTCATTTGTTGTATTGTTTTGAATTCCATGCCTCTATTACCCACGTAGCTGTAGAGTCCAGCTAACGGGCCAGGGCCACGAGACTTATGTCTTGACCGTTTCCAGGCTTCGGGAGGGATATTCAACAAACAGAGGCCGACCAACCCTATCCCCCACGATCATGCTCAATTTCCAGGGACAGAGAGCTGGCCACTATAAGAGTTACCTTGGTCAGCCGTAGAACTGCCTGTCGTATCCAAGCCCAATGCACGGATGGCTGATTAATACACATGGGCCAGTTCGTACCTCCTATCTAGGAGAGGTCCAGGCCCCAAAGATGTGTTGAGAGCACCCGTCCTCTCAACGACCAGGATCTCATTCCCCTCCAACACAGGTTGCACCGTATGGCAAACACTGCAGAGAGAAGAAAGATGTGGAAAAATGACTTGAAGGGAAGAAGAACCCAGAAAAGATCCACTGAGAAAGGCAGAGGATAGAAGTCAGGGCCCTCACCAATAGCTTGTTTGACATGGGAGGCTCTACCAGGGGCGTCAAAGCCAGCCAGCAACTTGGCTATACAGGCCTAGAAGCGATTTTAGAGAAACTAGCCTTCCATTCAGTTACTGATGCCCCTGTCAGCAGAGCTTCAGGGATCACTGGACCACGCAAGCCCTCTGGCCGCGGTAAGGTTGCAGCCCCCGAGAGTGCTTGTTTTCTAGTGGAAAACGCTTTACACAATGTACAGTTGCACGTTTGCAATCAGACAGAAAAACACCAGCGTATGTATTGCTTGCTCCCTGGGGGATAAGGCTTAACAGAATATACAATAGGGTATATGCATTCAGACACGACCCCCCCCCCCCCCAAAAAAAAAAAAAAAAAAAAAAAAAAACTCTGGCGTACATATTGCTTGTTTCCTAGAGTAAATGCTTTGCACGGTATACAGTTGCATATGTTCAATAAGCGTGAAAAAAATAGTAGCACACATACTGTTTGACCCTGTTTGGAAAACGCTTTACAAACCACACAGTTTGCACATGTGCATTTAAGGGGAAAAAACCGCAACGATGTACTTATCCCTTGCTCCCTGGTGGAAAACGCTTTTCACAATACACGATCGCACATGGCGTGGATATTATCTGCTACCTGGTGGAATCTGTCCTACACAATACACAGTTGCGCATGCCCTATCAATCACAGAACACAGCAGCGTACATTTCACTTGCATCCCGGTGGGAACTTTCACACAATACACAGCTAAACGTGTGCAATCAGACACTGAGCACACAGACGAACACTGCACTTGCACCACCGGCCTACGTATCGTTTGATACCTGATGGGAACCGTTTAAACACCACAATACACAGTTGCACATAAGTAGCCAGACACAAAGCACACAGGTGTACATTTCACTTGTGCCCCCAGTAGAAAACGTTTCAGACAATACCCAGTCGCACACATGTTAGACACAAAGCACATCGACATATGTATCGCTTGCTCCCTCCTCCCCCTATCCCCCTTCCCATTTTCTCTCTGTCCCCCTGCCTGCCTCCCCACCCCCACCCATGCTCCTCCTCTTCCCCCGTCCTCCCTTAACCACCCGTCGTCCTCCCCTTCCCCCTCCTCTTTACCTTCCTCCGAAGTTTTCCTACGAACCCCTAAACTTTACTTTAAGACCCGCTTCGAGTACCTTAAAGCAATGTCGGAACTGGGACATTTAGATCTTGTATTTTTAACTCTCCGTTTCAGACACGAACGTTGGATTCACAAAAAAAGTTTTACTGAGAAATGTTCCAGTGTTGTCTTTTTACTGAGAAATGTTCCAGTGTTGTCTTTTTTACTGAGAAATGTTCCAGTGTTGTCTTTTTTTTACTGAGAAATGTCTTTTTACTGAGAAATGTTCCAGTGTTGTCTTTTTACTGAGAAATGTTCCAGTGTTGTCTTTTTACTGAGAAATGTCTTTTTACTGAGAAATGTTCCAGTGTTGTCTTTTTACTGAGAAATGTACCAGTGTTATCTTTTTACTGAGAAATGTTCCAGTGTTGTCTTTTTACTGAGAAATGTTAGAAATGTTCCAGTGTTGTCTTTTTACTTAGAAATGTTCCAGTGTTGTCACCACCACAGTTGCAAGCACGAAGACGATTTGAACTTGAAATCCCAAACTAGAAGCCTCCGTATGAGTAATTTGAAGCTGGAAGATCTTTGGCTTGAGCCCCAGCTGCTACAGCAAAAAATCAAAGTCTTTCTGTTTGACATTTCAGTGGCGCAGAACGCGGACTAGAGTGATCGACAGGAGCTACGACTGATTTGTCTGTGAGGAAAGGTCGGCTCTGGAAATAAGTTCAAAGACTTCGCTTCCAGCAGCAGAGTCACAAATTAATGTTCATATGACCAACACGGTTGTCCCAAAATGGAGATGTGCCCTTTAATTTCTCAGATTAGTCTCTAAAAATCGGGTTCTACAGACCTCAACCCCCTGTTCTTTATAGCATGAGATCGAAAGTTACAGAAATATGGCATAACACAGCCAGTCAACAAACACGGAAAACTGGGAAAAAAATCACGATACTATCGATAATGGATACTTATAGGACACATCATCTTGAAAATTGCTGCGAGTGCTTAACCAAAAATAATAATAGTAATAATAATGATAACATATTCATACAATACATATAGTATTCCACATTACACATCACATCACTGTTGATAAATACGCACCAGAATTGCACGTAACAAACCCTACATAAAAAAACTAGCAAATGTAACATATAAACATTTCTAGACTATAACATATACGTGCACACGTGCATACTTAAAAAAAATAGATATGTCACACACGTTTAAGAGTACATAGTGTTTAGATGGACTAGCTAGAACCAGACGTATTGTGGAGAGAGAAAAAGAAAGAAGTTTCAAGGTCAGGTTTAAAAGAGGCGAGGGAGTCTGGGTATTGGAATATGTCAGGGAGCCTTTAGGGCTTGGAAAGAAAAACATCTTTGTCTGGTTTGAGGTATCCTAAAATATCGAATATCAGAAGACCGGAGCTGACAAGGCGGAGTAGAGATTTGGATGGGGTTCAGAGAAATTCTGTGGACAAGAACCACTGACAGTTGAAAACGTTAGAGCAGACACCTTATAATCTATCTGATCGAAAACAGTCAACCAGTGAAGATGAGAAAAAACTCCGCAGATTTAGCAGCACTGCTTATGAACCTGGCACCGTAATTCCGGATTCCTTGAAGTCAGTCTAAGAGATATTTGAGAAGACTAGCTAAACAAGAATTACAGTAATTTGTCTTTGAGAGGACAAAAGCGCCCCCAGCGTTTTGGTTGCATCAATAAAAAGATAGTGACGGATAAAATTGATCCTGCACTATGTCAGACAGCCAGATTTACAAACGTTTGAGATGTGCTGTTGAAAGAAAGGAGACTGGTCAAGAATTGCATCAAGACTCTGAATAGAAGTAAAAAAAAGAAACGGGTGTATCATTTATGAGAGCAGAATCATGATGTTCCAGATATTGAAATTGTTTTGGGGTCAGATTGTCTTGTAAGTTCAGTCTTATCATCATTACGTTGCAGCTTACTGAGTCATCCAAGCTTTTAAGACCGCATTGCACTGTGTATCTGAGACAATACTGCATGACCTTCGGCTATGAATGCCGACTGCTGAGGTGAGTGTCACCAGCAAACTCACAAGCAGCATCACATGACAGCTGATGACATCAGACACAGAAGCCACATGCAACCCCCCCAAAAAATTGGGACCTACGACGGACCCCTGTGGGATACCATACTTTAGGGCAGATACATCAAAAGTACAATTCATGCATACTTCCTGTGTAGGGTCTGTCTGCTAACAAGTAATCCGTATCGGTGCAATGTAACGAATACCAAAACAAGTTTCAAGTCTTTCAAGAGGATGGGATGGTTAATTGTGTCAAAGGCTGCGTTCAGGTCCAAGAGAGCAAGAACAGATATTTTTCTCATCGGTAGATCCAGAGAGCAGGTCGTTGACTATTCTGAGAAGAGCAGTTTCACAACTGTGACCATGTCAATAGGCTGATTTATGAGAGATAAATTGTTCTAAGTGAGATAAGGAGCTTATACAGTACACTCTTTTCGAGCAAATTTCATAAAGACGACAAATTTTTAGAAATGCTGATAATTTTTCAAATATGATCAAAAGGTTTTCTTTACGGAATAAGCATACGACAACAACAAAAACAACAAAAAATTCAGGAAAACAACCAGAAAACAAAGAAAAAGAATGACAACATGGTTAATATACAGCAGCAGAACACATTGATGTTGGAATAACAGGAAGTAAAGGACAGGGTCAAACTCACATGACGTCATATAGCCAATCAAAATGAGAGAATCCCTCGAAAATTTAGGAACCATGTTTTATCATTACCGATCAGAATGGTCGGATCATCCAAGAAAGTTCAAAGCAGTAATGCTGACTAACCAGTCAGAAAGTTCAAAGCAGTAATGCTGACTAACCAATCACAATGCTTGGAATATTCTAGAACCTTCTGGAACCTCCTTGCGCTTTCAGGGCGATTCTGGGACCCGAAAGAAACTTCCGGAATTGTCTTCGGACACGTCATCTGATAAACAAACGTCACGTGAAACTCAACACGTCCCATGAGACACTCAAATCTGCAGGTCTGAACCCCCAAGCGATGATAAGTGAAGTCGATGTTTTAGTAACACTGGCTCCTGCCGAGCGTTCTGGTGTGTTGTGAGCTCCAATGAGAAGACTGAGATTGCAAAGTAAGAGTTTAATCCACTTAATAGATGCATCTCTGAAAGTCTTCCTCAAATTTCCCGACCAAGTCTCGGTGTGTCACAGTCTCCTTGCCTTTGTTGACGACTTATGTAATATATAGGGAAGCGCAGGGAGCTGGTCTGTCGTGCAGTCTCAGACAAGAATGTCACTTTACGTATGATCCTTGTTGTCATCATTCACGCTGAGTATCATAAAGAATAAATCGTGTGGCCCTTTCTGTCTTGTTCTTGTAGTGATCTCGGGTTCTGTTTTCTCTCCATAATCACGTCTGTACTGAATTCGTACGAAAGTTGTCGTCACCAAAACTTCGTGGGGTCAGCCATCCGGAGCTGGACACTCGCTCGTCCTGGCTCCGTTACTAAGCGATTATTGTCGTTAGTAAAGGCCTAAGTAAGCGGTGACCTGCTTCAATTTGATAAGAACAGGCACCTCTGAAAGCCATCCAGGAGATTCGGTGCAGGGCCCCCCACAGTGGCTTGCGTCATGACGACCCAAAACAGACTGCGCGCGCGCGCGCGCGCGCGCGCGTGTATGTGTGTGTGTGTGTGTGTGTGTGTGTGTGTGTGTGTGGTGTGTGTGTGTGCGTGTGTGATGTGTGGTGTGTGTGTGTGTGTGTGTGTGTGTGTGTGTGTTCACACGAGCGCATGCTATACATATATACCATGTGCATAGATGTCTACGTGCGCACACACACATATGCGTGCGTGCGTGCGTGCGTGCGTGCGTGCGTGCGTGCGGGCGGTGTGTGTGTGTGTGTGTGTGTGTGTGTGTGTGTGTGTGTGTGTGTGTGTGTGTGCTTGCTCTGTCCTGGCATATGTATAGAACGTGTGTGCGCACTCGTGAATAACGAACTCGCGCTTGTGCGCATGTTCATGCATCTCTCTTTGTACCTGTGTACATGTGTGCGTTTGCTCAGCAAAAGAAATATCTTTTTTATTGTTCCTTTTTTTTAATCATAAAAGTTGTCTTTGTTGAATTCAGCTGAGCAACTCTCTCTCTCCCTCTCTCTCTCTCTTCTCTCTCTCTCCTGTATGTGTGTGTTTGTGTGTACATGTACGTGTGTGTGTGTGTGTGTGTGTGTGTGTGTGTGTGTGTGTGTGTGTGGTGTGTGGTGCGCGTGCGCGCGCGCGTATATATGTGTGAAAAAGAGAGAGAGAGAGAGAGAGAGGAGAGAGAGAGAGGGGAGAGAGAGAAGGAAAGGCGAATAGAGATAATGCGGTTTTGTTAAATAACTGCGACGAAAGTGTGGACTGACCTATGGCTGCAAACACGTGACTTGTTCTGAAAGCGAAACCGAAGCCAGTGAAAAAACAACAACAACTATGTACTGATACCAAAACCTCCAACAAACATACAGTCGAGTCGAACAGAAACTGCCTGAATGCACGTGGTAGTTTTGCGTTTTGCGTCTCACCAGCATGTGAAGTTTTATGCTGCATGATTTTGTTCAAAGCAAGTAATCGGAGGAGGAAAACAAACGCAAACAAACAATTGCTCCGCCATTATAATAAACACGGGCAGCTAGTTTTAAGACTGGGGGAAGAGGGAGAGGGTGGATACAAGAAAGAGGGGAGGCTGGAAAGAAGAACTAGAGCTTTGAGGTGGAAAATAACGATGAAAAGAGAATGTTAAAGTGTAAGTATTAGACTCTCCATCAACATTGCATGAGAACTATCGGATTGCGTCATGTGAAGAGAAGTGAAACTCACATGCATAATTGAGTCGACTTCGTCTCCTAGATGGGACTCATCAGCTAGCTGGTTGTGCTAGTCCTCCCGTGGTATCATACAGAGACAGACACTAGCGCTAAGTCCGTTGTATTCCTCACTATCACTAAGACCTCCCAGATTCGATGTGTATATGCTGCACTGTGTTGGTTTGGATTGTATGACACTGTGTTGTGCTGCATAGCACTGTATGGGAGACATCACGATCCACAGGCCTCGCAGTTTTGCCACGCATATATTGCACTGTGTTGGCTTGTACTGTATTACACTGCAGTGGATTGTATGGTATGCTTTTGTGTAATATTGCACTGTATTGTATTCTATTGTGAGGATTTACACAATGTCAGACTTAAACACTTTACAGCTAATAAAACCCTGTTCAGAGATTTCTTACCCGATATGATATTTGAGTTTCTGAAAGTAAGAAACATTTTTCATCTGATCTGAAATTTTACGGAAGAAAGATTTTTTAATAAAATATAAACTCGGCACGCTTTTAGAAAATGTGATTCAATCGTGCGCGTGTGTGTGTATGTATGTATGTGCGTGTGCGTGTGCGCGCGCGCTGGTGTGTGTGTATGTGTGCATGTGTGTGTACTGCGTGTGTGCGTGCGTGCGTGCATGTTTGCGTGCGCACGCTGCGTGCGTTTTTGTGTGTGTGTGTGTGTGTGTGTGTGTGTGTGGGCCGTTGTGTGTGTGTTGTGTGTGTGTGTAGAGAGAGAGAGAGAGAGAGAGAGAGAGAGAGAGAGAAGAGAGAGAGATTGTTTTCTGTGTTGGGAGTGAGAAAGATCATTTTTTTTATGTTGGGAGTTGAATTCAACGAGGTGACAGCTGGCCCTTTGCTGTCGGCCGGGCTATAAGCAACACGAACAGAACAGAATTATATAGTATTCTGCCTTGATTGGCGTCCAGCGGTCGTCTTGGCTATAAACAAGATGAATTTCATATTGCATTTTCCTGTACTGCGTTGCATTACATTACATTGTTTTTGCATTGTGTTATACTGCATTGCACTGAACTGCTATTATATTGTATCATTAAGCCTTATATTGAACTGGTAAAGCGACAGAATGTCCCGAACACGTTGTCAAAATAAACGACAATCATATGTTTTCTACTGCGTGTCTATGCAATGACTAGAACATGAGAAATACACGTAGACACTCCCACGTAAATTGAATGACGCAAAACCAGCCACCACCCGTCTTAATCATGTCCCACGCCCACCCCACTCCATAACCCCCTTCCTCCTCCTTTGCTGTTCCGAGACCCTGTGGGTTCGGACTGTCGAGTCCTTCATACGTTTCGCCGATTCACAATTGCCGTTGTAATTACCTTGGTGTCGGTGAAACACGGCTGTAACAAATGCATGACAAGTCTCTTTCGGTAGTAATTCAGGTTTTCAGCATTGATTTATAGTGCGTGTGCATGCGCCGAGTTTCATTTCTTCACGAGGCAGGATTTTTTTCCCCCCGTGCTATTCTCCGATGTTTGTTGTGTGCTGTTTTCCAATGCCACGCTCCCCCCCCCCCCCCCCCCCCCTCTTTGTCTCATGACAATGGTCACACAACAGAACGGCATGGCAGACAATGTCTCAGTCAATGCGGAATAAATGCCATTAGGGAGACGTGTTCTACTGACTTGGGAAAAACACAAAAAAGCAAAACACACACACACACACACACACACACACACACACACACACATGCACACACACACACACACACACACACACACACACACACACACTCAAAACAACGATCATCAACATCGATAACACTGTTGCTATTTTGGCGATTTGAAGAAGAATCGCTCCTTCACGTTCTCTGGTGACATCGGCAAGTCTGCGAGCGAGGGTTGAGAGTAACGCAAGAACTGTGGAGAGGTGGCTGAGGGCGATCTATCACTTGGTGAGCCCCCCCCGTCCTGCCCACCTCTGATCGCTGCTCACCGATTGGTGAGGAGTGGGCGGGGTGGCGCACTGAAAAGGCCGGTGACAGCAGCCCTTCTTCCTTTCTTTCCCAGCCAGAGCTACAAGACTTCAGACGGTGGCAGTCCCCGCTTCACATCAACTCGCAAGTCTGCTCGACCTGGGTGGACTCATAAAGAACTGATCCAGCTTTTAAAGAAAAACAAAACAAAACTGACTGCCCTCACCAAGCGTATCCTGATTTATTCAAACATTTTTCGATTTTTTTTTCGTAAGAGTTTGAGTAGAAGCGACTGTGCAAAGTTTTCGCCACGTAGATTCACTCAATCCAAGTTGAAAGTAATTTAAACGCTGTGACGACTGGTCCGACCGCATTTTTCTCCTGCGTTTTTGTCCTTGCCGTGTTTTGATTGGCTGTTGCTTCAACGAAGCAGACGACTTTAGGAAGACACGAACTTCGGGTTTGCGAGGAAACCAGATCTCCCTTCGTCCATCAACGGAAAAGATCAAGGTAAACATAATTGTTCAAGTTGCTGTCTTTATTGCTTGTTGTCTGTCACATGTCCGCAATTTGATATGTGCGCATGATGAAATGATCAAACCATTGAATTGTTGTGCCTTTCTTTTTCGTCTTATATTCCATGAATGAGACTGAAAGTGAATCTGTGTAGATCTATAAATACTGGGGTAAAGGTCTCTTAAAGTCCGATCAATGAAGGATTTTGTGTCATTATTTCAAAAATAAAAACAGACAGTGCAGAATAGAACCCGAACATTAATAGAAGACTGATTAAGCTAAAAAAAAAAAAAACCTAAAAAAAAAAAAAAAAAAAACGTGCACAAAATCCAAAGTACCCCAAGTGCTATGAAGTGGGAGTGACAGTCCCACAATAAAAATCGTACTTGTTTTTTTTCCGGACTTTGGGACGTAGACCTCAAACACCGAACGGGGTGGCGCCATACTCCGAACGGGGTGGCGCCATACTCCGAACTACGTTATTTCAGTACACTGGTTTGCGTGGAATGAAAGGCTATTAATAAGAGAAATTACCTCTTGAAGTCCAAAACTACTGATATCAGTCCACTGTTTGGGGCGTATAACAGATAACTGAACAAGAACAACGCCCATCTACTGAGCTTCGAGTTTCACAGAAGAGAAAAAAGTGGAAATAAAGTAACAACTTTGTTGTCTTCAAACCGCTAGTAAAAATGATAATTAAAAAAAAAAACCGCTCAAAACTTGTGTCCTTTTAAACAGAACTGTACGGATTATCAGATCTCAGCTTAATTCTAGAAAGGAATAAGAATGCTCTGTGATGTGAAAAATTAAAACGCACTCTGGCTTGTATACTTTTTGTGTCAACAGTGTGAGAATATGAGTAGGTGGCGTACGTGCATGCTGTGTGTGTGTGTGTGTGTGTGTGTGTGTGTGTGTGGCGTGCGTGCGTGCGTGCTGCGTGCGTGCGTGTGTGTGCGTGCGTGCGTGCTGTGTGTGTGTGTGTGTGTGTGTGTGTGTGTGTGTGTGTGCATTGAAGCCCCGTTGGATAGTTGAGGCTTCACCCTTTTTCACTGGAAAATTATGACAGGGGGAAAGCAAACTCTCACAGCATTGCAGCAGCAAACGTAAGTTGTTGTGCCGCTTTTCCCACTGGACATTGCTCTATTTGGTACTCTTCTTTTCGGTCAAGAACCTCTTGACACTTTCTTGCACACTGCGAACCCCTGTCTCGTGCATGTTATATATTGTTGTTCCACAAAATTGGTGACGGTCAGTAAGGTCTTTTAGCAGCTGAAAAAAAAAACTGCCCAACGCACTACTCGTTAAAACCATTTGCTCCGGTAAATGAGGTCGCTTCAGGTTGCCGCTAGGAAATTTCTGGACGCCTCTTCAAAAATAGCTGCAGCCATTTCTTTCCAGCTGATCGTTTTTCATTATTAAACCCATGGGCAATGCCATTCCTGGCTGCGATCTCGTTGGCAAGGGGGATGACAGCCTTTCGACTAAAGCCAAAGAACATCGTTTCGATGTCAAGAATGTGCTTTGCAAGTTCATCCTCAAGGCATGTGGGAAGGTGTGTGGACCTCCAAAAATGCTTTCTGGCGCCGGTTGCATACTTAATCCTGTCATCCAGGTGGTCTTTTAGTGTTGTGGTGAGAAGCCCGTACAGATTTGCAAACCCATGTTGTCACTGGTTGCAGCATTCATTGTTTTTGATAGCGAGTTAGATGACCACTTGGCCCTGTTGAACAAGCCAGAATGATGAATAACTTGAAATGCAAACTAGATATAGTGATTTGACTCGCACACATTCCAAACCAAAATTTGAGATCATTGATCTACCAGTAGGAGTGAGGCCCCGAATTACGCACGGTGGGCTTGTGTATTCGAACAGTGTTCGGAATTATGGTTATCAGCGTGTTAGGAATTGCAGTTTAACATCAGTCTCACTTAACTTTCTTTTGTTAGAAGGAAATGCCAGAACACACCGATTCTGACTTAAAAGAAAATAGCACTAGCATATCAATAGAATTATGAGTTCATCTGAGCCTTGGCTCGTTTTAACATGCCCTTGACTGCATGTTAGCAGAAGTAAGTAAGGCAAAGTAGCGCAAAACTGAAACAAAAATCTCACGGCTAGCGTGTCCCAAGTGGTGCCGCCTTCATACTCGGTGGAAACGACCAAGGTTGTTATTCTTTCTTCTTGCTAGATTCTAGTTCTGCCAATTTTCTCCCTTCAGTCAAAATCAGCCTGTTCGGAATTTGTCGACTGTTTAGTATTCAGAGATTTTCCCCAGCTCTCTACCACATAGTCCACTAAATCCAATGACAGTTATCACTACATCAGCTAAAACTCTTGACATTTTCACTGGGTGGTTGGGTGGCGGGTCTACATTTTCCCGTCACCATGTCTTTTACACAGTGGGGTGATAGAAACAGGCCTGTGTCAAATATTGATATTAGACTTCTCACTTACTAAGTGAGCAAGCCAATCATCAATAATTAAGTCTTTGAACACCAACTATTTAACAGGCCTATGTAAAATATTGATATTAGACTTCTCACTTACTAAGTGAGCAAGTCAATCATCAATAATTAAGTCTTTGACATCGACTATTTGTATATGTTTTTTTTCCTTTTAGTATTGGCCTTTGAGTATACTTTAGACCTAAAGATGTTTCCGTTATTTTGAAAATGTAAATGCTTCACATTGCTAGAACTGTTCATTTCTTTTATTTCCTTGGCATTTCCAGAATATTCCTAAAGTTTTATACCTGTAACATGGTTGATCTTTGATGAAAAGAAGACGTGACCATGTTTGGAGAAGTTGGGAAGTGTTAGAGGAGAAGACGGTCGTTATTAACTCCTAAGTATTACCAACTTTTGTTCATCTACTACAGATTTTTGTGCAGTAAGGACACATAGCAGTTTACCCATGCACCAGCTTGCCACTAGCTGTGTTATTGCTTTTCCTACTCTAAGACAGGTACAAATCGAATTTGGTATGTCTTTGGCTGATGTGTATACACTGTGAAATTCAGATTTTCATTGTCAAGAGAACTCTGCACGAGTCTGTCCGGACAGTTTCATGCCACCTAACAAGTTGATTTCCTTGACATTTGTCGCTTTCATTTTGTTATTGCACATCCATGGCATGATGTTTTGGTAAGTAGGTTGTTCTGGGTAAGGCATTCTTCTGTGCAGAGAGAGAGAGAGAGGGGGGGGGAGACATTGAGGGGGGGGAAGAGAGAGAGAGAGAGAGAGAGAGAGAGAGAGAGAGAGAGAGAGAGCGTTGTAAACTAAAAAAATCATTGTTATTGTGATTGTTTGTCTCTGTCTGTCTGTCTCTGTCTCTCTCTCCCTCTTTCTCTTTCTCTCTCTCCCTCATTCTCTCCCTCCCTCACGCCCTCTCCTCTCTCCCCTCTCTCTCTCTGTCTCTGTCTTTATCCGCTGTCTCCTTCCTCCCTCCTCCCAACCTCCGCCATCTATAGCCAGACCCTGTCTGTCTCATTCCCCTCTGTCTCGTTCCTATTTCGTTCTTTCTCTCTCTGTCCCCTCTTATCCTTCTCTCCTCTCCTCTCTGTCTTTGTCCCTTTTTGTGGTCACTTTCGGCCTTCATTTTCTAAGTACGTAATGCCACCAAAGTAAGTGACATAGGTTTGCACTACAAAATGCACATTGTAACCATTAGACTGACATAACATTTGTATGATCATGTCCTCGTTTGTGTATACCAATGCATTACTGTTCTGCGCAGTGAGGACATACGCTGAAGTTGCAGTATGGCTGCTGTGATCACGTGCATGCGAATGTGTGCGTGCGTGCGTGCGTGCGCGCGCGCGTATGTGTGTGTGTGTCTTGTGTTTGTGTGTGTATGTGTGCGTGTGTGTGTGTGTGCGCGCGCGCGTGCACGTGTTTCCTTACTATATAATATTAACATGTTATTTGCATCAGTAAGTGTTGGAACGGACTGCAGCATATTTTTCGGTGGTAAATATCAATCTTATGTTAAACTCAGAAACACCTTTTCAACGCTGTATTCTAGTATTCTAGTTGTCTTTCTGAATAATAAAAAAAAAAACACGGAGAGGGAGGCGGGGGTGGGGGAGTGTGGTGGGAGTGGATGGGGGGGGGGGGGGGGGTATTTACTAGCATAAAAAGTCTTCAAGACTATGTAGTGCACTCAAATCATTTTCAGTACTATTCCGGAAAATAACAGTACATGTTCATGAAGCACACAAGCGCAACGTATACACTATTAAAAGATGCGTAGCGTTGAAGTACTTCACAAATGATATTAGAAGCTCACTCGGAATAGCAAAGATCTCCACCAAGTTTGAACGGATTCTGGATTCGCCCTTTTGATCTGGATCCGCACCAAGCTCTACTGCGTTCGTTCTTGGTCCGCTCCACCATCTTTCTACTACGTTCCTTGAAATCGGTTCAATAGTTTCTTGCGTAATCTTGCCTGCACTCAGACAAACCAGCATATGCAGATCAAAGCGTGACCTTCCAGGCAAAGGCAGTCGCATCGATCTTTGTGAAGTATCGTCAAGATGATGTACTCTCTACATCACATATACTTTTGCCGATGCGTGACAGACCTGGCTGTGTCTGCTTAGGATGTAGGTTCACTGTAGTACTATACTATCAAATATCATTATGGGTGAATCGGACAAACTGGTCAGTGTCGACAGATTTTTCTTGTTTGATTGTTTTACATTTGAAGGCAAGTATACTTGGCCGTTGACGGTTAAGGATATGTCACTAGGTTCTTGGATCATGATTTTGATGAGTCAAGGTCAAGTTACAACCAGATGCCCAAACGGTTTTGTCCCAACGGGTTTGTTTGCTTCCTTCTATTTTTTCTTTATTTTGGGCCTTTTTTTTCCAGTCTCATCTTCTGTGGTCTCTCAGTGGCATAATCCCCTCGCCATTCATTCAGCCCCCACCCCCTCCGCCCCCTCGACCCTCTCCCTCCATACTCAGTCGCACCCGCTGTCCAAGAGTTAGAACCAGCTAATACCGACCACATACTTAATATCAGCGGATCAAACAGAGCGCGTAACTACTCGAGCACAATGTAGCAATAATGCGTCGTGATAATGTATAATTCTTTGTGTTTCAATTTGCATTCACACTGAAAAAGATCTGTAACTGCCTTCACCCAGCCTCCAACCCACCTCCTCTCTGTATGTCTGTCTGTTTCTCTCTCTTTGTCTGCCTGTCTGTCTGACCCCCCCCTCTCTCTCTCCCCCACTCTCTCTCACTTTCTGTCTGTCCGTCTGTCTGTCTGTCTGTCTGTCTGTCTGTCTCTCTCTCTCTCTCTCTCTCTCTCTCTCTCTCTCTCTCTCTCTCTCTCTCTCTCCCTCTCTGTATGCTGGCGCATGTGTGAAAGTAGGACATGTATGGATGTCTTGTTGAAAAAGACAGAAAAAGAATTCTACACACACACACACACACACACACACACGCGCGCGCGCGCGCGCGCATAACACACACACACACACACACACCACAACACACACACAGACGCACGCACGAATGCACACACACGCACACACACACACGCACGCACACACACGCAGACGCACACACGCACGCACGTACGCATGCACACACACAGACGCACGCACGCACGCACGCACGCATGCATGCGCGCGCGCACGCACACACACACACACACAACACACAGATTTTTGACAAATCGTTCAACAAATAAACAAACGTCGGAAAACTAACCTTCCCTGAACCTGACATGTCCAAGCAAAGGCCTACGAAGAGAGAGAAAAAAAAAGTCGGCACGTGAGACATACGTAGGTAGAAAGGAAGGTGTCAGACTGTCCAGTGTTGTCACAACAGTTCCCTTGAGTTCTTTCTAAGAGAAATTTTTTGTTGTGTCTGGGTTCACTCGAACTCCGAGTCCTGGATCAGTGTGATGAGACGTCCCAGTAGTGGGAATGGGCATGCGCTCATGGCACCCAACACACACACACACACACACACACACACACACACACACACACACACACACACACACACACCATGAAAGAAAAAAAACATCATCCGACGGTGTCTCAACGTTGTGTACAAAATAAGTTGTGTTGGGAAACGGGCATTAAGCGCTGAAGATATTCGCTCATGAGGAAAAGAAGATAGACTAAAGATTGTGGTCAAATGTGAGGGCGTCCAGTGGAGCGAATACACAGCCCGATGCAGGGCCGGATGAGGGGGGCGGGATTTCTGATGCAGGGCCGGACGAGGGGGGCGGGATTTCTGATGCAGGGCCGGACGAGGGGGGCGGGATTTCTGATGCAGGGCCGGACGAGGGGGGCGGGATTTCTGATGCAGGGCCGGATGAGGGGGGGGGGGGGGGGGGGGGATTTCTGATGCAGGGCCGGATGAGGGGGGCGGGATTTCTGACAACCACCCCCTTCACTTTCTGGCCAGCAAAAACGGCATGTTTGGCAGTTTGTCCGTTGGTTGTCACTGGGGACAAACCCCAGAACCGCTTTTGACTCCACCATCCGCGCTCCTTCTCTCTCCCTCCCTCCTTCTCTCTCTCTCTCTCTCTCCTCTCCTCTCTTCTGTCTGTCTCTGTCTCTCTGTCTGTCTCTCCGTCTGTCTTCACTCTGCCTCTCTTTGTCTGTCTGTCTCTCTCTGTCTCTGTCTGTCTGTCTGTCTGTCTCTCTCTTTCTCTCTCTCTTTCCCTCCCTCCTCTTCTCTCTCTCTCTCTCTCTCTCTCTCTCTCTCTCTCTCTCTCTCTCTCTCTCTCTCTTCTCTCATATAACTGATCCGGCCTGCGAAGGAGATACCGTTGCGTAAGCGAGGAAATGTAATCCGTTTCGGGTGGAGGGGGAGATTGATCCTTCTTTTCTCTTTTTTCTTTAATATTCTTTATCTTTTCTTTCTCTCTCTTTTCGTTTTTATTTCTAATATTTAATCTTTTTTTGTATTATGTATGACACTTTCACGGTATGATCCGCTTCAAGAGCAGATCGATGCTTTGTATCCCAAATGTCACATGAGGATACATCATGTTTTTTACGATGACATTTCCTGTAATCCTTTGTTCTTGCTGAGGATGGTCGTCCTAGCCTTCACGGATGACCGCGTGCATGAAACGTACCATTTGCCATAACGATGATCTCTCTCCTCTCTCTCTCTCTCTTCTCTTCTCTCTCTCTCTCTTTTCTCTCTCTCGTTTTCTGTCTGTCTGTGTATGTCTGTCTGTGTCTCTCTTTCACTGTGTGTGTTTATCTGTCTGTCTGCTCGCCTACCTGCCTGTCTGTCTATCTGGTGTTGTCTGTCTGTCTGTCTGTCTGTCTGTCTGTCTGTCTCTCTCACTCTCTCTCTCTCTCTCTCTCTCTCTCTCTCTCTTCTCTTCTCTCTCTCTCCATTGACTTCAGATTTCAGTGGTACAGTGGGAACACACGCCCAGAAAGTCCCTGCTAGATTCCAGCTTGCCTGCCTTGTTGAAAATGTTCTTGCGGTTTTTGCTTCCTGAGATCTGATTTGAGAGAACATTGTTTGGTCTTGTTCTGTCTGTTTCCAGTGTGTTGTGAAAACGATTGTCAAAAGAAGGACTTTTCTGAATGTGCATCACAAACCGTTGAACTATAATCTTTGATTTTGCTTTTTTTTCTGGATAGCATTTCCTTTTCCACACATGAGTGGTTCTTCTTATTATCATGAATACTTATATAGCGCCTATCCTCGGTTAGAGACCAAGCTCTAAGCGCTTTACAATCAACACTCGTTTACACAGTGGGCTGCCTACCTGGGTAGTGCCGACTGAAGAGCTGCCAGCTGGCGTTTCATTCAGGCGTTTCCTGTGTCATCCAGTCAATATCGTTCACACAGTTTCCTTACTTCCTTCATTCTTTTAATTTCCCACGCAGGTTGCATGCTATGTATAACGCGTCATCCATACCAACGGCCAAACTGGCCTTCTCCTGATGGGATTTTACGTGCGTGCAAGATGTTAT
The DNA here is from genome assembly GCA_033310375.1 of Conus canariensis. NCBI lineage: Eukaryota > Metazoa > Mollusca > Gastropoda > Neogastropoda > Conidae > Conus > Conus canariensis. The sequence continues at coordinate 29,086,845 of CM065737.1, read as the reverse complement.
GCGTGTGTTCACACACGGAACCTCGGTTTATAGTCTCATTCGAAGGACTGTATGGGAAAAGGAGTCAGAACCAATGGTAACTCCGAGGGAAAAATCCACCTGTACCGAAACGGCCCGGCGGAGATTCGAACCCGCAACCCCAGGATCACCAAGATTACGAGTCTGGCGCTCTACTACTCAGCTTTTCCGGCTCCCTAAGCCTATGTTACTAAACTACTTCCAATTCTATTTTGTTTTCACTTTTGAAAACCCATTCGCTACTTATTTGACCATAGTAACGTGCATACAAAAACATACATTATTTTTTGTCCTAACTATGAATCTATAGAAGCCCAAACAAAAGGCAGGTATAACTTAAAAAAAGGGTTCAGTAATACACTCTTCTCTGAAGACGTTAACGACGTTACCAATCATATATTGCTTCATTTTGTCCGAAACCAACAACACAGAAGCTGAAATGAAAAGTCCTTACAAAAGTAACCAAGTTAACAAATCTTTCTCTTAATTTCGTCCTCACGAATCATCATTGACACTCTGTAAGAGTCCATGCCGAGCTGTCTTGGCGACATCAACTTTGATTTTTCTGTCTACGTCAATGTCCGTGGTGAGTGTGTGTTTAAAGTGGTCGTCCAACTCTACTCAGGGAAGTCACCACAGACGTATAAGTCCTGCTCTGAAAAAAAAGAAGAAACGCAAACTATAAATCAAACGATTCAGATCCATGGCTAAACTATTAACGTTAATAAAGAGAACGTTCATCAATGTTGGCAAATTTACGGGCACTGTTGTAGGATGCATGTGGTGACACTGAACAAGGGGACACTTACTCATTCATACTGACACTACGACTAAGCAGTTATTATTTTCGAATAGGGAGCTAATCAGGTGGAGTTGTGCGTGTTTTGGATTAGAACAGGTACCACTGAACATCGCCAAAGTGACTCTGCACCAATGCAGTGTCTCTTCTGAGAGATTGCACACCATGCAGACATAAACATGCAAATATATAAATGCGCGCGGCGCGCGCGCGCGCACACACACACACACACCACACACACACACACACACACACACACACACACACAGAGAGAGAGAGAGAGAGATTTGTTTGTGGCTGTCTATTCGACAGGTAGTCGTGTTACCTGTTCTATCTCTTTTACAACATGAGTCTGCCTGTCTATTCATTTATCTTATCGCACAGTCCGTCTGTTGATGGACATGTCTTAGAGATGAGAGGACGTGTGACATGTCATGTACTTTCATTGTCACAACGGAGTTTGCTTTAATAAGACCTTGTCATAATACTACGGTTTTTTTTCTCCACTTTTTTCTGCCTGTGTATGTTTTGTAAACATAACTGTTGAGGTTTTCGATGCTTTAAAAAAAAGGATTTCGTTACGGACACCTCCTTTGTTTACGTGCACTAAAAGAATGCTGCACTTTGGAATTTGGTTGATCGTCTGATCCTAAAGAATAACATCATATGACATTGCACAGCTCGCTAAAAACAGACAACAAACATCTGTTATGTCCTTGTCTGCCGTACTGGCCAAACCTGAAATAATGCGTTTTGATTAGGACAGAGAGAGCGAGAGTATCATAAAACTAAAGATACCACGTGCTGGACTATGTTTCTAAACACTTTTCCAACCTGAACATAGACTAGTGAATGTGCTTGAACGAAAGATAGCGCAGTGCTTGGGTACGCTTTTTAACACGCTATGCCAATTAAGGATAGACTTCTCACAGAAGACTTCGACACGTCATTGAACTGAATATAGCGTTGGGCAGGACTGTGTTTCTAGACAGGCTGCGTCAGATTAGGACAGACTTTCCACGTAAGGCAGTACGCCCACTGCTCCATGTCAAACACTGCAGGGTAGTGTTTGAAACGAGCATTGACGCAAGATTGTCGTGTTCAACGGATCTGATCGACTCGTCTACTGTCGCTGTTTCTCAGGACAACATCTTGTCAGTCGATCAAAACGTATTACACAGGTCGGCAACTTTTGTTAAAAAAAAAGAAAAGAAAAAGAGAGGAAAGACAGAAATCACTGCTCGCGACTTGCATAAGCACTTTTGTTTCCCACTGATGTAAGTAAGAAATGCCGTCGATAGACTGCGAAAGGAAAAAAATATGAAGGAAAAAGAACGAGAAAGACAGAAAAGGAAAAAAAAAAAAACCAAAACAAAAAAACCCCGAACGACGGAACGTCGTCGACCTTTTTAACTAAGGTAGGGAAAATATCGTCTTTGATCAGTTTCTGTCCCTTCTCTCCCTGTCTGGGAAGCGGTAATCACATGACTAAAGTAAGTCATTAGAGCGGAAGAATGCAAATAGTTTATTTAGGTTAATGTCGTAACCCTGTAGTGAAGGGATACGCCTAAGCAACGCACAAAAAGTGAAATATCACAATACAACAAAATGACAGCGAGAACAGTTGCATACGAACCATGAAAAAAATATATACAGTATAACCATCCACTACTTAACATTGTTTGCATACTCAAAGATACCAAGATCAAAGTTGGATTTACATTTTTTTTTTTTTTTGTGATAACATGAATGTGCCCTGAAATTACTAGGATCAAACCAATGTTTTGGCTTTATAACACTCACTCTGAAGACATGAAAAGTAGGGCAGCAAACAAACATACATACACAAAAACAACAAAGAAACGAACAAACAAAAACATGACTTCAGCCTTGCTTGGCTAAATTGAAAGGCAGTCTGATTGTTCATTTATAGTCCAGACACTGTTTCTGAAACTTTAGCGATCAGCAATGTCTGAAACACCTAACCTAAACTTGGATATGACCTTTCAGCATAGCCATTTATACTCATTTCAGTGTTTGGTTCTGTCACATGCTTAGTTTTAATGAAGCTGTAGAATGAAAATCGTTCGCTGTAATGCACTCTGTGTGTGTGTGTGTGTGTGTGTGTGTGTGTGTGTGTGTGTGTGTGTGTGTGTGTGTGTGCACGGGCGCGCGTGTGGGTCCTATCTGTGCCTGCCGTCTGTGGTCTGTCGCGTTGGTGACAATCCACAGTTTTCTTCTCCTCTAATTTTGGCATGCTGACTCGTACGAAAGTGGCAGTAGCCGTATTTCAGTGCGACCACACGGCGCAGCAAAGTCATATGGGGATTCCAAGAGCGTCAAACACGCCTCGCCGTTGTCATTCATATAGATTAAAAACACCGTGGCTTCGGTCAGCCGGAGTAGTTCGGCTGGGAGACCCTTAGACTGAAGATCTCTGTGGCCTGGTTTGATCCTCGGCTCAGACACCTTTTCTCTTCTTTTTCTTCTTCTTCTTCTTCTTTCTTTCTTTCTTTTTACCCCCCCCCCCGCCCCCCCCCCATCGATTTCCAAACGAGTCGAAGTGAAAGAGGTGGGCGGGGGGGGGGGGTAAAGAGAAGGAGATGGGGGTGACGGGGGCGGGGGAGGACGGACGACGAGGAAAGAAGAAGGAGGACAGGGAACAGAGGAAGGAGGACAGGGAACAGAGGAAGGAGGACAGGGAACAGAGAAAGGAGGACAGGGAACAGAGAAAGGAGGACAGGGAACAGAGGAAGGAGGACAGGGAACAGAGGAAGGAGGACAGGGAAACAGAGAGGAGGTGGGGACAGAAGGGGTGGAGAGGGGGGGCGACTGTAATAATGATAACACCACTCTGCCATCTGCAGTCAGTAAATGCTTGTTTTGAATGTTCTTTTAATAAAAGATCGTGAGATACTCACAGCTCCGTGGTTCGCCCAAACAACAGCAAATCCATATGAATGTAAGCAGTACCGAACATTGATAGACAATGTTGGACAATGTTGTTTTGCCATTTAGAGTGTCTTCCTCAATCTGAATTATTTTAGCCATTATTTAACACATTTCCATTCCCAATCTATAAAAATCGGGTTGCCTTCCGAATTCACCATAAATTAAATCATTGGATGTTTAATTGTCTACATTCAAGGATCTCTTAAATAGTATACAATTGTACATTTTCTGTTTGGAGACTTTTCTCGATGACTCAAGTTTTTTTGTCTATACTTTAAGACTGTCTGCAACTGAAACTTAAACAATATCGAACATACCGAC
>CM065737.1:29067755-29070255 GCA_033310375.1 Conus canariensis | reverse complement strand
GCACAGAATAAACGTTTGTTGAGTCATTACTTTTCATTCTTCTTCCTTTCCTCCTCCCCCCCCCTCCCCCGCACCAAAGAATCGGTTATAGTTAACTAGTATTTGGTTGATACCTGTTCCCTATTGTTTTAAATAAACATATTTGACACAAAGCTTGATACTAATTTCTATCAATTACAATTAACAAGCACTTAGCATGGCACATTCATAGTTGTTCCTATTGATTACAGTTAAACGTTTGACAAATTGCATAGTGATAAGTTTGCTGTCGACAACACGTAGCTCATAATTGACGTAGGGTTTGTTATTTATGTTTTATGTCACTTACCGTTGACAGATCTACAACTTGAAGCTTAATGATGTGTGTTTTGCATTGACAGTAATTGGCTAGCACTTGACACAGAGCTTCATGACAGGGTTTGGTTGTGATTGAAACTGATATGCGGCATACAGTTTAAAGAAAGCTTTTCTCAGCTAACACACCTCGCTGACCTAAAAGTGAGCATCTGGCGCTAATTATTCCGTTTTCAAGCAGTTTCACATGTCACGATAAGTGTGTCTCCAAGCACGTATAAGATTTGTTACGTAATCATGATGTTGGCAAAAATTCATATCTGAAAGTCGCGCAGCGCGATTGATTTTGTGTAACTAGCACCTGGAGGAGGGTGGGTGGGTGGGAGTGACAGAGAGAGAGAGAGAGAGAGAGAGAGAGAGAGAGAGAGAGAGAGAGAGAGAGAGAGAGAGAGAGAACGCATGTGAGAGTGAAGGTGGGTGAATCGCAGACTGGAGGTGTGGCGCGGAGAACATGATCTCTAAATGACACAGGATCCATTGGTGTCCCTTGGCCGTATCCGATGGATGTGGGTGCAGTCACGCACGTAGCGAGCTGGATCAAAATAACTTCTGTATCCACAGCGTAGGTGTTGCACACACTGTTCTAACTCCATTCATAGAACGTTAAAAGTCATCGAACGTCCTTGACTTCAAACGACTCTGTACTCACAGTGACATAAAATTTACAGTCAGAGCAGCAACCAGCATAAAACGTAAAAATGGCAGCGTGAGCAGTTTTGAAGGTATAACGCAATAAGGTGTCGATGCGTAAAAGAACATAGACATTCTTTACAGCTAAGTATTAGTCCATATCTGTAAAGCATGGGCATTCGTGAAGGTTGATTTGTCAGTCCATAAGAAAGATGACATACGCTTTCGTGAAGTCCAAGGTGTCCAGCCATCACAGAGATACACCGAAGATTCGTGAAGGTTAAGGTGCCAGTCCACAAGAGAGATACTTAATACTGTGTACATTCGTGAATGTTAGTAATTCCTTTAGAGAGATATCACGCACATCCTTGAATGTAAGATGTCATTCCATTGGAAAGTTACTATGGACAGTCGTGAAAACAATGTATCGATCCAGTGAAGAAATACTGTGCACATTCGTAGAGGTTAAGGTGTCGATCCATTGGAGAGATAACCCGGACAGTTGTGACGCTAAAGGTGTCAGTGCATTAGAGAGACAACACAAACATTCTGAAATGTGAAGATGTCGATGCTCTGAAGAAACAGCACAGACATTCAGGAAAGGTGAAAGTTTCTGTTTATCAGACTTTATATGGACATTCGTAAAGGTTAGGGTGTCAGCCCATTAGAGGGTAAACATGGAAATTCAAACTCACAGATTCTTGTGTCAAATAACTGAACATACAGCATAGACATTCATAAAGGAGACGTGTCGGTCCTAGGGAGGTCACATGGTCATTTATGGATGTTGCAGGGGCAGTCAGTCAGAGCTATAACAGAGACTTGTATAAAGATTAAAGGTTTAGGCGTCAAACTATTAGGCAGCATGAGTATACATGTAAAGAAAGATGCCTTTTCAAAGGAGACATAACGTAGACATTTATGAAGGTTTACGTGTCAGTCCATAGGAAAGGTAGCATGCAGACTGGTTCATGTTAAGAAAACTATGTGTACTGAAATCATTACTTTCGTTAGCCAAGCGCGTTCTGGGCATAATATGAATGTGCCTGAGCACCTTCGGTCAGAAATGTTAAATACTTCATACATTTTGTTTTTCAAAAAGGGGTGACTGAGGACGGAAAATGGAGCAAACTTTAGAAAGAGAGGGGTTAGATCAAAATGCATATTGATCTTGCGCCGAAGATGGGAAGATAAGTGGTTTCTCGTTCTTCGTTTTCACTGTCCTAAATGTTATTTATTTTTGTCTGAAGAAGACCCAAGAAGTCAAAATGTATTGTGTTTTGTCCTGTACTTTGTTTGTCTGTATTTATACATTTTGTACGGTGGTTTTCTGAAAAAAATGAACTAGCAGCCAAAAAAACAAACAAACCTACAGTTTGTGTTATGTTACAATCGAGCCTGTCACCATGTCCGCATACAGCCAAGATTGTAGCAACGGTTTTGTCCCTTCCGTTAGATAGGTTCTTTACTTATAACAAAAGAGTTCTGCGCTGATCGTACAAATGTGTTAGGCGTA
>CM065737.1:29032755-29062755 GCA_033310375.1 Conus canariensis | reverse complement strand
CGGAATGTGGTTATCGCTGCAATATATAACGGAATAGAATCGCTACAGGTGTCTCATGTCGTTAGCACTGTAATATTTTACGGAAAGAATCAGTATGGGTTTAGTTAGTTAGTGTTGAAATTTCTGACAGAAAAAAAATCGGTGAGAGTTTTGGACAGAGCTAGTATTTCAATATTTGAGGGATAAAATTAATGTTGGCTTGGGACTGTCATATGTGTTGGCACTGTACTGTAAGATCTGGTGTCATTAAATCAGTATAGGTTAGGGACAGTTTGCACAGCAATAAATCCCACAGACAATCGATATGGGTTCGGGAGAAGGTTGGCATTCCAATATTTGTCTGAAATAATCAAAACTGATTTTGGATAGGCTTAGTACTGCAATATTTGACTGGAATAACCAAGACGGGTTTTGGATAAGGCTAGCACTGCAATATTCGACTGAAAAAAATCGGCATTAGCCTTGGTATAGTGTCAGGACTGTAGTGTGATTGAATTTATCGACACGGTTTTGGGACAGGGTTAACGTTTCAATATTTGACGGAAAGAATCAGTATGGGTTGGGGATAATGTCAGCACTGCGATGCATGACTGAATTGATATGAATCTGGGATGAGGTTAGCGTGGAGCGGTGCAATATTTGATGAAAAGAATGGGTATGGGTTGGTGACGGGAGTGGTGCAATGTTTGATGGAAACATCGGCGTGGGTTTAGGACAGGGGTTCTCCAATATTGGACTGAATTAATCGTTAAAACCTGTTACAGGGCTTGCACTGCAAGATTTGACTGAGGAAATCCATACGGAGTTGGAACAATGCTGGCGATGCAATATCTGATTAAGATTATCAATACGAGAATATGAAAGCGTTTGCGCTGCAGTATTTGAGAAAATCAATAGAATTTTTGGGATGAAGTTGGCACTGCGATGTTTGCTTTATAATCAGTATGGGTGCAGGACTGGGTTAACACTGCAATATTTGACAGAAAAAAATCCATGTAAGTTGAGGAAAGGCCTGCATTCAGGAAAGACGCCAAAGTGACAGTTAAAATGGGCACTCGAGTAAAAGTGCGCATTACATGACATTTCACACGTATATTGAACATCGATCATTGTGGGAAAGCCCAATGAACACTTAGCTGTGTCTTTTGCTATGCTCTGTACCTCCTCCGATTTTTCTAATGATCTTCCACTTGCAGTTTTTCTCCTTTTGACCTTTATCTGTTGTATCGGTCATTGCCATTTGGACTTCCACCCCACCCTTCCGCATGGAGGCATTTGTCAAAGCGATGCGTTAATATTCACGAGGTTCACATGACGACATGACTCACACTGATAGGTGATACTGAAAAGCTGCCAGTCATCAGCACACAGGGGGCCACTGACACAAGAGAAAGAAAGTATGTGACCTTCCAAATCGACTCACGTCACGTTGTTGTTCACCACGAAGGCCACGTGAGGGCTAGGGTAACCTTTTGCGAAGGAATGAGTTGGAAGTTGGATTTGAACACTTTACTGCGGAGGCAAAAAATGTCAAATCATTACAGTATGTGGAATTAGCTTGATTAAAAAAATTCTATTTACCTTTTTTTTTTTTAAAATGACGCTATAGAAGGGTGATAAACTGCAGATTGAATTGAGAAAATGCCTCTTAAGGCTTTCTACAAAGCTTTCTCTGCAGTCATAGGAAACCTAAATACACTAATAGCTGAATTTCATTCTGGATGTATAGTGTGACTGGTATTAGTTATTTATGACGTGTAACATAGCCTTCGATGCACCTCCACTGTATATTGCTTTTATAGTGATGCGCTTCGTGGAAAGGGTATCTTCTTCAGTGGACTCCAGCTATGGCCGTCTTTGTTGAGCTGAAAGTGGTCGCAGAATGAAACATTTTCATTTCGTTTGGAAAGAGAGGGGTTAGTTGCCGCTAAGGACACAGACAAACAGAGTACAGGACTAGACACAATGCAATTTGACCTCTTGGGTCTTCTTCAGGCGAAAACAAATAACATTTAGGACAGTGACAACGAAGAGCAAAGAACCACTTAGCTTCTCCTGTTCGCCTCACGATCAGAAATGGCCGCCAGACGGAAACGAGGGGATAATGGGAGAGGAAGTAGTGAGGGGGTGGGGGGGGGGGGGGGAAGAAGGGGACGGCGTGTGAAACGATGGTAAATAAAATAAAGTAAATAAATCATTTTAAAAAAAATAATGAAAAAGAAAAGAAAAGAAATAAATAAACTAATTAGATAAAAAAAAATGAAACAAATGAATAAATAAAAAAATAAATAAATGAATATAAATAAATGAACAAAATAAAATAAACAAAAATAAAAACAAAATAAAATAGATGGAGCGTGGCTGCAACTTCTGTATGCAGTTGGTAGTGGGTGCTATGGTGGTGGTGGTGGTGGTGGTGGTGGTGTGGTGTGTGTGTGTGTGTGTGTGTGTGTGTGTGTGTGTGTGTGTGTGTGTGTAAGATTATGCCGACTGGCGTGGAAGTGGTGGGTATGTATATTTGTGTCGCTGTTGGATGTTGAAGCCTTCGGGCTGTAGCGTACTAAGTTCGGCAATGAGATGGGTCTCTCGTGATGTACGTTCAAAGCTGTCACTCTGTAATTATCCCCTCTCTGTCCAAATTTTGCTTCATTTTCCGCCCTCAGTCACTCCGTTTTGAAACTTAATTTTCATTTCTGTTTTATTCACGCAGTCCAGCCGCCCCCAGATGGCCTTCCTGGGCTGCCATCACACAGAAAATGAACCCCTGACCCCACATCCCTTCCGTCCCCAAAATGACAGTTTCGTAACGTAACAGCTAAGTTAGTTGCAAAGTGAGGCGATTGCAGGCGGAAATCTAAACAAATCTTTAAAAAAGTGTTTGAAATACCTCCGCCAAACAACGTGGACAAACGAATCACAAGACAAAAAACACGACGCGTTTAGACCTCTTAGGTCTTCTTCAGGCAAGATAAACAACACTCAGGACAACGAAAATGAAGAACGAGCAATCACATATCTTTGTTGAACTCAACGCCCATCTTGCTTGACATAAGTGATTGCTCGTTCTTCATTTTCGTACTCCTTAGTGTTGTTTATCTTGCCTGAAGAAGATCTAAGAGGTCGAAACACGTCGAATTTTGTCTTTAGATTCGTTTGTCCACGTTGTGTGGCGGAGTTATTGTACACACTTTTTAAGATTTAGAACAGCTAAACCTTTGATATATTTAAGGTATGTAAAAGTAAATTATGGTCAAGACAATATAAAACCAATTTGTGGTTGTCCGTTCCTCCCGCCCCTTTTGCTTATCTTTACGACTCCAGAGTGGGATTGTATCTTTGTGAATATAAACGTTCGCCTGTCATCAGCTGTATTACGTCTCCTGAACGGGGTGTTCATAGGCAACGGCCTGAAACAGTCCATCTATGGCAACTAAGTAAGATGCTTATCATTCTGTGGTATTCTTTCCAATACTGGAAGGCAGTCCATCTGTCTTCCAAGATAGCCAGCGAAAGACAAAACAGGTAATGAAAATGAACCTTCAAGAAAAATATAGCAAACAGTCATTGATATAGATGAGTTTGAGGATTTAGAAATGATACCAGGAAGGTCAATGTGTTCTCACGGTCTCAATGTTCACTTTTACCGTGTAAAAAAACCAGCATTTTCACGGCGTAGAATTGTGTAAATCAGCATTTACTTGGATCTACTAAGAGATGCAATCCCCACCGGATGACCAAATAATCACATTCACAAGTACAAATAACAAACAAACAGGGATACGGTCTTCCCTCGATGTGAAAATGTTTCAGGAAGAAGTAGGGAGAGTATGGTATTTGTGGGGTATATGAAAAGTGAACGTTAAAGTACGAATAGTAAACCATTTTTGACATCGCAGAGGAGTTATGGAATTCTGTCTTATGAAGAGAACCGTTAGTCACACCTGTCTAGAGCCGCTTTTCGTCTGTGGGGTAGGACTCCTCAGTCTAACGGCATGGTTGTGTCAGTCCACGCATGGTACCTGACTGAAATCTACCACCCACAATTCAGCGGTATTCTCACCTCTTCGAGGAGAAAAACTGAAATCAGCCTGCCGGCTTCAAGCACATGTAGAACAAAGAAAATAATCATACGTGACGTGAGACTCAAACTGTGATAGCAGATCGCATTCAGCCGACCACATCAGGGCAGAGACTTTTGCCTGGAGTGCCCTTAGAGCCAGCAAACAGCCACTTCCTCGACCGCCTGTAGCGTTAATTTACAATGCCATATTTAACACGTTCAATCGGCAATGCTGATGTTTATTACCATGCACCCCTTATCAAAGCGGAAGCATTACTCACCAGATGTTCCATAATTGCTGGCACTGCCAATGCCGTGCACGGGTCTGGGTGAGGTTGTGTATCCTGGAACCGAAATGAGCGTGTTGACGGCGTGAGGCGGCACGGCCTATTGAACAACAGGAAAAGACAACAGAAATGACACGCCATACGCGCTCATTGTGAGCAGTGTGAATACCGATAGCTTGGAAAATTATTTGTTCTCTCTCTCTCTCTCTCTCTCTCTCTCTCTCTCTCTCTCTGCTTTCCCCCCTTCCCCATCATCCTTTTTGTGCATGGGTTGGTGGCCTTCACAGTTAAACCAGTGTCAGTGTTCTCTCTCTCTCTCTCTCTGCTTTCCCCCCCTTCCCCATCATCCTTTTTGTGCATGGGTTGGTGGCCTTCACAGTTAAACCAGTGTCAGTGTTCTTCTCTCTCTCTCTCTCTCTCTCTCTCTCTCTCTCTCTGCTTTCCCCCCTTCCCCATCATCCTTTTTGTGCATGGGTTGGTGGCCTTCACAGTTAAACCAGTGTCAGTGTTCTTCTCTCTCTCTCTCTCTCTCTCTCTCTCTCTCTCTCTCTTGTATGTCTGCTTACCCCCTTCCCCATCGTCCTTTTTGTGTACGGGCTGGTGGCCTTTCACAATTAAACCAGTGTCAGTGTTCTCTCTCTCTCTTCTCCTCTCTCTCTCTCTCTCTCTCTCTCTCTCTCTCTCTCTCTCTGTGTGCCATGTATCAATAGTCTTTTAATATTTAAAGGATCTCTCCTATCGTGTACTCAAGGAAACTCGTTCAAACAATGCTAACGTGGAGTGCGCGTTTCTGTGGCGTGGCGCTGAGGAAAAGGTTGGGCGGACGGTTGGGGAGGGGCGGGGGTGAGAGAGAGCGCAAATCGTTCAAAAAATGTTATGGAATAAACCATTAGTCTCCCAGGATTAAAGCCCCAAATCTTTCTTGCTATGCTCATTACAACATGCACGATACTCTTGTTTCTTTCTGTCTCTCTCTGTCTCTGTCTCTGTATCTCTCTCTCTGTATCTCTGTATCTCTCTCCCTCTCTCTCTCTCTCTCTCTCTCTCTCTCTCTCTCTCTCTCTCTCTCTCTCTCTCTCTCTCTCTCTCTTTCCCCACTTCTCCACCCTCCTACGCTACCTCCCTCTTTCCCTCCTGTGTGTGTGTGTGTGTGGTGTGTGTGTGTGTGTGTGTGTGCGTGCGCGCGCGCGCGCGCGTGCGTGCACGTGTGTGTGTGTGTGTGTGTGTGTGTGTGTGTGTGTGTGTGTGTGTGCGTGCTTGTAAAAGAGCTGTATGTCTGCGTGGTGCACATTTTAAGTGATTCATGATCGCTCAGAGAATGAAAGAAGTGCGAGAGTTCGGGAAGGGGGAGGGGGAGGGGGCACTGTTCCCAAAAGAGGCCGGATGGCACCAATGTCTGAGCCTTAACGAGGCATAACGGGCGATGCACACCATCAACGTTTTCCACTATCCGTAGCCCCTCCCCCTCCCCACTTCTGTGCCTGCCTTGTCTATATTCAACCCTATTCCAACGTACGATGGCAGTATGGAGTCTTTTAGTGTCTCCGTTGAAATATTTCATTCGCAATAACATCATCGATTTTTTTGTCAGCAAGAAAAGATGCTTAATGACTCTGGGACGGGTGTTTAATGATGTGTGACGGCCGATCTTCATTTTTCTACCGTTTTAAAGCTAGTGTTTTTCCACTCACTTAAACGTTTAAGACAGGGAGTGACAGTACGGCTGGTTTTATTTCAGGGAAAGTCACAACAGCTTCATTGATTTTTGAAAGCCTATGTAGTTTTCTCAATATGAAATTGCGGTGAACGTAGTAATGACAAGAGGGTTGACCTTCCTTTACGAATTATAACTTTGCTGGCCACACACACACACACACACACACACACACACACACACACACACACACACACACACACAGACGACGACTACGACGACGACAACAACTCACGCACACACACATTCAAGTATCAACTCTCTCTCTCTCTCTCTCTCTCTCTCTCTCTCTCTCTCTCTCTCTCTCTCTCTCTCTCTCTCTCATGCTACGACAAAAGCGTGTTCAAACTGTACTTGAACCTCGACTTCTGAATGAACATTAATAAAATCTTTGGAACCTCTCTGGGTACTTCATGCAACTGGCCGGCCGACCTTTATAACATTGGCATGTTGTAACAACCTCATTACAGATTCACTTAAACTTGAATGAAGGTAAAGTCACATACAAAAATAATATGGACATGGATAGACATTTTCAGCAGATCATTGGACTACAGTCATTAGAGTGTATTTAATATGAAAAAGTAGTGTAATTGATGTGTGTGTGTGGTGGTGATCTTTGCTTGTTCTATCAGGAAGATGTTTAGGGGACTGCTGTATACTGACTTTGAAGACAACACTGATTGCACGTGTTTGTGTTAGAATTCAGATGTTTCTGCGGGATCTGGACTGGAAATAATTTGATCTCGTGACAGCTGTCCAGAGTTTGGCCATCTTTATTTATGCTGGTAGGTTATGAACCATCACACGAATCGTGTTCTTTACCACATAGCCCACCGCTCAGCAGAATAATTCAGTCATCTGCCGGGGAACTTAAAGCCCATTTTGTATAAATTGTCTTTCTTGCGTCAAATTTATTACGTCACATGATTCGGTCCTTAAGCATACACTTAGTTTTGATTTATACTTTAATGGTCTTAAGTTCTCTGATTGGGTTGGTGGGGGGGGGGGGGGGGGGGGGGGAGAGATTCTAAACAGTTTTCTAACACAGTCTTTATTTGGTTGGAATATAAGTTATAAAACAAAAGCCGACAGCTGGGCATGAAATGTGTGTATGACTATTATGAACATTTCACCACTTTGGCTTCACAAGGGGAGTATTGCGCATGTTAATGTCTGTACTGTTTTTGTTGTTTTGTCGCTGAGGAAGGCATATTGCCGAAAATTTCTTGTCTTGTTTTGTGTCGTGCATTAAAACTGCGTTACTTCACATTGTTTTGTGTGCTCTTCCGCTTTTTCATCGTATTCCGGTAACGCTGCAGTTTGTTTCATTTGCCTATTTGAACGGTGCACGAACTGATGAGCAATCTTTTTGCCATGTGAAACGAAAGACAAATCAGTTGTCAGTCAGTACAGCGTCACATTAGCAGTCCACAGGTTGCGAGTGCGAATCTACACAATAAGAGAGAGAGAGAGAGAGAGAGAGAGAGAGAGAGAGAGAGAGAGAGAGAGAGGAGGAAGGACGTCTGGAGATTGAAGTACCCTCATTTACAACTCCGGCCATTCACGCCGTGTCTGGACCCTTCAACAAGGTTTTTGGTGGTGTCAAGTATCTTTGTACTCTGGCCATCTCCATGCCTCCATCATTCTGGTGGTAGAATAAAGTATGAGGTATCTCTGCTGACCTGTCATTGTAATGTTTCTGTTGTTGTCGTGGAGTCAGTATGGTGCTGGATTTCTCTGTTGACTTGAAATCTTGATGCTTTGATACTTCTCGTGGTATGAGAGACGTGTCAGGTATGTACGTTCATTATACCCACCTTAATACTTTTGGGTTAGAGGTCAGAGAAAGTTTTGCAAGCCAAAAGAGAAAATCTGTCCTCAGGAGTTGTTCAAATTCTTGGCTATCGAGTCCGCAGGCAAACGGTCCAAAATGCCCGTAGTGAAATGGTCAGGTGGAAGAAAAGTTGTTTAATTTGGCGAGGAGGGCATATTGTTTCGACATCCTTTATTGAACATTTCGTTGTTAACGAGGTTTTTTTTTCAGAAGAAGGATGCGAGCACTGATTACTTTGAAAGGCGAGCAATAGGCTATACCTTTCATATTTTTTTCATGTTGCTCTTATTATTAACCAGCAGTAAAGATGTGTGTGTGTGTGTGTGTGTGTGTGTGTGTGTGTGTGTGTGTGTGTGTGTGGTGTGACTTTCTCTCTCTCTTTGTCTCTGTCTCTCTGTCTGTCTCTTTGTGCGTGCGCGCGCGCGCGCGCGTGTGTGTGTGTGTGAATAGAAGTGCGACTTCGTGCGTCAAGAAAGCGTTTGACGATCAAAATTATCTTGTTTGTTTTCACGTGTCAGTATGTGACAGTTTCGCTCATACTCACGTGTCACCAGACACGAAACTTTAATTCAGCTATTGGATTGCCTTCAGCTGAGAACCATTTTCATACAGCCAGTTTTCAGCAGTTCGATCAAAGGTTTTCTGTTTCAGTTTGCCGACCGTGGACATATTGTTTTGACTCATCTCGTGCATGCAATGTAAAACTATATTGGAACACCGGACAATTCTCGTAGAATTTTGTTCCAATCCATCCAATAAAGTAGGCACAATGCTGAACTAGCGCAAACAGCCGTTATATGGCCCCTCGCGGTCAGCTGGGCTACAAACAGCATGGAATGACTTAGAACTGATGCAAACCCTGCGCCGACACATGTGCCGCATTTCTTTATACCAGATTATCCTGTAATATCGACACGCAACATCTAGTTTGATGGAGAATTTTTTCATAGTCATCCATAGACGGTGTAACACTACTCTAATAAATGGACACAATGGCCTTGTGTTCCCACTAACCCATCCCTCTTCCTGCATGTGCCTATCCTCTCCTCTGTGTCCGTTGATACAAATGAATTGGTTCAAAGCCTACGTCTCTGTGAGGTTCGTTATTTTACACTCTCGCTCCCCTCTCTGACGTGTACACATCCAGACAATTGTCTCGGTCTCGCCGACCTTGTGACGTGTACACACACCGACTCCTCATCCAATCAGAACGACGCCGACCTCCTCGACCTCCGTGACGTCCATCACGGGGCCGGGTCGACAGCCGCAATCTGCGGTGGTACCGTTACCCCCAGCCACGTCTGCCTAGGGGGTGCTGGACTTGTCGTCTGCCTGGATTCTTCCCATGGTTTATCGCCAATCAACACGCGCACTATTGCATTCTTCCCTGCCTCTTGCGTACTGACAGTGCTTTGTTATGTCGGCGGAGGTGGCGACAGTTCGCGCGGCAGAGTCGCCGCGTAGTCCACCACCCCAACCCCCTTCCCCCTTTCACCCCTACCGTCACCTTTTTTTTCCTTCCTCAATGGGTCTGTCAGTCGGTGAGTCATTTGTTGTATTCCGGGAGATATTTTACAAGCTTGGAAGACTCGGCAGATTGTGCACGGGAGGCCGAGAGAGGAGAGTTTTCTCTGTCAACAGCAAACAATTTGCGATGACGTACTCTTTCTTATCAACCTGCCGCTCCAAACCACCCTCTTCTCCCTCTCGACTCTACGAAACTTCCCGCGAGATACATGTTCACTCTCCACGGAACCTCGTAGAAAGGTCTTGTCTGTAGAACAGTTTACGCGCGGTACAGGGCAATATAAATGTTTTGATAAAAGAATGGATCCTGTCAAAAGAGGAAACTTTTCTCCATAAAAGGCAAATAGTTTGTGATAGGATAATCATTCCTACCAACCCCTACTCCAACCCACTCTCTCTCCATCTCGCCTTCACGATACTTCTTTCCTTAAAATGATCAAGATTGATTTTGTTTATGGCTGCTTCTTCTCTGTAGAAGGATAGTTTACGCACAGCACTGGACAGTAAAAATGTTTTGATAAAAGATGCATCTTTTTAAGATAATAAATGTCACAATACGAGGAGGAAGGACGCAGGACAGAGAAGGGGACTTTCCAAGCCAGACTATTCCTATGTGCATTAAGTGTTGGTAAACTATTATTTCGATTTTATTGTATTTTCAACTCAGTTTTTATACCACTAAGAAGTAATTTTCTTCCGAATGTTTTTCTTATTCCAACTAATCTAAATCTTCTGTATGTTATTGATTATTGTCCCCTGACTCTTGGTCTCAGAGGAACCGTGACGACATCTTCACGGCCTGCTGTTCTCTGTTGTACATAACAGGGTAGAGATATTGTAACCAGCCCAGACCCACCTTAGCTTGTCCATTGAGGACTTTTTGGTCTGCATCTTGGACATTTACACTCCTGTACCCTGAAGAATGATCTCAGATAAGGAGTCAAAGGGAGGTACCTGTCCACCCTTCACTGTACCCTGTAGAATGATCTCAGATAAGGAGTCAAAGAGAGATACCTGTCCACCATTCACCGTGCCCAGTAGAATTTTCTTAGATAAGGAGTTAAAGAGAGATACCTGTCCACCCTGCACTGTACCTTGTAGAATGACCTCAAATAAGGAGTTAAAGAGAGGTACCTGTCTACCCTGCACTGTACCCTGTAGAATGACCTCAAATGAGTCAAAGAGAGATACCTGTCTACCCTGCACTGTACCCTGTAGAATGACCTCAAATAAGGAGTCAAAGAGAGATACCTGTCTACCCTGCACTGTACCCTGTAGAATGATGTTAGATAAGGAATCAAAGGAAGATACCTGTCCACCCTTTACTGTGCCCTGTAGAATTATCTTAGATAAGGAGTCAAAGAGAGATACTTGTCCACCATTCCTGTGCCCTGTAGAATGGTCTTTGACAAAGGAGTCAAAGAGAGATACCTGTCCACCCTTCGCTGTACCCTGTAGAATGATCTCAGATAAGGAGTCATGGTGAAATATACGTCCACCCTACACTGTGCCCCTGTAGAATGGAGTCGGGTATATGTCCACCCTGCACTGTCTCCTGTAGAACAGTATTCCACCCTCCACTGAACCCTGTAGAATGGTCTCGGACAGGAAGTCGTGGTGAGATACATGTCCACCCTCCATTGTACCCTGTAACATGGAATCATGACATGATCTACCCATACCAGGCCAGCTTACAAGCTAGATAACTACGAAGCGAGATTCTTCTCTACATGAGCTGTTTGTTGCTTCCCCCACATCTCTCCTCTCCATCTCCAATTTCGGTAAAAGACTATCTTCCGTACCATCAAATGAATGTGTTCAGCGAATGGCAATAGAACTACGGCTAAAAATGAGAGCGGAAATACGGTTCGCCGATTCACGCAAGCGTACTTGTTTAAAAAAAAAAAGAGTGATTTGCACGCGCGCTTGCTGTGCATAAACCTGCGTTGAAGTCTCTAAAAGTTTTGGAGCTGACGCTGAATTGGAGACTTCACCAGTTTGTCGAACGTATAAGAAAATGTTCATTGCGTAATCTACTTCCCCATGGACGTTTGACAGCATGGATCTATTTCTCTTTAGCGTTTCACTGTGTGGATCTACTTTCTTTCTGGCGTTTCACTTCGTCGGCCTTCCTCCTTTTTGACGTTTTATTGTGTGGATCTGCTTCTTCCTTGACGTATCACTGCATGGTCTCCTTCCTCACTGATCTCTCACTCCGTCTATCTGCTTCCTCTCTAACGCTTCACAGCCTCGGCATACTTCTTCTTGGACTCTTCACTGGTTGGCCTACTTCTTTTCCAGTATTTCACAGCGTCGGCCTGCTTCCTCGTTGGTGCGTCACTGTGTCGGCCTATGTCATCGCTGACGTTTCATTACGTCGGCTTACATCCATTTGATGTTTGAGTGGGCTTGATTCCGCTTTGCTGAGCAATTTATGGGCCTTTTCAATCAATTTCGCTCAGGCGTTTTATTTTGATCTTTAGGATATCAAATTCGTGTGTGTTGTTTCTAGCACAGCTCGTCGTGGGAGTCGACCCGTTGAAATCTTAACTTCATTCACTGCACATCAACATGTACAGATCTTAAGAAGAACAATTGTGAGTTATGTTGCGTAGACTGTAAAAGATGTTTTTGCTTCCCGTAAGTACACTGATATAGTGAAAGAGGACAATACAGACAGACTTTTGGACGGGTATTGCCATTAGTAAGTATATCATAATACAGCTTAGACCCCATGAAAATAGACAACATTTTAAAAGTGGAATCGCATGTTTAAACAGTAATCTTTTTGAACAGGTATCGTTGAATTCCTTTCATACTCAGTAATTGCTGCTTCAAATCTGGTAACGGTGACAATATTACACTGACTTATTTTTGTTCAAATTGTGAACTTTCCATTATTGTCGAAAATTGTGTTGTGCACCATACGTCTTTATGTTAGTTTCTTTTAACAGCAATGATTTGGTTCCTTTTAGTATTCTCTGATTACAAAATACTAGTTCCGACAGGACTTCACCACATGTTTTACATATACCTCTGTCCAAGACATGTCTCACAGTTCACTCTGTTGTTCGTAGGCGTAATTTTGAGTGCCCCCTTCCTCATAGGGATACTGGGAGTTCTTTCAGCTGATATTTTATCCTCCGCATTTTGAAATTTCTAGGCTCGAAATTTCCTCTTTTCTTTAACTTTTTTTTTTTAACTTCACCCTTTCTTTTCTCTCATCCACTTTGTTTTGAGGCCCATTCGCTTGTGCCGGTTCCATCGGTTCTTTACGATCCCTTTTCTTCCTGCTTCAATTTCTAAGATGCCAGCTTTTTACCGTGACCTGGCAAATAGGTAGCAAAAATGTAAACTGTCCAAAGTGGACGCAAGTTGTACATTTTTTAAAGTATATGTTGTGATGTAGCCTTGAATGTAATTTCCTAGCACTGCCACGGTTCTCTCCCTCGCCCTCTCTCTCTCTCTCTCTCTCGGTCTTTGTCTCTTTCCGTCTGTTCTGTCTGTCTGTCTGTCTGTCTGTCTGTCTCTCGTCCTCGTCTTCTTCGTCTCTGTCTTCTTCTTCTCGTCCTCTCTCTCTCTCTCTCTTTCTCTCATGTTTTATATCTGTGAAATCTCGGGGTGAAGAATCAAACTTACAGGCCGATGCCCCTCCCCCCCCCCTCCCCCCAAGTATGCCTTGTCTCATTTATTTTAAGGATAGTGACAGTTTAGCTATCACATTATATAAATCGATGTAAACTGTTCTTGTATTCTTCTCAAGACAGGTCCGCTTTTCTGTGTTGTGAGAACCCGAAATGGGCGATATGTATCTGGCTGGACTTACACAAAACTGAACATGAAGGTTCCCCTCTTGGAGATCTGAACATGTTGTGAAGTAGTTTTCGCCTCTAGAAAACACGTCTAGTTATTGTTCACTCAGCTTAAGATGGCCTTCAGATTCCAACGATTGCCGAGTCAGGAAGTGTGCCTGCATGTAAGTAATCTTCTCTAAATGTCGCATTTGAGGATTGAAGAAGATGCCACTAGCTGGATCGGAGTGGGTTGAGTAAGACAAATTTATGCTATGTTATGTATGTCGGCCCGTGTATCTTGTCTGCTTGTTAATTTAATCACTTCTTTTTCCCTTTTTTTCTCTCTTGAGAGCAGCAGCTTAGTGAGTGTATGAGTGTGAGTTTTTCTCTTTGCATATTGCCAGGGTCGGTTTTCAAAAAGCGTGCTATAAAATGAAACGAGAACAGATGATGATTGTCATGACCTTGTTCTGCCCTGCACCCAGACAAACACACAAACTAAATGAAGCAAATTCATGTGATTTTGAATGTAGAGACTTTTTCACATTTATGTCAATGTGGATATGCACACGAAAGATATATTTGGCGAACAAATTCGTGTGATTTTGAATTTAGAGTCTTTTTTGTATTCATTTTTATGTCAGTTGTGGATATGCACACTAAAAGATTTATTTGGTGAACAGTGAATAGGTAAAGAGCGACAGGATGAAACGTTTATTGCAAATAATCACACACACACAAACGCGCACGCGCGCACGCGCGAGCACTCCATCCCTCCGTCACTCCCCTCACCGCATCCTTCCACCCGCCCTCATCCTTTCCCTTTTCCGTCCTACACAGCTCTCTCCTCATCTTAATGTATGTCATCTTTTTTTCCCCGTTTCCGTTTCTTTTGTTCTGTTCTCTCTTGATAATGCACCCAAACAACAATGGTTTGAACTTTGTAAGCCTTTCGAAAATTGCATGGAAAGCAAACCCCAACTCGAACAAGCGGACACAAAAACTGTCTTCATGCCTGAGACTGAAAATGTATCCTCACAGTATTTGAAACTGTATCTATTTCACTGTTTCAAGTATTTTGTATGACCTTATTGTAGGTAAGAAAAAAAAAACAACGCATAGCTAACTTTACGAACAACTCAAGGACCTTCTGGTTGCACGGCTAATATGACAAAAGTTACTGTAAACTACTTGCTCACAAAGATTAATCAATAAAGCACATGAAAGAACATCCGGTAAAATACGATTTGTGTTCATAGCTCAGCCCTTTAGGTAAAAAACTTCCGTCAGAATCAGGGGCGGATCGTTTCGTCCGGAGATGGGGGGTCCAGTTTCCCTTTGAAGGTGCTCAGTGGCTAAGAAGTTGTGGGGTTGTAGGACAAAAGCTGCACTAAATTAAAACTGAAGATACATTAGACCTTGCTCCAGGAAGTATTACATATTCTCGTTGGTCAAATAAAGTTAGGTCGCTAAATTTCTAAGGTCACTGGAGAATGGGAGAGAAAGGTTAAACTTTCGAAGTTTTTAGACACCAAAATGTGGTGGTCAAAGAGCGTTAATTTTTTTTTAATGTAAGGAATGGAGCCAGGGTGAGGGCAGGGGGTAGGGCGGGGTCTGGAACACCTTGGACCTCACCCCTTTCCCGTTCTCTCCCTTCACTTTCAGCCCCCCTCTCCCGACTACACATGCACACCTCCTGTCCGCGACTCACCTCCAAACTGCGACTGTACTAGATATCTATATACAGAAGGGGTGTATCGATAAAAGAAAAGAAGATGGGGAAAAGGGTGAGGCACAAAAATCCACCAAAATGATCATTTATTTGACACACAGTGACCGCTGTAATACGAGTCTACCAGAAAAATACAGTGAATGCGTGACAGTACAAAGACAACGCGTTTCGACTGCTGGGGCCTTCTACAGACAAGAACAAGAAATTTGAGCGAGAAAAGCAAAGAACTGAGCTGTGATTTGTTCAGTTCGTGAGAAGGAAGTGTTCCCAAGGCTATCTCCTCATGGTAGATGGGAAAGCTGTGGAGAATACAGAAGGAAGGCAGTGGGCATAGGGTTAAAAAGAAATGAACAGATAAAGAAAAGTAAATGTAACTAGGGGGGGTGGGGTGGGGGTGGTAAGATAACAGATAATGCTGAGAATAAAGCGCAAGCTAAAGGGATTAGTTAATAAGAGATTGAAGAAACTGAGCACATAAATACATACTAGTGAGGATGAATGAGAAAATTCTTTTTTTGTTCAAATAAAAGGTTTCCTAAATCAATCTTTTCACAAAACGTTTTCTGAAGAGGGTATTCTCTTTAACGAACTGTAGATCTGATATTGTTTACGATATGAAAGCGGTTTGTAGTGTCATAAAGGAGATTAACGATATTGATAGCACACTTTTAAAGAAACTGACCATCGCAAAATGATGTCATTGACGTTGTGATGGAGGTGCACTTATGATTATCCATCCACACCCCCCTTTGTTGTCGTAAACCATCACTCCTCCTCTGACACCGTCATGATTCACAAAGTATTTCTTTCTTTGTGTGTTTGCTTTTCGCAGCAGAGATTCTCTTCTGGAGGTGTGGTTTGGAAATCGGGTAATTCCAGATTAACTGTGACAATTTGTTTGCGGCCAGATTATACCGAGACATAAAATCACAAGGGGACTCATTCTAGGCCGCACCGATAAAATATAGTACTTTTTTTTAACGATTTTACGTCAACCCACAAATTTCTTTTTGTCATTCATATACAATGTTTCCCAACCGAAGACAGAAAGCGGTTTTAAAAAATTCTTTTGTGTGTTTTTTTTTTGTTTTTACCGGCGACGGTAACTCGAATCGTTGTCTGACCTTTGAGCACAAAAGCAAGCGCATGCAGTCAAACCATTGAGTGGATCGAATTTCTCTGATTTCGTCTGCGCCATGTCGCCGACTTAAACCATTCTGCCGTCAGAAGTTGATCGGAGACGAAGCAGGTATTGTGTGCAGATGACATGTGTACGACTGTCTCCTGTCATCGTCGACTGATTCTCCGCGACACTTGATGATTGTGTGGGATGCAGACAGAGGATGCGTTCCAACTCAGTATGACCCAACGCCGTAGTGTGACACAAAGTGGGTCACTCAGCATGGGTAGGCACAAATGGGTCATAGTGAGGTAGGAGCCCATATGCCCAAAGCTTTAACAGGGAGAAAGTGAAAACAACTTTCCAGAGCTTTTACATCTTTCGTTTTGTCAAACACCTAACGAATGGGGGCAGTGGAAGGGAGAGGGAGAGAGAGAGAGAGAGAGGGGGGGGGGGAGGGAGGGACGGAGGGATAAAACTCAGAATATTGTCGTACATTAGCCTTGGGTCACAATACACGTAGATGACATGTTAAAAACGGGAGTGAGCAGCGGTTGGGAGAAGGAAATGGGAAGCCAAGGAAGCGACTAGAAAAGCGCGATATCTTTCACAATTTTATATTCCAGTATATTAATGTACGCCTCTTGTCGTAAACAAAAAAAATTACATCATCAAAAATAGCATAGCAGACAGAGGGGCAGGTAGTAAACAGTGACCAGAGACAGACGCGCAGATAAACAGTTAGGTGTGCAGACAGAGGGAAGCAGAGACAGGTAAGCAGGCAAGCAGACTCGGAGACAGAGAGGGTGAGGGGTACATGTAATTGTAAGTGAGCACAGAGAGAGAGAGAGAGAGAGAGAGAGAGAGAGAGAGAGAGAGAGAGAGAGAGAGACACACACACACACACACACACACACACACACACACACACACACACACACACAGAGACTGGAACGGTTGACTTACCGTTATTGCCTGTAGATATCGGGCCCAGTTTAAAGATTTCGGTCTGCTGTGTTTAACAACACGTATGAGGTGAAAATGTTCGCCCCCACCCTCGCCTCCCGCCCCCCTCCCTCTCCCTCCTCCTCCCCCCCCCCCCCCCCCCCCTCTCTCTCTCTCTCTCTGATGTTGGCCAAACGTTTGACGTAGCACATCGTACCGTGGAGAACCTGTTGCCGTACGAGACAGCGGTGGGTCACATTTGGTTGGAACAGCCGTGCATTGAGATACAGTGCCATCCCAATCGTCATATAATTGTGTCACTCAGCATCCGGATTTGTGCAGTTCAATAGATTTCCGCTTGTCTCTTGCTTACAGTGAGGAATGGAGTGGGGCGTGGAGGGTAATACTTTTTCATAGTTGATCTCGCCTTTTTTATGCTGTTGGCAATAGTTTTCTTTGATGAAGAGATGTAAAGTAAGAGATTGTGTTACTACTTGACATCAGTCTAATCACCTGCTTGAGATTTAAGAGATTATAGTGTGTTTAAATCGGTGATGGAAATAGGCACACGCAGAACGATTTCTTTGTCTTGTTTAAATGTTCAGAGCCGCGCGCGCGTGAGTGTGTGTGTGTGTGTGTGTGTGTGTGTGTGTGTGTGTGTGTGTGTGTGTGTGTGTGTGTAAGTGTGTGTAATGTATGTGTCTGTGTGTGTTTCTGAGTGTGTCTGCGTGATTGGGGGGGGGGGGGGGGGGGGGGGGGGGGGGGGGTGAGAGCGATGAGAGATAGTGACAGACAGCGTGTGTCTGAGTGTGTGTGTGTGGATGGGTGGGTCTGTGTTTGTTGTTGATGTTGCTGATGTTGTTGCTATTGTTGTTGCTGTTGTTTTGTGAAGAGGAAAGTGTGTGTGTTTCTGTATGTTGTTTCTGTGTCGTGTCTGTATCTGTTTTAAATGTTTAAAAGTTAACATGGAACAAACAGCAAAGATTCTTTTACATATACACACGATCACGCTTTTTTCAGGCCAACTTCATAAACGTAAACAAACGGACCCAACAGTTTCACAACCGTGCGACATACTTTGTGGCAAATAAGTTTTGAAGCTCCTTCGCTTGTTTTCTCGGTTTGTGTCATGCTCTAATTTTGAAAAACATGATTCGTAAAACTGACATCATTTGCCAGTGAACAGTGGCGCTTGTTGGTATGTCACAACGCTCGTGTCTTTATAAAGAAAGCACAAGAAAACTGGAGAGATTGGCTTAAATGTCTTCAGAACAGTAAAAACTTCACTGCTGATCAGTCGATTCCAAGCCAGTGTGATCTCCAAGATACTTGACGGAATGCCAAAAGAAATCGAAAAAAAAAAAAAAAAAAAGACGCTTGGACCGTTGACGATTAATTTTGTGCGCTAGTCGAGCGTTCAGCGCGACATCACGAACATGGTGGTGGTGGTGGTGGTTGTGTGGGGTGTGTGTGTGGTGTGTGTGTGTGTGGTGTGTGTGTGTGTGTGTGTGTGTGGTGTGTGTTTATTGAGTGGCATGCCTTGGAACGAAACAGCTTTAAAATAAGCATTCCTCAAAATTTACCGCGCCTGTTTGAAAAACGTAAAATCTGAACGATCGCTTTGTATACAAACGGAATGAATGAAAAGTAGTACCGCACACCTAATAGGTTCTGTCATGTTGCCTGTTTCATTCGCTAAGAGTTTTTGATTTGGAAATTACAGCAGCCTGTACAATAAGAGAATGAAGGCATGGAGGATCTTAAAGGATGGGTTCCTTATGAATGCAGGTTCCATATCATTCTTTTCGTGTTGTCATTCAATATCTTTAAATTCACTTTGTCCGCTGCCTGTACCGGGGAAAGTTTCCTTGTTTGTTCAATGTTCCTTACATGTGTGCTAGGTGCATCAGTGGGCACCGCTGGCGGCTTTGACTCGGGAGTTACGCGCCTTTGATCGCACTCGTTTCACTTCTTCTTTCTCTGCTAAGATTTCCATTCACTGTTGTGACCTCCGTCGATGCCTCATTGATTAGGGCATTTTCCTGCTAGTCGTTACTACAACAAAGGAATTTTCCAACAGTAACGGTTTTTGATCAGATCATTATGCTGGAAGGTGTTTTTGTCATATCAGTATTGCTTGCTAGATAATTAGCTGATGTTTTGTGTGTGTGTGTTTTTGTTTTTTTGTGTACGTCTCTCTCTCCTCTCTCTCCCCTCTCTCTCTCTTCTCTCTCTCGCTCTCTCTCTCTCTCTCCCCTCTCCTCTCGCTGTTTTATGTTATGCAAGTGTGCACGGAAACTTGCTGACTTACCCGTCTCTTAGGATGAGAGTTTCAGTACATGTCTGACGTAATACGCTTTTCGATTTATCAGCTTTTCCTTGTTCTAATGTCACAAAAGCTCTTTATTTTGATGATGTTTGGTACCTTTATCAGCGTTTCTGCACATCTGGAGAAAAAAAAAACCCTTCCATGAATTTGTAGCACCATCACATTTGTAGCTTGATCAACTTTTTCTGCAAACTATGAAACAAAAGATCCCGTCTTCTGGTGATGCGTTATACGCTGTAGATTTTTGTGGTGGTGGTGTCGCTGTCGGGTGACTCCTTATACATTGCCATCATGCTTGTAGACTCAGCAGCATTGTTCATGCCTTCATGGTTCCCTGTCGTGATGACGGCAGTACACGGATAGATTTGTCAACTTGGCCCTGCTCTCTGGAAAGAAAGGTCCAATATTCTGTTGGAGGCATTGCTGGGAGGGATTACTTTTCTCGAAATTGTAGATTTATCAGGCTTAAAGTGTTCATGTAGTTTGACAGTGTTGTCAAACTAGCGGATTTTTCAGTATGTGTGTGTGTGTGTGTGTGTGTGTGTGTGTGTGTGTGTGTTCATAGTTTCCATGAGTTATCATGCTCATTCATTTACTAGCTACTCGCAGATTTCCCCTATTTGCGCTTCTCTTATATAGGTTATCATGATCGAAGATCTATCACATTTTCTCGCTGATCCTCAAAAGATTCAAATTCCTTTACCGTTGTGACATTATCATTCTAGATTTGTCGACACAAGCTTGTCTCATTCTTGGAAGAAAGTTCTGGCTGTCTGGTGGTCCCGTTGTAGCGTGGACGTGTCGTCCATTCCGCCAACCCAAGGGACAATGCTTCCGTCACATGGACTGGTGACATTTCGAAATTCGAAAGGAGTGCCCAGCTGAATCACTTTGAATTTGAGATTTTGTTTGGTTTGTCCGCCTGTATGTATGTATGTTTGTATGGACGGATAAATGGATGTCTTTACCAGTGTACGTGTTGGCGAGTACAGAAGCAACCCCCCCCCCCCCCCCCCCCCCCCCCCGTCGATACATGGAGAAATCCACACGCCACTTTTTAGGAGGATGTTGTCTTTGATAATTAGCGTAATCAGGCTGAAACTTCATTAATCGGGAAGCGCGCTTCATTAGCGGGCTAATAACCGGTCTCTTTTGTAATTTAACGGGGATAACGGCCGTCTCCGTGGCCCGGTTGTGAACAGCAAGAGCCTGGTAATCTCATGAGGAAGGGATCGAATCGCGCCTTGGTTGTTTTTGTTGTGTATTTATACACCTGGTTCAAACCTTCTTCCCCAGTTTATCTTGATTTATTTTGTCGTCTGTTATATGAAGATGATTTTTTAATGTAATAAATAAGGCCAGCAGCTTTTGTACCACATGACGAAACAGTCACAGACAATAACTCCGAATTAAAGCTATTTGCATCACCACTTCACCTAACACACATGCAGATACGAGGCATTTGGAACGTAGACGCTTCTAGATACGAGACATTCGGAACGTAGACACTTCCAGATACGAGACACTCGGAACGTAGACACTTCCAGATACGAGACATTCGGAACGTAGACACTTCCAGATACGAGACATTCGGAACGTAGACACTTCCGGATACGAGACATTTGGAACGTAGACACTTCTAGATACGAGACATTCGGAACGTAGACACTTCCAGATACGAGACATTCGGAACGTAGACACTTCCAGATACGAGACATTCGGAACGTAGACACTTCCGGATATGAGATATTCGGAACGTAGACACTTCCAGATACGAGACACGTCGGAACGTAGACACTTCCGAATACGAGATATTCGGAACGTAGACACTTCCAGATACGAGACATTCGGAACGTAGACACTTCCGGATACGAGATATTCGGAACGTAAACACTTCCAGATACGAGACATTCGGAACGTAGACACTTCCAGATACGAGATATTCGGAACGTAGACAGTTCTAGATACGAGACATTGGAACGTAGACACTTCCGGATACGAGACATTCGGAACGTAGACACCTCCAGATACGAGACATTCGGAACGTAGACACTTCCAGTTACGAGACATTCGGAACGTAGACAACTCCAGATACGAGACATTCGGAACGTAGACACCTCCAGATACGAGACATTCGGAACGTAGAAACTTCCTTAAACAAAAACGAATTTCCAAGATTACTCATACATCCCCGACTCAAACATGAATACAGAAAAAAAGGAGAAAGGAACAAACACAAATTAACATTCATTCCAGACTGGCCTAAACCTTTTGATCATGAACACTGCCACACAGAACACAGTCGAACAGACAGAAATACGGGTTACGTCGGCATGATTAATATGGAAAAGAAATCTGAAATGAGGCTTAATGATAAAAACAGTATAGATATAAAATCACAAACATGAGCATAGCTCTCGCTCGCATTTTGAAACATGTTGAAACAATTACGCACTCATAACTTCAAACGAATGCTGAAGTGTTTGTTCATTCTTCTCTTTTTGTTGCAGTGAGCATTTGCAAGGGTCAGAACATACGACACCCCTTTTTGAGGATGTCTAGTCTCTTTTTTGTCTTTGCCGTAAGCAGCATTCTTTTGGAGTTATGAATATGTAATTGCCTCTCCATAGGTACAAGATTTATCCTTTTTGTTAATCACTGCTTTCTGTTTCCTAACTCATTTAAGATTTTTTTTCACTGAATAATGAATAGGAGAGGTAATTTCTAGCAGAGTAAAACAAATACATACCCATACCCCAGAATAATGCTACTTGTGGAACCAACTTTCATAGCACAGGTGTGCAAACGAGGCTTAGATATTATTCTGCATATCTAATTGAGACAGCGGCGACAACCTATTTTAAAGGAGAGTGAACGAATGGGAGTGGCAGGGTAAATAAGGGTATAGTGGAGGAGGTTCCATTGCTCGCTGACATTTTTATTTTGCATGGCAAGAAATCGATTCAAGTTCTTGAGCGGATGGATTTCCTCACTTTCTAGGCTTACATCCAATAAAGCCATTTGCCAGCGAAACACAGAAAGCGTAGAATCAATGAACGAAGTGAGATAAACAGTAACCTGGAGCAGATTTGATCCTTTTTTGTACACAGTCATTGAAAGCATCCAAAAGGTTGTAAGAAGGGTGGGTCTAAATAGTAAGGAATGGAGAATGCTAAAAATAAAGTATGACTATTTAAATGGGTTATGTGGCAAAGCAGTAACTGAAAAGGTTGAAAGTTGTTCCTTATATCTGCAACGAGAATAAACTCTCAGTTGGTTTAAGTATATTCAAAAGGTATGGTAGCAAGTTTTCATTCTTTGCAACTGTCTTTCTTGTCCCGAAGTTATTGGCGGCCGTAAGATGAGCCTCTCCACGCACATCGGAATTGCATATTATGCTTATGAACCTATATGGCTGCAATACTGGTCTGTCTTGACAGTCATTGACTCACATCTTTTAAGACCGGAATCACAAGGATAAAACTAAGCCTTGCACAGCAGTATTCTGGCCATTCTGCCTTTTTTTTTTTTTTAAAACAATCATTAAAAAAACGCATAAAAGATTTGTTAATGATTTAATTCAACAAAAAATGTGTTTAAAACGCTACGTTATTTCAAATAGCACAGCAGAATACACGGTTTGTGACCATTCCAGTGGATAAACACTGACTAGATGACCGCCAGAATACAAGATAAAAAAATCATCAGTGCCTTAATCCATAGGGTCGTTTGGACACCACGACAGTGGACTCGAGAACAACATGAAAGCTCAGTATCAGTCCCTTTACCTAGGGGTCGTTCATCTGATCTAAGATTTTAGGGAAGAAAGATTCGTAACAAAATTTCCAGTGTTTTGTGGGTGTATTTGAAAGGGTTGTGTGAACGAGGGGTTTTTGTTTGTTTTTTTCTTTAGTGACTCGTGAGTTGACTTCAACGCGGTGATATGGCCCTTTGCGGTCGGCTGGGCTATAAGCAACATTATTTTACCTCACCTAAAGGTCTTTAGGGTAGCACTTGAACTGATCCTCTTCCTCCATCCTCGCCTGTCCTCTGCTGAGCACAGAGAAAGACTGAAACTTGCACGGTGTAAATTGCAGTACGGAAAACAAGATGCAAATACGCACCAGTATGTCGTTTACACGCCCGCAAACGTAGGTAATCGGCGAGTCAGTTTCCGTATGTTAACCACAAAGGTAGCGTGCTCTTTTCAAACACCAGTGGAGAAATATAGCCATTCTCATAAATCGGAAACCCCAGTGCACTACAGTTTCTCATGATAAGGAAAGATCGAAAATCACTGGTTTAATACCGCACAGGTTTATGTCCTTCAGCATGCGCTTAAAGCATCTATGCAACACAGGACTCGCAGAAACCCAAACCTTGGTACACAACCGACAGACCTGGAAGAACGTGGTTAATCAGTTCCTCACTGTGGCTCTCCGGTGACTCCCAACAGATTCTAGGGAGACAAGACGAAGGAGATAAGATCTGACACAAAATACCCTTCTTACTTATTTCAATTCGAGTACACAGTAATCAACATCAAGTTAAAAGAAACAACAGTGACAGCTGACGCGAATCTGAAAGTGCCTTAAAAGGCGCGTTCTGGTTTTGAAGAAAATCGTCATGAATAAACGTCATCGGCAAACATGGTGAAAGATATGATCGGAGCAGGTACTGTAAATACCCCATCCCCACCCACCTCCTCCTCAGCACAAAAACTTGTTTGCTTGTGTTTGTAACGTGGTAAATCGACAGATTACTAACCTCACAGTAAATCTTTAGTTAGAGATGAAAACGCTCTGTCAACGGCCACA
Source organism: Conus canariensis (assembly GCA_033310375.1). NCBI lineage: Eukaryota > Metazoa > Mollusca > Gastropoda > Neogastropoda > Conidae > Conus > Conus canariensis. The sequence goes on along the minus strand of CM065737.1, from coordinate 29,038,593 downwards.
GTAATACGATATTCATCATAAGTCAAAACCGTCATCAGAACATTTCCAGCCTGTCATGGATGCCAGCGTTTGACCTTGTGGACTGTCACAGTAGTCGGATTGATCTCACTGAGCTCTGAAAGCAAATGTGCTGTTCTGTGTGTTCGACTTTTTCCTATATCCCACGCTGCCCTAGACGTGGTGTCAAGAAAGATGTCAAAACATCTGTAACGTGAAGATATGTGTTATATATATAGCCACTTCATTACCCTTAACAAACGAAATAGAAGTCTGAACACTTGTATACGTAACAACCACCTGTATGTATTGGTATCTGTTATACATATCGCATCTTTTTGATCGATGAATATCAAGCTTAATTTTCAGTTTTAAAAATCGGCAAAGTGTTCACCAACAAATGTTTAATTCTAAAAGAAAAAATACTTTTATCAGTGGAGACTGAGTTACCGGACATCTACCCAGAACGTAGCGGTGAAGTGTCTAGTTTGGACTTGTTAGGCATTTTGTTCACGCTGTACTGCACGCACGTTATTCAGCCAACGACTTTCAGAATCAACACACCTCAAATCCCGTCCTAAGGCTACCTTTCGCCAAATCAAGGCAGAATTTGGGAATAAAAAGATTTCGCCGAATTAGCTGTTCAGACAAAATGCAACAAATCCGATCTTCAAAATGATGCAATGAAAGGTAAAGTTCTTAAAGGCGCTGCTTAGTGATTTTATTCATTAAGACAGGTTGAATTACAAAGAAATTTGTTATGCGTGAGCAGAAGTACTGGAGCAGGCGTAGCCATTTTGATTTATAAGCCATTTCTACATAACAACAAAAGCATAAAAGCAACGAATTGCAACATTAGTAAATCAAAATCTGTCATTAGGCTTTCGCTTGCAGCAACAACAACAACAACAACAACAAAAAAAGCTTTGGAAAAAACTGGCCCATAAACCATTTGACATCCAGTATATGTTAAGCAAAAGCTCATGAATCTGAAAGCGTTCGTGAAATCTTGTTATCTTTCTCTTGAAATCCTAAGGTATGAACAGAAAGAAAGTGCGAAACATTTAGACGCTGAGTTCACCAGGACTAGAGATGCAGGTCTGATCATACTGCATGGTATATACAGACATTCGTATACACAGGAAGTAAAGCTCTCTTCCACAGCTGAGGAAGCTGCATCATTTGCAGACAAATAACCAGCCCTCTTCGTCCTTTTGAACAAGATCATCCAATGTCAATTACCGTTTTAGCATTTGAGCACATCGACTGACACATTCCAACAGGTAAACGTCTCATACGAACATGTTGTATTGATCGTTCTTGGTTGCGTTTGGTTGTGACTGTTTTCGGCGAACATTTTCGAAGTGTTTACCAAGTCGAAGCTGGTTTCAAACCCATCTTATGATTGGCATGTTCAGGGATGTATCGCAAAAACTTTCAAGACTGTCTAGAACAGAGGGATGTTAGCACGCCATACAGGCAGAGAAATAAAGGACAACAGTTCAAAGAAAGAAGAAAAAAAAAAACCGAAACAAAATGAATCACAATACCAAATTTCATTGCACGACTTTGCTGGGTCGAAATTTTCAGAAGGCAAGAACAAAATTTATTCTAAAAGACATTACCAAAACTCCCTTTCACCCTCACTTCCACCATATAGGTAGGTAGATACGTAGGTAGGTAGACAGGTAGATAGTTAGATGGATGGATTGATAGAGACAGAGATATATGTAATGCATTTATTAAAGCACTCTGTGCTAGCTTAATTAACGGGTTTTAAGACACACACACACACACACACACACACACACACACACACACACACACTCACACTCACACCCACAAATACTGAGAGAGAGAGAGAGAGAGAGGATCAGTAATAATTATGAAGAGGGGGGGGGGGGGGGGGTCCAAAGGAGGGTCTGGGGGTCCTTCCCCGATGGGGTGCATGATGCAGTTTGCCACAAATGCCATTTTTGCCAACCAGTGGGAGAGGGGGGATCCAACCGGTCGAGAGAGAGAGAGAGAGAGAGAGAGAGAGAGAGAGAGAGAGCAGGTGTCTGGGATATTTAGCGTCAAGTATCTCTTCGACGTCATCAAACAAAATAAGGACATCCCTCTATCAATAAGGAAGATTACGTAACACAAGGACACCGTGACGTCAAGTGGAACGCTTGATTATCATAAAGTCGTCGCGTATGACGTCATAGTCATCGACAGCGTCTAAAAATCGAATCACGACCAAGCCATCCTCTTCGTCATCGTCAACCACCCACGGTAGAAACGCGGCCAGCGCCTGAGCGAAGTTAATCGTCATCCCTTTCAGTTTCGAACCAATAGATTTTGCGCCGTCCAGATTCAGATGGCGAATTGCAAACATCCCGCTGACGTCAAGCCATGTTATTGTATTGTTTGGTATCTTGTGCTGTCAGTCCCAATGCTTGACACTTTTGACATTTCAAGGAATATGTTTTCTTTAGCAAAAACCAAAGTCGGATTTCTTGCAGACTGTTGCAGTTATGCTTGGCTTAGGAACAGGTTTGCACAATACACTAATTCTTTGGCGGTAAACGCTGAATTGCAGTATTGTTCTGGTAGAAGTCTGTACACTAAAACGGTCATACACGTTCTTGGAAATAGCGGATTTAAAAAACAAACAAACAAAAAAAGAAACAACCTAGACATATTTTGAAAGCGTACAGCCTTCGGCAATCTAGGAATTTGGGGCCCTTCGCAAAACTTCCCTTTTGCCGTCAAACGTTTAAGCCAACTTTGTTTAGATATGCAAGCTTATGTGTTTTTATTCAGTACTTGTATAACTGTTAGGGTGATTTTTTTTTCACTTTGATTCTTGGATGAAAAGAGAACACGAGGGAGAGAAAACTTGAATGATAGCAAGCCAGTGCTGGAAGGAGGGGGTGCGAAACTCAAGGCATACCTAGTCCAATCCGGTCCTCGAAAATTGAGGAGGATAATTCCTTATGAATTTTAGTGTACGAAATTTTGAATCTATTTGAAAGCTACTTCTAGTATACTGCGAAGATAATGTGTGTGCGACATGTAGGCTTATCATGGACAAATACGGATCTCATGTTAAGCGGAAAAGAGGTTTAGCGTGGATCTTGCCCTAGTGTCTAAGACGACCCCCGAAATCGGCCTTAACTATTATCAGAGATAGCGACACTTAAGCCGGCCAGCTTTACCAAACATTGAATGAAAGAATTCAAGAAGCAAACTCAACAATCACACAGTTTGTCTCAGACCATCACTTTGCAGTAATCAGTCTCCAAACAATGACAACACCGCCGTTGGAGGAGATTTTCATTTCTACTGTCGGGTCGGGACGCCCAAGGGATATTTTCAGCATGAATTCTCTCTCCGCCCTCAGGAAAATCTTTGGCGGTGAATTCCTCTTGTCTGAATCATATCTGAAGGATCGACTTCAATGACTATGCTCATCCGTCACGACCTCTTGGCCGTGATATCCGTAGCGTGGTAGTTTCACGATTGCAAGGACCAAAACTGCGTAGCAGTCACATGGAAGTCCAGTTTCTGACCAAAGTAAGGCTGGAACATGACTGTGCGCTTTCCCCAGCCTGTGAGACCAGAGTGTAATACGATCTTCACGAGCGACGTGAAAGTCCCTAAGGACACGTGAGATTTTCAAGACGACTCCACGACATTGGTAGAGTAACTGTGTACTAGTGACACGTCCCTCACGAGTGGGTACGAGTGTCTCGGCTTTCTGCTGCACGACGTTCACTCGGCAAGGTCATATGCTGATTATAGCGCATGCACAATAAACAGTTTGCGATCGACGTCGACGTGCCACGCAAATGTAAATTATCACGATTAACAGCTACGAGTAAAAAAATTCAAATGTCGTTCAATGTTTTTTCCCCCCCCCCCCCTGTCCCCCCCCCCCCCCCCCCCCCCCCCCCCCCAACATTGCAACCCACTGTTCTGTAATTCAGAACTTAACAGTTTTCCAGCTGTTTTGATGCTGTCTAGCGATCAGGTTGTGAGAGTTCAGTACAACTCTTTAATTTGGCGTCTATTTACACTTTGAGAAATCACAAAGTAAATCAAACGATTTAATTTCACTTTGCAACAACAAGTCAATGTGGGAATTGGTAACTGTTTGTTATGATTACGATTCACATCATTGTACAAAATGTTCAGGTCGTTCGTTTTCATGTGTTAGAGAGAACATTGGACACGGGGAGAAAAAGAAAAAGGGTCGCAGATGATAGAGAGACGGCATTGTGAGCTTATCTTAAATGCAGCGTGAATTAAATCTCTGTTTATCAAGTGTTTTAACGTCCGAAAGACTAAGACGAGAAGGTCGTGTCAAAACACACTTATGAACATACAAACAGTCGCGTGCACGGGCAAGCACACACACACACACACACACACACACACACACACACACACACACCACACGCACGCACGCACGCACGCACGCACGCACGCACGCGCGCGCGCGCACGCACGCACGCACACACACACACACACACACACACACACACACCACACACACACACACACACACACACACACACACACGTTCGCGCTTGGCGTGCATAGCAGCAAGTTCTTCAGTGAGGCAAACAGTTCAAACAGTCATGAACTGGCTGTGGGTCAAACTGTCATGACGAAGCCATGCATTGGCGGACATTACTTGTGTATTCATCAAACCAACACAAGCATTTCTTCAGTGTCCTTGTTCCTCAGTACAATCGCCGTCTGTTTGGTTGTCAGGCAATTTTTCGAAGTCTTGGTGCATGCGAGTTTGTGATTACACTGAGTCATATGATACACGTTGGAACACACACACACACACACACACACACACACACACACACACACGCACGCACGCACGCACGCACGCACACACACACACAGATTTTTTTTTGCGGGAAGACGTTTTCTCTCCACTTCAAACGGCCATATTGTGTCGCCCGGTGCGTGGCCTGATAACGATACCGACGATGAGGCCGATAACGCCGCTCGTTGGGACGGTTAACGAAGCGGCGCACACCACAGAACAGATTTATGGCCGCTTTCTTCCGCAGAAGTGATCCAATCGCTGGGAGCCTTACGTCATTCAATCAGAGCAAGTTTTACACACAGTGGACTCAGGCACCCATGCTGCCACTTTTGTTCCGGGACAGCCGAAAGAGCGCGTGGAGGATTAGTATTGGAAACGGAGAGCTCACGCTTTCTGCCCGAAACAGATACAACCCCGTACGGTTGCCGGGTGGTGAACACGCTGGAAATGCTTCAACGATGGGGAAATATCACGTGTCGGCAGAAATTAGTGGGGTCTAAAGGTCCATTAGGGTCAGTCGAACTCTTACATCAAAGACATCCTGAGGTCAACGAGGCTATGAACTGCTTGACTTGAAATTCTTTAGGGCCGTCGCACTTTAGGGTAAGCAGTGACATTACGTTGCAAGTGTTGGGAAATATTGTGTGCCCTTGCCTGGTGTACCATCACAGTCGTTTCGGTGGATTCCAGTCGTAGATATACGTAGTTTGTAGAACGCCTTGATCGGATGAATCGATACAGTAGGTCTGCTTTAGATCTAGTGGTAGGTCAGCACGAACCTTTCACTTACATCCATTTCCAATGAGCAAGTAGGTGGACTGGTTCGTGAAAGAGTTGATGTGAGGTGTAAATCATCTTGGCACTGTTTGATGAATTCTGTCAGTGTGGAATCCAGTGTAAAGGTTTTGCCTAGGAACTGTTAACAGAGGTTTCCAACTTCTTCACCAGAACGAGTTCTGAAATGGGCTAATTTGAGATGTTTTTGGAAGCTTACCTAGACTTTTTTT
>CM065737.1:29025255-29027755 GCA_033310375.1 Conus canariensis | reverse complement strand
GATGGCGCGACTTTGCCAATTTAGCTCCATTACGCTCGGAATTGTTGTTTGCTGTGAAGCAGTGCGCTGCTGTTTGAAGCCTGTTGTTGTAGCTGTGTTTTGGTCAGCTCCTATCAAAGACGTTATGTCTGTTCGTTCGTCAGTCACCAGGACCACACCAAAATCTACAGAACCGATTTGTACAAAACTTAATGGCAGGATCAACAGTGGCCCAAGGACGAGACCTTTAACTTCGGGTGCGGATCTAGATAAAAACGACGGATCCGGAGTCCGTTGAGCAAGATTGTTCTGCAAAATGTGCACTGAAAATGAGCAAAGCGAAGTTACTGGTTACAAACTGATAACTGTCTCCGAAATGATAATATTCTTGGACTGTTAAAACGTTCCAGTGATTAAATAAAAAACCGTGAACGTTTCTGTGTTTCTTGTTTTCGTTTTTATTTTATTTTATTTTTTCATTTTGTGTTTGTTTTTGTTTCGTCTTCCGTTTGCTCTCAAAGGTGTGACTTCCTTGTACACAGCCATGCACTCGTCGTTCTTTTTGCCCCGGAGACTACATTTGATGCCATTTCATGTTGACGAGAGGCAACCTACCAGAGGAGACACTGCAATGCCGCCGAGTCATTTTTGGTTGTATTCGGCAATGTCCGCTCTTATTCAAGATACACAGGTCACCATGATAAAGCAAGCCCTCATCTAATGCAGTTAAGTAGTTGTGTTAACGGCGTTCTAACAATCATTGGATCGAGTTTATTTCAGTACAAATCTTGGATTGAAGACAGATTATATATACTAAATGCTTTGTTTTACCCCCCCCCCCCCCCCCCGCGCACCTAGTTCTCTCTCTCTCTCTCTCTCTCTCTCTCTCTCTCTCTCTCTCTGTCTCTAGCGTGTGTGTTTCATGTACATGCATTCGCAAATTCCATCCACACCCAATCATTCCATTCCCACACAACCACCTCTTCCTCTCTCCTCTTCAACTTCAGAAAGATCTGTGACCTGCATGGAGAAAAGATTCATTTCTCTCTCTCTCTTCCTCTCCTTACGTGCGTTGTGGACGGCAGCGTAATATATATATATATATATATATATATATATATATTGTGTGTGTGTGTGTGTGTGTGTGTGTGTATGCGCACATAGATGCCAGATACATGCCAAATTTTTAGTGGTGTTTGTATCTGGGGAAGGACGTTGGGGGATGTGACAGTATGACATCAAGGCATCTGCGGACAACGTTATTACGCGCGCGTGATCTTGGGTACCCTCTTTTGGTCTCCAAATGAAAGTAATTGACCTTGATTAGCTAGAGCTATTCTAAGTTCGGGCGGACGCAAGACGACCATGTCAGCTGACTCACTCTGTCTGCTCGCTGGCACATACTGTGTGTGACGACACCGACTTCACGTCAGCCGCTGTGTCACGCTCATGCATGGTGGGAAAGAAAGGTAGACGGTCACAGTGTGTGTGTGTGTGTGTGTGTGTGTGTGTGTGTGTGTGTGTGTGTGTTTGTGTGTGTGTGTGTGTGTGTGAGAGAGAGAGAGACAGACAGACAGACAGACAGACAGACAATGGGTGGGGAGTGGGCAATGGACTGGGTGGCGCGGTGTATACTGCCATGTGATTCCCCCCCCCCCCCCTCCCCCAAACGCCTCTTTCAAGAGCATAAAGTATGCAGAATTGTTATTAGAAATTCTCAGTGTTGATAAGAAGTTCTAATATGCAGCTTTAGAGTGTCTCATGCATAACTATGTACCCATGTGTATGCACGCACACACACACACACGCACACACGCTCGCACGCGCGTGCGCACGCACACACACGCACAGACACACACACACACACACACACACATATATATATATATATGTTTCAGTAGGCTTTGTATCAGTACTCATGACCTGCAAGCAGAAAGGGGTACATATACATGTTCACCATAAAAGAAGAGAGAAAATGCTCAGCTGTGGTGTGGTCGAAGATGAAAACGTTTGTGGACCGTTACTCCAGACACAAGGTGTTGAGAGAAAAATGAACGGAACAGGTATCCAAAGATAGGGTGGGGAACGACGACACACATGCATGCAGACAGAAACACAAGAGGGACTTGAGACGGTGGGTTCATATGTAGACCGAACATAAAACTGGGTGAGGAAACGTGCGGGCATGCAACAAACACAGGCCAAACCCAAAACACATGCATGTGCTCTGGAAGAAGTCAAAGTTTGTCACTTCAAATACTGCACATAGAAGCAAAAAAAAAAAAAAAAAAAAGGTGTAAGTACATTTTCAAGTAAGGTTTCCAAACCTTTTGGCTGAGATAAAAGTGCGGATAGAAAAAGAGTGAAGAGAAAGGATGGAGGCACACATACGCATATATATATATATATATAATAGAGAGAGAGAGAGAGAGAGAGAGAGAGAGAGAGACAGAGACAGAGACAGAGAGAGAAAGGAGGACAGAGAGAGAGAAAAAAAGAAAAAAAAAACAATGACATAATC
>CM065737.1:29007755-29012755 GCA_033310375.1 Conus canariensis | reverse complement strand
AATGCCTGTGAGTTTGTTAGCTAGTGTGTGAAATGAATAGTGGCTCGTTTGTAACTTAAATGGCACAGCATTTTTAGAAGACCGTCTTGTGTCGCATGTAGCTTTAATCACACAGAGCTCTTGTTTACAATCGTTGGGAAGTGGAAAGAGCCATTTGAAAGATTGAATCCTCCTCCTCCCCCTCCTCCTCCTCCTGTCGGTCTGTCTTTCTGTCTGTCTGTCTGTCTGTCTGTCTGTCTCTCTCTCTCTCTCTCTCTCTCTCTCTCTCTCTCTCTCTCTCTCCTTGTCTCTCTCTGACGTTCTTGTTGAAGAACCAGCCGCTGTGGTGCAGTGGTTACAGTCGCAGGGTCACGTATTGGGTGATTTGGGGTTTGATTCCCATCAGAACCATTTATTTGAAGGAATTTTCGTTTATGACAGATTCCTACTTAAAGTTGAGCGTGATGCGGTCAAGAAGGAAACCGCACATTCATGCTTCATTCCCTTAATGAAGGCGTCTCTGAAAGTGATGTCCAACTGACCAAGGCTGCGTGTGTGTGTGTGTGCATCTCTCGGATCTGGTTGCCGCCGGGGTATGTTTAAAAAAAAAGCACAGAGCACAGCCCTGTCAGAGAATCTCTGACCAGAATGGAATTCCATCTTTGTCATACTCTTCCTCATTGATCAGCAACAAAGTCTTGATTTCTGTGGTCCTTCAGGCCCTGTTGTCGTGGGGATCTCACTGTGAGCTGCCTCTTCACATCCACATCCGTAATGAGTACGGTCAATTCTTACTGTGGGCACGTTCATGCAGACCTTCTTTGAACGGTCTTGGAGGCACCTTCTAGAGGGGACTGTACCACATGCTGGATTCACGATTTAGCAATTGTCGTCGTCAGTAGAGTTCTTAATAGATGGTGTCGTGCACATCGTAGATCAGAACAGACAATAATCCGTTTTTCAATGCATTTCTCATGTTGTTTGATAGTCGTTGTACAGTATGGGTCTGAATTATGGGGATTAGACAACGCTCCCGTATGCTGCAAATCTGCGCACCTTTTCGCTTTGAAAAGGTTTTGGCGTGGACAGGGGAACGCCTTATGATGTTATTTATTGTGAGAGAAGTAGATTCCCCTTGTACATAGATTCAGCGGTTAAATGCATCCGCTATTGGCTGAATTTACTACACACGGAGGAGCACAGATTACCACGCAAAACTGATGTGATCTCGATGCTAGAATAAAAAAGAACAACTGGGTAAATAAAGTTCCTATTTTTCTCTTTGAATGTAGTTTTGGTTTTGTATGGTTAAATCGAGGTGTTGGCAATGTTAAGCAATTCATTTAAAATGTCACTTTCGTCAACGGTTGATTGACTGCACTTGGCAAAGATGGTCAAACCATGTTCAGTATAGTGAAAGGTTTGATTTCTATAGAACTGTATGCAATTTTCATGGTTTGAAACCATATTCAAGTTTAGAAATGGACAGACACTAAAAGTATGGCATGACCAAATTCAGATGTGGAATATTGGAATTGGCAGTTCGTAAGTTTAGATGCAAAGCCACTGTTGATGACAGTAATTTGCTGTGTCCGCCTTGTAAAGTCTCAAGAAAATGAGATCCATTTTGTTCTTTGCTGTCCAGGCCTAAGGATCAGCCAAAATGTTATGTACAGCCTTCGCTGTTTAAACTGACAATATTGATGTCATCAACCTCCACAGAAGTGGTTCGAAAGTTGTCCTTGTTTCTGTACAAGGCATTCAAATTTAGAGAAATGGCTATCTCTTGATGTTCTGAGTTATTTGTGTTTGGTATGCAGTCATGTATATTTGTTTTTCAGATGATATATTATGTTCACTCTCCCCTTCATAAGGGGCCAAAGCCTATATGAATAAACCATCCGAATCCGAATCTCTCCTTCCTTTTACCGATACCCGCAGAGAGGCTAAAAATGCAAACTTCAATGTCCCCCCCCCCCCCCGCCCCCCTCCTCTCTCTCTGTCTCTCTTCAACACCCGCAGTGAGACTGAAAATGCAAACTTCAGTGTTTCCCGCCCGCTCTCTCCATCTCTCCTCTTCTTCTTCGATACCTGCATAGAGACCAAAAATGCAAACCTCTCTCTCTCTCTCTCTCTCTCTCTCTCTCTCTCTCTCTCTCTCTCTCTGTGTCTCCTGCCCTCCTTATCTCCCACTTTTCTCTTCCAATTACTTTCCGCCCCTCTCCCCGTTGCACACCCCCCCCCCTCCCCCTGCCCCCGAAAGAGCATCAACAGAAACACAAACCTCACTGTTCCCCACGCCTATCGCCCGAAGCGTTATGGACAGTGGGCGATTCGGGGACCGTTCTTTGCTCCTGCCCTGCCAACTCCGGGGGATCGAGTTGCTGTGATTATTTCAGGCGTTGTCGCGGTGTCTGTTCGTGCTTTGTACAAGCCGAGGTTTGCGGCGGTCTCGGATGGGCCAGTGTTTTCAGTGGGATGGAGACTTGTTGCTATGTATGACATTTACTGTCCCCCTCCCCTGCCCCCCCCCCCCCCAAAAAAAAAAAAAAAAAAAAAAAACTAAAGAAAAGAGAGAGCTAGACATCTACTGAAGATTTGGAGCTGAAACTTCAGGAGCTCGAAGAATAACGCTGAAAATTCCGCGTCTCAAGCAAAACACTCTCTTAGGCATCCAATCACCACATGCGTTGTCTCAACAGAGTCTTTTCTCGTAATTCTCGTGTGGTGGGCATTTATCTCACTACGATATCCTATCCAAGTGCCGACCGCCACTTTTTTTTTTTTTGTATCTGTGACCATTTCTAATAGATAACAACATGGTCACGGGTACCAAAACGTCAGGAGAAATAGCATACCGCGTTGGTATATTGATAGCAAAACAGCAGAGCGATAAACCGCCATTAAGGTATCCAGGGCTGTCTGTCTGAATACCTGGAACGGCAGTGTACCCTTATCCGCCGCTTTGGTCCTCGTTAATTGCTTTTTCTAATGATTAAAATGGTGTAAGTCCCGTATAGTAAAAGTCGCAGCGGCAGATGTTCACTGTGTTTGAGCAACTGCATAATCACAAATGGAGTTTGTCCCTCTACTTTTTGGTCCTCGTTAATTGCTTTTTGTAATGATTAAAATGGTGTAAGTTCCATATAATAAAAGTTGCAGCGACAGATGTTTGTGTTTGAGCAACTGCATAATCACAAATGGAGTTTGTCCCTCTACTTCAGCTGCCTTTGACCTTCGCTGAACTGAACCAGGCGTCCGCTCATTGCTGGGTGGACTGAGAGGGTTTTCAAGCTGAAAAAGATCAAACTCCACCAGTGGTCCGAACTGACGACAGTCAGCTCAGCAGGCAAACGCTCTAACCGTTTGACTACTGGCCACTCTACTTTATATGTGGTACGATGAAATGAACGAGTTCACTTACATTAGTATGGCACCAAACTGGCCTGTGGGGGCAAGGTTTAAACTCTGGTCAAAATAACAGAAAGCGACGCGTTGTGTGGTTGAATTTTGACACGGAGATGTGGATGATGAGCTCTTTCTAAAGGACCCCTCACTGACACCAAGCCAGCGGAATTTTCTTTGACATGAGAATTTCACGTGGATGTGTGGGTTAATGAGTAGTTTCATGGGATAATGGGTAGTTTCATGGGATAATGGGTAGTTTCATGGGATGATGGGTAGTTTCATGGGATAATAAGTAGTTTCATGGGATAATGGGTAGTTTCATGGGATGATGGGTAGTTTCATGGGATAATGGGTAGTTTCATGGGATGATGGGTAGTTTCATGGGATAATGGGTAGTTTCATGGGATGATGGGTAGTTTCATGGGATGATGGGTAGTTTCATGGGATAATGGGTAGTTTCATGGGATGATGGGTAGTTTCGTGGGATAATGGGTAGTTTCATGGGATGATGGGTAGTTTCATGGGATGATGGGTAGTTTCATGGGATAATGGGTAGTTTCATGGGATGATGGGTAGTTTCATGGGATAATGGGGAGTTTCATGGGATAATGGGGAGTTTCATGGGATGATGTGACGGAAAGGGCTCATTGAATCGCCCTACATCAGATAAAAGGAAATGCCGAGGTCCAAAACAACGGGAAGTCCCCGCCATTCAGGTCTTCAGACCACAACAGTCAAGGAGATCAAAACGAAAGTCCAACGCTGCGTCGTCTTAGCATCCCGGATACCAGCCCTGCACGCTGTTGACTCCGCCGTGTTGGTATCCGTGGCCATTGCTGGTCTCCATATACTAAAACGGTCACGGGTATTGAAATAGCGGTTTACACAAGACCGTTGGGCAAACGGTTAGAGCGTTAGCCTGCGGAGCTGATGATCGTGAGTTCAAATCACACGTGGGGGGAGGAGGGGAGGATGTTTTTCGGCCTAAACAGCCTGTCTATACCTCCATCAGTACATGGGTATCTGATTTACTTCAGGGAAGGTTAAAGGCGGCGGGACGAGAGGTATGGGCTCCGCCATCAATCACGCCGTACCGTAGGTACGATGAACTTCTGGCAGTTCACTGCGCCTTCTTTAACAAGACCAATCTAATGTATGGACGTTCCGACAGCAAATCGACAAAGTTTTGAATGGAGAATATAAGGTCTGTTCTGGTGTCAACACCCTGATGACCATGATTGGGCACAGAGGGCTGTGGAAAGCCCTGAATGCCTTGACGCACGTCGGGCACCTGTACCACGGTCTGTTATGAGACATGCATAAAAAGTATGGTTTCATTTCATCGTCAGGACAGTGTGTGTGTGTGTGTGTGTGTGTGTGTGTGTGTGTGTGTGTGTGTGTGTATGCGTGTGTGTGTGTGTGTGTGTGTGTGTGTGTGTGTGTGTGTGTGTGTGTGGTGTGAAGCTACTTTTCCCTGGGGAGACTACATTGCTTTAAAAAGGAGCTGTTCCCTTTCTTTCCGCTGGTATTAGTGATGTTACTTGACCAAGGGGACCCTGTACAGTGTTTCCTGGTGCAAAACCCCATCGCTACAACAGGATCGTTTCATTGCT
>CM065737.1:28977755-29002755 GCA_033310375.1 Conus canariensis | reverse complement strand
ATTAGGTCAGATGGCGTCGTAACACTGCCTTTGTAGGGGCAGAATTAAAAGAAAAGAAATGAATCATTGAATGGTTTGCCGGCGCTTTTTTGCTATGACAGGAGGTTGATTGAATAACACACATCCGTTTGTAATCTCGTCCTCGAAGATTTTCTGGGGCAGTGCAAACACAGTGCTTTTTATATATTTTGGTTTTGTTTTGTTTTTTTTCATCACACACTTTTTTCTGTATTGCGCCCTCAGATCGGTGTTAATGTTTGCCCAGGGCTGTGGACAGAGCAGGGAGAGAAACGAAATTTATGGTGTTACACAACAAGGGGCCCCAAACAACCTGTGATCTCTAGTTCTTTGTCTGTGGGCCTCTCACGCCATCTCTCGGCCTCTCTCTCTCTTTGTCTCCGTCCTCTCTCTCTCTTTCTCCCTTTCTCTCTCTCTCTCTCTCTCTCTCTCTGACCGCCCTCCTCTCTCTCTCTCCTCTCTCTCTCTCTCTCTCTCTCTCTCTCTCTCTCTCTCTCTCTAAATTTATTGTATTGTTACACGTAAAAGATTGCAACTAGTTATGTGCCAAATGAAATGAAGCCGAGCAGAAACCCAGAGAAGAACTTGCAAATAACATAAATGGCTCTTGTTACGTTTTGAGGATTTGTGAAATCGGCATAGATAGGAGACATTGTGATGGAAACTGGATTCGTTGGTGGCAGAGAACATGAGCAAGATGAAGGTGAGACTGCAAGGGCTTTTATGCCTGTCCCTGTGATTTCGGAAGACAATGCTACAAACATAGATAGTTATATCACCACAGATGAAGTCGTACAAGCTGGTATCACTCAGACAGTGGTGATTTGTGAAACAGAACAGCATGTTTTGATCATTCATTGAATAGTATCTTTTCATCTGGACAATATAAAAAAACTTGGGCAGAAGCAGTTGTATGCTGTAGACAGAAGAAAAGAACTATTTATGACCCAGGACATTATAGACGCATCTCGTCATCAACCATCTGTAGCAAACAACTATATCATTGATAAGCCGTTGCCATTTACTATAAAAACAAGTTTAGTTCGAGACGAAATACGAACAGGTTTTCGCAAATGCCATTCAACAATCAGTGAGCCTGTTTTCTTGTTATATACAGTGATCTCGAAACATCTTCTGAGAAATAAAATGATATACATAGGCGATAACTTCAAACGAATGCTGCCGACGGCACCAAGCTGCATCCTTATTTGTTCTGTGTGCTGTGTGTCTGCATATGTGCTAGGCGATTCGGTGCCGTAGGCAGTCTTCGTTGAGGTTATGGCCGTGTAATGGTCTCAACATGGCAGCAAGAGTGATCTTTCTTGTTTGTTGCTAACAGATTGCTGCCTCTGCATCACTTCAGATTTTCTTTTCAGCTATACGTTGCATTTCTTTACTTCAAGAAGGCTTTCGAACTCAGTTCTCAACGCAAACTCCAGCCAATTTTGCACAACTTGGGGGTGAAAGAAAAAATATATTCCAAACATTACAGAGTGTGCATATAACGGTAACGGCCCACATATGGATGGCTGAAAAAAATTATAAGAAGTATTTCATTGTTTCGGTGTTTCAGTCAAGGTGACATGATTAGCCGTATATTATTGTCTTTGTTAATGAATGACAGCCTTAGGCATCATAAACAGTTGCCGATGATATCATTCTTTTAACACTTTCTTTGGACAGCAGGGCTAGCTTAGTGTACTTACTGCAAGTCGGTGGAACTTTAACATAAACACTAGCAAATAAAACTTTGTAAATTCACAAATTAAGGTTGTATAGGAAGGAAAGAAATATCGTTCTATGAAGGCTGAGAAAAAATGTGTTCTTAACTTTCAAGAATGCCTGAGGTTAACCTTTTCAACAGTGAGACTGTCCTGAACTTACTTGCAGTGCGAGGAAAAGAATCATGTGTATTTTCAAAACATGTGGAGATGAAGGGATTAGTGTCTGTTTTCCTTAGGCTGACTGGCTCATAACTAAGATGAATGGTTTTATAGGAAGCTAAGTTAGCCCTAACATAACAGAAAGGGATGGAAGATGTCCACAAATTTACAACGAAGAAATATCGCTGAATGCTAGCCCCCGTATATACAAAAATGCTGAAACTGTCCATCTTCCTTTGTATCTTTTCGAGCTAATTACGTCAGATTTGGTTGCATGTAACAGCACCGAAAGAATCCCGAATGCCGCAAATAGCTTGCATTATGCTCTGTCTGTCTATAACGATAGAAAACTTTTTTTTCGGTGTGTAGTGTTCCTAAACCTGTAGATGAGACTGCTTCTGGGTTCGTAACCCTTGTGGCCAGGGTTTGGGTCCGTAAAGTTCTGTATGAGACTGCTTTGTGATCCTTCTGGAAAACCAGGGTGTGGAAAACCGTGGCTCTTTTTTTTTTTTTTTTTTTAACGATCTTTGAAACAAAACTGATTGACTGGTATTATCAGCAGTGGAATAAACAAACACACGGAGAACAACTCTACCGTTAGTACGTATTCGACATGAAGTTATGTATATCGAACGAATCTTGTTTTTCATCCGAAACTAGCAAACATATCCATGATATATTGCTAAACCTGATAGAGTTAAACCTGAGATCATGACAAAACAAGAAAGAATTGTCTATAGAGCTAGCTAAAATTAAAACCTGATGTGTAAGTTCTCTTATAAATTCTGCTTAGAGAAATTATTCTATTTTCCCACTGTGATAGGTTAAATAACTGACGACAGAAATTAACCCTGAGAGGTTTTGCTCGTTGTAATTCTTTGACTACATTTGAAAACTGAATGAAGGAAGACTATTTTTACAAGGTTCTGCAAGGCAGCTAAACACTGCTAACATTAGAGATCGTTGATGAATATTTCTTTGCACTGAGTGTTCTCTCTCCTCTCTCTCTCTTCCTCTCTCTCTCCTCTCTCTCTCTCTCTGTGTTTTGGAGTTGTAGTAATATAGTGTGTGTGTGTGTGTGTGTGTGTGTGTGTGTGTGTGTGTGTGTGGTATGTGTGTGTGTGTGTGTGTGTGTCTGTGCGCGCGTGCATGTTGTGTGGGTGTGTGTGTGTGTGTGTGTGTGTGTGTGTGTGTGTGTGTGTGTGTGTGTACCATTCCACGTATAGCATGCATTGCTGACTGGGCGGTAGACAACAGCATGAATCTCTCTCTCTCTCTCTCTCTCTCTCTCTCTCTCTCTCTCTCTCTCTCTCTCTCATCTCCTCTCTCTCCTCTCTCTCTCTCTCTCTCAAGTTTCCACCTTATTTCCTCCCCCTCCCATCCGGGTTGCTTCTCTTCCTTCTCTGTTCTCCCTCCTTCTTTCTGGCCTGTGGGATAGAGGGGAGGTTTTGACGGGGGAAAAGGCAAACGCACAGAAAGAAGATAGAAAGTTGGACTGGAAGTGTCCGTTATTAACCATTTTGCGCCTCATCTTGCCTCCTTGGCCCTGGGGGTCTGAAAGACAGGGGAAATTAATATGGAGGACGGGCAAAAGAGGCTGAGCTTCTGCCAGTGGGGGTGGAGGGATGGGGATGATGGAATGGCATGGGGTTGAGTGTGTGATGGTGGGGGGGGGGGGGGGGGGGGGGGGAGTCAAAGTGGGGGCACGGTTTTAACTACCACTGTCTTTGTCTCCTCCCTTGTTGTTCGCGTCAATTCGACCGCCAGTGTTGCCGGGTTTGCGGTTAGGTGAGTCTCCTGACTGCGTGGTTGTCTCTCTTCTCTCTCTCTCTCTCTCTGTCCTTCTCCCTCTCTCTATTTCTCGCTCTCTGTCTGTCTGTCTGTCTGTCTGTCTGTCTGTCTCTCTCTCTCTCTCTCTCTGCCCTTCTCCCTCTCTCTCTTTCTCTCTCTCCCTCTTCCTCTCTCTCAGTCTCCCCCTCTCTCTCTTTCTCTCTCCCCCCCCCTTTCTCTCTCTCTCTTTCTCTCTCTCACATTTCCCTCTCTCTTTCCTTTCCTTTATCCTTTGCTCTCTCCTTCCCCTTCTATCTTTCTCTCTCTCACTCCGTCTCTCTTCCACTTTCTCACACCTTTCCAACTTACTTCTTCCCTATTCCTCTCTCAGTCTCTCCCTCTCTCTTTTCTCCTGTCTCCCTTTCCTCCTGTGTCTGGCCTGAGGACGGGAGGAAGAGAAGGATCGAAGGGAACAAAAAAAAATGTGAAAGGAGGAAGGAAGTAGGAATGGAAGTGTCTGTTATTGACCACTCAGCGCCTCATCCTGCCTCTGCTGGCCCCGAGGTCCTGAAAGGCCTGAACAGTGAACATGGAGGACGGGCAAAAGAGCTGAGCTGTGACGGTGAGGTATGGAGGGATGGGGATGAGGGGAGGGGGAGGGGGATGGAGGTCACCAAAGTGGTGGTGGTGGTGGTGGTGGGGTGGGGGGGTGGGTGTGGGGGTAACGACATAACCAGATCCTTGGTTTTCTTTCGTCTCAACGTTCGTTCTCACTTACACCGCTAGTTTTGCGTGGTTTGTGATAAGGTAACATCTCCTGACTCGGCTGCTTTCCTTTGTCTTCAGTCTGTCTGTCTGTCTGTCTGTCTGTCTGTCTGTCTGTCTCTCTCTCTCTCAAATATCAACTTTATTTCCAACCCCTCTCATCCGGGTTTCTGTCTCTCTTCCTTCTCTGTCGTCCCTCCCTCTTCCTGACCTCTAGGGTTAAAAAAAAAGCAAATGCTTAGAAGATAGACAGTTGGACTAGAAGTGTCTGTCATCAACCATTAGCGCCTCATCTTGCCTGCTTGGCTCATGAGTCCTGAAAGACGGGGGAAAGTCATATGGAGGACGGGCAAAAGTAGCTAGGCTGCGATGGTGAGGGTGGAGGGGTGAGGCCGATGGAATGGCATAGGATGGGGGGGATTATTAAAATGGGGGCGCCGCTTTAACAACCACTCTCTTTATCTCCTCTCTTGTTGTGTGTGTGTGTGATCGCGTCAGTTGGACCACCAGCGTTCCAGGGTGTGTGGTTAGGTAGATCTTCTGACTCCGATGTTGTCTCGTGTGTGTGTGTGTGTGTGTGTGTGTGTGTGTGTGTGTGTGTGTGTGTGTGTGTGTCTCTCTCTCTCTCTCTCTCTCTTTCCCTATCTGTCTTTGTCTTGCTGTACCTGTCTCTCTCTCTCTCTCTCTCTCTCTCTGTCTCTCCCCCCCCCCCTCTCTCTCTCTCTCTCTCTCTTCCAATTTGGCACACCCTACCAACCTGTTCGATCCTTATTCCCTTTCTAATACCTCCATTTCTCCTTCCTTCCTTCCTTCACCATTGTGTTTAGCCCTAGGACGGGAAGAAAGGGCTTGAAGAAAAAAAAAAAAAGAGCTACGAAAGGAGGTAGAACGTAGGACAGGAAATCTCCGTTATTAACCACTTTGCGCCTCCTCCTGCCTGTGTGGCCCTGAGGTCCTGAAATACAGGAGAAACTGATATGGAGTATAGGCAAAAAAGGCTAAGCTGTGACAGTGAGGTATAGAGGGATAGAGGTGGAAGGGTGAAGGAAGTGATCAGTGTGGAGGCACATCTTTAACCACTTCCCTCGATTTCTTGGCTGTTTGCGTCAGTTGGACCGCCACTTTTGCGTGGTTTCTGATAACGTATATCTCATGACTCCGTTGTTCTCTCTCTCTCTCTCTCCTCTCTCTCTCTCTCTCTCACACACACACACACACACACACACACACACACACACACACACACACACACACGTTTCCACCTTATTTCCACCACTTCCCATACGGGTCACTCGCTCTCTTCCTTCCCCATCTTCCCTCCCTCCTTTCAGTCTGTGAGGTAGAGAAGAGGTTTAAGGGGAAAACGCGCTTAGAAAGAAGGTAGAAAGCTGGGCTGGAAATCTCTGTTGTTAATAACCATTTTGTGTCTCTTCTTGCGTGCTTGGCCCCGGAGTCCTGAAAGACGGGGTAAATTAATATGGAGGCCGAGCAAAAGTGGCTAAGCTGTGACGGTGAGGTATGGAGGGATGGGGATGAGTGGCGAGGAAGGGTAGGAAGGGGATCAAAGTGGGGGGCACGACTTCGATCACCTCCCTTGTTTTCTTTTTTTTACTCGCAATTCGCGTCAATGGGCCGCCGGTTTCGCGTGGTTTTTGATTAGGTACATCTCCCGACTCCATTGTTGCCCCATGTCTTGCCTCTCTCTCTCTCTCTCTCTCTCTCTCTCCTCTCTCTCTCTCTCTCTCTCTCTCTCTCTCTCCTCCATGCAAGGATCTTACAAGCTGGGGGCAGGAAGGAGGAGCTTGTGATTTTTTTTTTTTTTTTACATCTTCTTAGTGCCTTTTTGTCTCTCTTCTCTCTCCTCTCTCTCTCTCTCTCTCTCTCTCTCTCTCTCTCTCTCTCTCTCTCTTTCTCTTACTCTCTGCCTGTCTGTCTGTCTGTCTCTGTCATCTGTCTGTCTGTCTCTATCCGTCTGTCTGTCTCTCTCTCATTTTCTCTCTCTTCTCCATGCAAGGACCTTAAAGCATGGCTAAATTGTGTCATGGAAAATGTATATCATAGATGTGTCTTTCAATTCATCAACTTATTAAACTCTCAAGTACCCCTGATTTTTATCAGTATCATTATCAGTCATTGGATTAATACCAAGCTGGTATCAACTTTTATACAGCACATACGTGTGTTTTCAGCAAATTAAAAGCATTTATAGATGAATTTCAAAGGCTCAGTTTCTGATGAAACTGAACCATGTCTAATACATTTTGTCTCTGTTGTTGTCTGTGGCTTCTAAAACTGAGTGAAAGCAGAATGCCGTGGTTTGAATATGAATTTAGTTAACTAAGGTCAAAGTATTGGCAATATCGTTAATGATTTCATCCATTTTTCGCCAGCATCTAATAATTTGCAGCTGACAGAAAACATTTGATCACACCCCAAAACATTTGACAGGTTTATTGGTTTATTTTCATGGGATTTTTTCCCCCGATATCTCTCAAGAATGCGAAAGCAGTGCTGACCCAGCTGAAAGGTAAAGAAATACTCATCTAAAGGGCCACTGTTCACCTTAAACCCTGTGCAAAGTCGGTTCACACAATCAGCAGTCTGATCTCTGGAGGTACAGTATTGGCTGTCGCCCCCTCCTGCCTTGTTATATCCAGCCGACCCTCTGATCTAGTGCCCGAGACAGGGTCTTAGTTCTCCATGTCAAGCTGGATTATCTCTGATCATACGCCACGTGACCAAAGTCTTGAGACTTTTCCCTTCCACGTTTCGTGAGCTTCTTTCTTTTCTCTATGGTCGTCTCTACTTTTTTTTTTTTTTTTTTTTAGGTTCGCTTCTATGTCTTGGACAACAAATCAGGTTAGCAGCTTCATCCATGGTTTAGACGTTAATGTAAAGAGAGGTTAAAGAAGACGAAAAAGAATCGTGATGGTGGAAGGTCCATCTTTGTTGCAGCAAAGAAGGTTCTGTCTGATCCTCCCTCTGTCTCTGTCTACCTCCGTTACTCCCTGTTTCTGTCTGTGTCTCTCTGTCTCTGTTTCTGTCAGTCTGTGTGTTTGTAGGTGTGTCTGTCTCTCATCTGCTTCTCTCTCTCTCTCTCTCTCTCTCTCTCTCTCTCTCTCAATGCCCCCCCCTCTCTCTCTCTCTATCTCTGTCACAACACTGGATTGTGACGTAGGGGAAGATGCACCGCTCACCAGAACTAGAAGTAAAGACCGAAAGCCAACACGCAGTCACAGCTCACACAGCAGACCACACACGTTTTCAAAAAAAAAAATAGTGAAAGTTTATTATGTTAATGTGGATGATTGATTCTTTGGGCTAATGAGGCTTGCATTAACTTATCTTTATTTAACGCCCTTGTAGTCTTTTCGTAGATTTTCGATCTTGAATACGTCGCTGGAATCTTGTCGAACCCGTGCACACGAGTCCAAAAACAGGAACAGAGTCCAGGAAAGAGTAGACAGGGAGCAGGACTGGAACTCGAACAGGAAAACTGGAAAAACTGGAAAAGTGGAACCACCTGCAAGGAGGCGCCTAACTATACACACTGCCTCAATATCTTTTTACTAATTCCCAAGGACATGTAGGTGTTCGTGTGTAGTGTACATGCAAAACAGACAAATCAACACAGATGTGTACAATCTAGTGTGGTGCAACTGTTTTGCGTGTGTCTAAAGTGGGCAAGATGAAGACACATAGATGGCGTATGAGATGAAACGGAAAGTGAAGATGACACCCAATGATGATTCGGGCAACTCTTCACCCGTTTTCCAAATAAATTCTTAACATCTATTCATAACAATTTTATTTATGATGCGACGATGATCGCACACAATAATAATAGATATGACGCGACGATGGTCGCATACAACGTACTCACCAACACACCGAAGCACGCCAAGATAAATAGTTGACTCAAATTAATAATTAAAAACTTCATTTTTAAACAGAGAAATTACATGAATGAGGAACTGACCTCGGACCAAGGCGGTTCCGACGAGGCCTAGTACAGCGGGGCTAGGAGAGGTCTAAACCCTGTCCTGGTTCGGCCGCCCGCGGTTGCCTCCTTTCTGCAGCTGGTGAAGAAAATCGCCAGGTCAACGGCAGGAAGGGAAGCTGATAAACGATGAATACGGATTCTTAAATTTGATGTTGTTTATGAACGAAAATATTGTCAGAAATGTGAAAAGTCCAGTACAGCCTTGCAGATTCTTGAACAGGCTCGATCGTCCTCGACGAATCCAAGCGCTGTAAAAATATAAGGATACAATCACAATAGATATATAGATTCCTCCTGGTGAAGATGGCCATGCGATCACGACTCGCAAAATAACTTGTATCAAAAATACGCAGAATCCGATGAAATAAAAGGCGCACACCTCTCGATGATGTCGTAGAACTATAAAGGAATAATTTTACACGTGAAGATTACGAATAAATTCCAATTGATGTACAAAACTTTGCAGAAAATCGCCTTCCAGATCTGATGGTCGATCGCCGTTCTCTTGGTTAAACCGTTTCTCGGGTCACGTGATCTCCCAGTCTTCTTAACTGGGTTACGGCGTAGCAATATCAATATGATTATGATAAATAGCTCATCTTATAAATTGAAATAGCAACGAACAAGTTAGTTAGAAAAGAATATGAAACATAAATGTTTAATTGAAGTATTCTTTGTAAAACCTAAAAGTGAACGGAATGATACTGACCGCAAGGAATGAACTTGAAGACGTGGCTGGAGTAATTTCGTCATATACAGTATAACTATGACGCAATAACTTGTTGAAGGCCAAATCATATGCTGAGCTATCTTTTTTTAATCAAAGAGAAAGTAGATTTAGTTGCTGTTAAAGAAAATTAATAAAATATGATTTATACATTTACACTCTGTCTCTCTGTCCTTTCTCCTACTCCCCTCACTCTGTGTGGCCTACGGGCTAGAAGAGGGCTTAAGAATGTTGACACTAAAGAAGAAGGTAGAAGGTGGTACCTGAAGCGTCCGTTATTCACAACTTTGCATCTCCTCTTGTCCTCTTGGCTCTGGGGTCCTGAAAGACAGGGGGGAATTAATATGGAGGATGAGCTAAAGGGGCTTAGTCGTGATGGATGGGGTGTGAAAGGGTGTGACGGTGAGGGAGTCGCGTAGGGAGAGCTTTGTTCAAAGGGCGAGCATGGCTTTAACTATCACCCTGTTTAACTTTTTTTTTTCTGCTTTCTAGTTGTTCTGTTCAATTGGACCGCCAGTGTTGTGGGGTTTGTGATTTAAGTACATCTCCTGACTCTGTTGTTGTTCCTCTCTCTCTCTCTCTCTCTCTCTCTCTCTCTCTCTCTCTCTCTCTCTCTCTCTCTCTCTCTCTCTGTCCCCATTGTTTCTCAGCATGTCTCTTGGTTTCAATCTATTAGGCACATTTTGGGCACCGGATCTACCAAGAGAGCTGGTGTTCTCTGCCTTTCTGTCCGTCTGTCTATCTGGCCGTCCGTCTGTCTGCCTCCTCTCTCTCTCTCTCTCTCTCTCTCTCTCCTCTCTCTCTCTCTCTCTCTCTCTCTCCGCCGCGATTATTACCAGATGTACCTCAAAATAAACAGAAGAAATCTTTTAATCAAGTTCGTAGATAATGCCGTCTTCATGGGAGAGGGCTGTACCCAAAGAATTCGTGATATCGGAAAATGACTTGCTCCCCATCTCAAAGTCGCGGGAGACAAGATAAAACATGCAACAAGGGTCTATGATTTACCTTATTATTGAGGGTACAAAAATGCTTTTAATTAGAGTGATCACTTGCAGAAAATCAGGGATTCAGCTGTCCCTGCATGACTAATCATGTAATTTCGCATGTACATAAAGTAAATACTCAGGCTGACTTCACAAGAGGCTCAAATTTAGCGCTAACACCATGTTCATGTCACACTGCAGTAATAACCTCACCACGGATATGTTTACAGAAAATGAACATGATGTTTAAGTCACCACTTTACCTGACCAGCGTGAAAGTGTTACCCCCCCCCCCCCCTTCAATTTTCATCTCTTTGCTTATTGTTTTTCTTTATCATAGCCAGGACTATTGAGCAGCGCATGCAGACCGTACTATTTAGCAAAATTGTAGCGCCAGGGTGCCATAACAACTATGCATAATTTTGGATGCTTGCCTCCTGAGGGGAACGGCAGAGAATCATGCCAGGAGGTACACCTGGCAAGGTTAAACAGGTGTTGACTGAGCATAGCAACGATGGAGGGCACTGAATCAGAGGGCGGAAAATATGACATTGAACTGATGATGTAAATCATGAAAGACGTGTCACTTGACTGATATTTCACGGCCCTCGCTTGGCATACCAGACAACCAATTCAATGATCGTAGCCAGTGAAGGTACTACTTTCAGCCGCATGTCCGAACGAGCCCTTGGATCATCACTTCGAGGTCAACAGGTCTGAAGGAAGGGAGGGTGGAGAAAGTGTGGTGGTGTTACAGGTGTACGCCTGGTTTGAATTACACTAGCTGGGCATAGCTGTATGGTAAAACTGCATATAGCAGAGGCAGAAAAAAAGATGTTGGGACAGGGCATTAGAGGTAATCATTCCTCAATGAACTTCCGTGAGAGACAGTCGCTCAAGACGCTAATGTCTGCCGGCCGGCACTGGCACCTGGAATTTTATTCTTAACTAGTACAAGTCAAAATATATCCGTAAACAGCGACATACACTGGTTTGGCAGAGTCTCAGTGGAAATTGCTCTTGACTTTCAAGCGAACTGTTTCAATGTTTTATTTATACCTTGATCACTGTAAGGAACCTAATTACCTCCTTTTATTCCAGAAGGGCACAGCCCTGATGTGGCCCCTTGCGGTCGGCTGGGCTATAAGCAACATTATCTTATCTTATCTCCAGAAGGGCAAAGCTAACGACCCAGACAATTGTAGAGGTATTTCTTAGTCTAATGTCGGCAGTGAGCTTATTAGTTCTATCTTTAATTCAACATTGCAGGAATGGGAATATCTGAATGATTTCATAAGAGAACATCAGGCTGGTTTATAGAAGAATCATTCAACAATAGATTACACTTTTACATTGTTAGCAGCTTTTCAGAAACAATTCATATCGAGCAGAAAGTTTCATGACGCCTTCATAGATTTTGGAAGACATTTGACTCCATATTAATGAAGCTTCTTTGATCTATTTTATCTCAAAACGGCAATAAAAGAAAACTGTGTTGATGAGTAAAAGTACGCATGACATTACAAAAGTTCGAATTCGTTGAGGATCAAGATATTACTGGTTACTTTAAGGGAAAAGATGTGTCAAACAATGTGACGAGTGCATCTCTATCCTATTTCCGTTGTTTTTTTATAAGATCGCCTTGTAAAAAAATCAAGAGTGAACATTGAATACTTTTTGGTATTGATTTCATTGACCTAGTTGTTCTTTTATTTGCAGGTGACATAATCTTGTTCTCTAGACCGGCTTACTCAAACAGCTCGCTAATTTACAGGCCGCAGGATGTTGCAGTTCAGTGGTAATATAGATAAAAGCATGCAGCATTGCGGTTTGTGAAAGGGAGGATATTTGACAACCACAGAAAAACGGTGTTACAACGGTACTGAGATGAATGTTATGAATTCTTATCGTTGCACGGGACTGTTGTTTTCTACAAAAGACAGTTTTAGTGATGCATGTCGCGACTTTGCAAATAAAGGAAACGGCGTCGCGGTCGACAATATGTGTAGACTGA
Source organism: Conus canariensis (assembly GCA_033310375.1). Lineage (NCBI taxonomy): Eukaryota > Metazoa > Mollusca > Gastropoda > Neogastropoda > Conidae > Conus > Conus canariensis. The sequence continues at coordinate 28,990,589 of CM065737.1, read as the reverse complement.
AGAAGTTTAATAACAACATCTAACAGCCATTGTTGATGCTGTGTTATACACAAATGCGGCTTGTTTTATTAACTAAAGCTGAAACATGCGATTTGGATAAAGCTTCTTCAGTGACAGAATTTACTCGTTTATTTGTTCCAAAAAGGTATCTAGGTATCAGTGTAGGACCAAATGATTGAGTTTATGATGAGCTGTAAATTTCTTTACGTTTCCCTTTACTGTAAATTCTGGTGTCTGTTGTATACAGTTCTGGCTTAAGTTGATTGGGCGTCTAAAATCCATTATATGTAAGTTGCCGATGATTTTTGTGTGTGGGAGGGCGGGGGGATGGGGGGGGGGGGGGGGGGGGGGCAAAGTGTAGGTTGAATAGTTTCTTTTGTGAGTCGTTTAAATAAAGGCTGACTCATTGTGGGTCTTAAAGGGAACGTTTACACACTGATGGTAGTTAAAGATTTCTATGAAAAAAGATATTTAGATGTCTCATTATCTGAAAATGTATGTGACGTTTGATTTAAATAGGTATGTTAGTTATTCCATGGTAAAATTTCAATTTGATATGTCTGACATAGCTACCGATAATGCATGAAATAAAACTATGTAAAACTGCCGGTGAGACTGAAACTGACTTTATGTTTTGCTATCTGCTACATCAGGATCTAGTATATTGATTCATTCACCCGAACTATTATCAAGCCCCAGTGATTAAATTAGGGCTATTCATGGCTATGGCTACAAATATTGAGCATACAATCACGGAGTTCGCTATTTTATCATGAAATGCATTCAGAAGAAGAGATATTTGTTTTAACAATTCGTGGTTTATTTCGTAGGCATACACCATTTTTTAAAATGAATGTTGCCATTGTATACCATCACACAACGTATGTTATCCTTGTGTGTGTAGTGTGCGTGAGTGTGTGTGTGTGTGTGTGTGTGTGTGTGTGTGTGTGTGTGTGTGTGTGTGTGTTCTTTTGTTTTGGTTTTCTTTCCTTGTTATTGTGTGCACGTGTTATGGACACACTGTTCGTTTACATCCCTTCACAGGGGTTTTGGCTTGAATTCTGAACAACTCTCTCTCTCTCTCTCTCTCTCCTCTCTCTCTCTCTCTCTCTCTCTCTCTCCTCTCTCTCTTCTCTTTTTCTTCCCCCCCCTCTCTCTCTCTTTCTCTCTCACCTTTCCATTTGACTCCCCCTCTCTTTCTCCGAGTCCCCAACTTTCTCCTTTCGCCTCCTCCCTTCCGTCCTCTGTCCTTTGGGCTAGAAAAGAGCTGAGGGGGAAAAAGACCGCAAATGCTGAGAAAGAAGGTAAAATGTTGGACTGAAAGTCTCCGTTATTAAGCACTTTGAGTCTCATCTTGCCCTCATGGCCCCGGGGCACTGAAAGGAAGGGGGAAATTAATATGGACGACGGGCAAAAGAGGCTAAGCTGTGACTCGGGGGGGGGGGGGGGGGGGGGGGGGAGTGCTGGAGAGGTGGAGTGGCGCAAGGAGAGGTGTGATCAAAGTGGGGGCACATCTTTAACCACAATCCACTTTTCTCCACTCCAGTTGTTCACGTCACTTGGACCGCCACTGTTGCGGAGTTTGTGATTAGGTACACCTCCTGACTCCGTTCTCCCCCCCCCCCCCCCCCCTCCTCTCTCTCTCTCTCTCTCTCTCTCTCTCTCATTCTTCTTCTTCTTCTTCTTCTCTCTCATTAAATTCGTGCATAAAATGTGTAAGATTCTGACTTAAACTGGTATGCATGGGGAATCATCTCTCTCTCTTTCTCTCTCCATCTCTTTCTTTCTCTCTCTGTCTCTGTTTGTCTGTCTGTATGTCTGTCTGTCTCTAAATTCGTACTGACTTAAACTGATACGTATGGGGAACCACAGACTACCTGCCAAAGCTAACAAAATATTGTTTGACCTGAATCCGAGATGTAAAACTGCGTGGATATCATGCAGTCGTAAATGTTTGTGTAACTATGGGTTTTTGTTTCCATGGTTAGAACAAGCAGTTGGCAGTGTCAGCAGTTTCTTGGCTTGTTTCAAACGACGAACAGTAGATTGCAGATAGCAGGGTTGGAGTAGCCATATTTAAAACGGCGAACTGCTGAAAAATCTTTTAGTAGCAGCAGAAGCATATCTGTCCGTGAATATGAACAGATTTATCAGGCCTGAACTGACAAGATTCATGTTCGGTGTTTTAGATATTGCTGTGCATTGTCAGTGATATGATGTCCACGGAGAAGATTTGTTGTGTCCATTGCGTAAATCTGAAGGGAAGATTAACTTCATTTTGTACCCTCATCCTCTGTGCTGGCAGATCGAAGAAAACATTTATTCCTTGAATATACTGACGTCCAGCGCTTTTACGTTTGTCTGTCTTCTGTCATCATGAAAGGGAAATGTTGCAAGTAACCTTGCTGTGTATCTGCAGAGGTCATTTAAAAGGAGGAGTTATTTGAATATTTTGTAGATGTCACATCTGTGGAGAAAATTGTCTAAATATGGTTTTTATTACCCACCCTTTTCAAATGGGGTTGTGAATCAACTATTGTTCTCTTGTCTCTGTCTCTGTCTCTCTCTCTCTCTCTCTCCTCTTTCTCTCTCTCTCTCTCATGCCTATGTGCAAAGACCTTTTTTCAAGTATGGTTAAACCATCTCTCAATCATGCTTTGATTTATTCATAAAGTTGTTTGACTCTGAAGCATAACTTATTTCTCAAAATGATTCTCAGTTACAGATAAAGGGTTGGAGAGAGTGCTACCAAGCTGGTATCGATTGTAAGTCTGTATATGTATTTGCTTTGAAGACTACATGTAAGGCATTTGCAGGTGAAATCCAAAGACTTAGTGTCAGTGGGAAAAGAAACTATATCCAAGACATGTTTATCTCTGCGATTGTCTTAGGCTTCAACGGCTGAACGACAATCGAGACGACTTTGAGTAAGATATGGTTATATGAATGATACGTTGTGTGACTGTATTCTGCAGGCAAGGACAAATGGATGATAGCATGTCTTTATTTGAATATGAATTTAATGGTCTCTTGATAAGTCAAAGTGTTAGCAACATCGACATCTTCAATAGCTGTCAATAGCCTACGCTTAAAATAACTTGCAGTTGGTAGTAACGATCTGATCAAATCGGAAACAGTGAAAGAATTTGTTTTTATGGCAGTTTTTCACATTTTTCTGATCTGAAACGTAGATCACTAGATTTAAAACTAGGGTTTAAAATTCATAACCACAAAAGTCAGATTTGATGTGTTCCTTATTTCAGATACAAATATTGTAATGACGACAGCATGATCAGTAGAGAATTGTCAGAAAATGAGATACATTTCTTATTGAGACCTAAATAGCAGTATGAGTCTTTAACAGTGCTACATGATGCAAACAACCATTCTTTGTTTAAATGAGCCCTTTAACGTCTTCAGTCTTTGGTGAATTTGTTCGAACTTTTCATAGTATATACAGAGCACTTAAACATAGAGAAGATATTGCAGAAAATGAACCTGTGCCATATACTCGTTTTCTTGCTTTAATCATCTCCCTGTTTCTGTTATTGTCACTCTTTCGTGCATTACTTTATAAGGGGCAAGGCATGTAAATGAGTTTTAATTCTCTCTGTCTGTCTGTCTGTCTGTTTCTGTCTGTCTGTCTCTCTCTGTCTGTCTGTCTCTCTATGTCCGTCTCTCTCTCTCTCTCTCTCTCTCTCCTCTCCTCTCTCTCTCTCTCTCTCTCTCTCTCTCTCTCTCTCTCTCTCCTCTCTCTTCTCAGACAGAATTAGACAAGACAGTCCAATATGCTTCACGAACACCCATTAATTCGAAAAGCTAATGTAATCCCTCCCAGCAGTAGACATGGGCTTGGCCACTGCTATCAGTAATCCAGAAGGCAAATGTAAATCCGAAGTGACAGTAACCATAAACTAAATTAGTAGTATCAGTAGTGCAAAATACGAAAGTAAACCCCAGCTGACAGTACTCATGGACTCGGCCAACTGGATCAACTTTTGACCTTTTACAAGACGTCTCAGGGCTCCTTCATTTAGAACTCTTGGAATCCGACAGTTATACTCTGGTGTCAGTTCCATTGTTGAACAACCGATTTTGTTATTACTGTTTGCTCATTATAAAATTTGACGATGCGGAGCAACTCTCAAAGCAGGATTTATACATGTGTGTGTGTGTGTGTGTGTGTGTGTGTGTGTGTGTGTGTGTGTGTGCGCGCGCGCGCGCGCGCGCGCGTGTGTGTATGAGAGAGAGAATATTGAAATTTTCTATTAATCATATATTCATATTGTGTGTGTGTGTGTGTGTGGGGGGGGGGGGGGGGGGGGGGTTAGTGAAAATTAATATTCGTAACGAGACTACTTTTGCTTCATTTAATGTTCTGTTTTCATCTGAAATTTGCCTTTTTTTGTTTGTTCTATTGACCATACAGATGTATAAAAAAAAACCTCTCTCTCTGTATATATATATATATATCGAGATATATATATATGAGATATATATATATATATCGAGATATATATATATATCGAGAGAGATAGAGAGAGAGATGAGATGAGAGATAGATGTAAGTGACTAAGTACTCCCATTAGGTGTTATAACTGCGGAGATAAACTCTTCAGGAGACGTTGGGCAACGGGAACCTGTCTGATACATAATAACCCCACAAAAAGCATCAACAGGTTGAGACAGGCAGCGAGAACGATGTTTGTAGCCCAAAGGCCCGAACGCACAACCATACAACTGGAGCTGTGAACCAGCCGAGGCTAAACAGGTTCCCATCCAAAGGAACACCGTTCGCCCTAAATTTTTCAACAACAACAACAAAAAGTCAGCCTACACAGTCAGCTGTCTGACCTCAGGGTGGTACGGGAGCTGCAGTCCCCCACTCCCACCCCTCCCCTCTCACCCCTCCCACCTCCTCTGATCCAGCCTTGTTCCTGATCTTGTGCCCTAGACACCGGATTAGTTCCACGCCGACGGGTGACGCCTAGTGAACGGTCGCGGATCTGTAGACAGGAATGTTAATCAACTCCGCGTAATGCCCGGATTGCCATTGGTCGTACGTCACGTGACCAAGGTCAGAATGTTTTCTGCCCCTTTCTTGTAAGCTCTTTTTTTTAATGGTCGTCTCTATTTTTCAGCCTTTTCTGTCTTTCAGCCTGAGAAGCAGATTTTGACTGGTTTATCCATGGTTTGCATGTGCATTTCAGAAAGGGTGAAGAAGATGGGAATTTATCAGAATGGTGATGGATCTGTACTTGTTCAACGAAAGGGTAGGCCCGAAACAACAAGGGCTGTGAAGGCTATCTGATCCTTCATGTGTCTCTGTCCATCTTTGTGACTCTCTTCTCTCTCTCTCTCTCTCTCTCTCTCTCTCTCTCTCTCTTCTCTCTCTCTCTCTCTCTCAGCTTCCCCTCCGCCCCACCCCCCAAATGCTACCCTTCTCCATCCTTATCTGTATATTTCCGAGTGTTTTCTCATCTTTTCTTCTGCAGCTTCACTTCTTTTTCCTCTGGTTTTCTTCTTCTTCTTCTTCTTCTTCTTCTTCTTCTTCTTCTTCTTCTTCTTCTCCTCCTCCTCCTCCTCCTCCTTCTCCTCCTCTTCCTCCTCCCTCCTCCTCTTCTTCTTCTTCTTCCTCTTTTCAATCATCATCATCATCATCATCATCATCATCATCATCATCTCTTCTTCTTCTTCTTCTTCTTCTTCTTCTTCTTCTGCTAGTTCCTTCTTCTTCTGCTTTTAGTGTCTTCTCCCTCCTTCTACTGTCCTTCTGGTCATTTAAATTTGTCAACGTCATGCTTGTGTTCGGTTTAAGGGCAGGAAGACTAAACTGCTTCAAAAGTTGGTATCTTCGTGGAGTGAGAATGACCCAGCTGTATCGATTTATCCTTCAGCTGGACTTGAAAGATCAAGGCATGTACTGAAGTAAGCTACTAAGGTGTTTCTCTGTGGTTAGTCTTCATGGTGTTCTGATGATCTGCTGAAAGGTGCTGTTATTTTTGTCTGACATTCTGTTTGGTATTTTGTCATCTGCCACAGTTTTCACAGGTCTGTATCTCGTTTTCATCGGCGATGAAAGAATCGTTGGGCGTCGGAGACGTACTGATATCGATTTCGTATTTACATCGACGATGCTGATCTGTGTTCTCATACAGATGGCGATTAATTTGAATCAGTACTTGGCATAACGTGACAAAGTATAAATAACTGCTAGGATTTATGTATCAGTACTGTTCTGAGACAGAGTCGTTTTGATAGAGAGTAAACGTGTATCAACCAGTTTCCTAACAGCAGTGTTTCCTATTGTGGATTGAATGTTTTCGGGTCATCCGGAGATGGGCATTTTGGGCAGTATTTATGAATCCTTAAAAGTTATTATCATTATTACTGCTGTAGTTGTTGATAGTGTTCTTATCATTTCTTATTACTATTATCATTATTATTAATATCATTACTATTATTGATGTTTAATTGTTTGGATTGACGTAAATGTAGGTCACGGATTGGAAAAGAACAGTCCTGTGTGTTTTCATGCTGTGCCTTAACTCCTGCTGCTCATACTTGTCTTTTTTCTGTTTGTGTACGTTGTTTATGTATGTCTAGATGCAAAGAGAAGGCGCAATTTATATATTACGCAGATATATCAGAAAAAGTGATCCATGCACTCGTCAAATTTGTTTACTGTCATGTTTTACGTTTCCTTTTAACAGTACACGATGTGTTTATATTGTCTATGGTGACATGTTTGCGTAAAACACACACATTACAAAACCTTTATTTGTAAAGAAATGGGTCTTTTCCCAGATCATTTCTTTGCCAAAAAAAGACAAAGAGGAAAAAAATTCTTAATAAAAACTTTCTTGACAAAGAGTTCTTCCAAAAAAATATCCTTGACGAGGAAAAACAAATCAATGATGCGTTTTCTCCAGCACGTAAATATCCAAGGTAAGTTTATAGTGTAAATGACGGTATCATCTGAATCTAGTTTGCCAGCTTGATCCGCAAGTTGAACCTTGTTGCGTTTTCACCCTGCACAGTACCGGCTTACTGAAGGTGACCAAGTGCTGTTATGACGGCACTGGAAGGAAATCGTTATTGCCATTACCCACTAAGTAGGAGAGACCTGGGAATATCCGTTAGCTGCTTCAGAATTGTCTGAAGCTGTGATGAAACCCGCCATTTTCGCGAGAGTGGACCTCATTGGGGAAGAGAAGCGAAAGGAAGACAACGATTCGTCTGTGGTTAGGAATCCTGCTGTAACTTCTCCTTTGTTTGTCTTCTGGGATGGAGGGTGTGGGGGAGGGGAGGGGGCGGGGGGTGGGGGGGGGGGCATTGGACATTTTCAACCCATGCTATCCAACCTCAGTTTCAATAAACCAAGCGATTGGTCGTCCTTGCCTATGCACATCGACCGTCATGGGACCATGTAAGTATCACTTAAGAATGATTGTCTGGTGTTGCCGTATATCCAGTTCTGGGGCTTTGTAGTTCATGTTCCTCTGATGCCTTTCGTTTGTTTTATTACCAACACCAGCATCACCAACACCACCACACCACCCGTGCTCTGTTCCCTACCTCTCAATACAGTTTTGACAATGGCTTCGGGTCCTCTGCTTCGATAAGTGGTTCTTTTCAGATTAAGAGGGGTTCATTGTGTTCCAAGAATGCCTCAAAAACTGATTTTTTACAGACAGTAGAGGAAATACCAACAGCAGTATCATCCTTGCGTCTGCCCGTCTGTCTGACTCTCTTTCTTTATCTGCTGATCTGGATAGAGCTATTTTTCGTATCCTGCTTCAGAGACCTGGACGTATTTAGATCAGTGGATGCGGAAATCAACTGCTGAAATGCGTCGATTTTTTTTTCTTTGCTTAATTAGTGTGTTTGTTTGTTTTTCTCAGTCTGCTTCCTTCCTGTCAGAGAATGTTCCTCTGACCTTACAACATCTTAACAAACAAGTACGCCCGTCACGCATTATCAATAATCTGCTTCCTGCGTGTATTCGGACCGGAGGTCTGAGTCATGGAACAGATGACCTGCCTAGAGGCCAGTGTGTACTCAGAGGTTACCAAGGCGGGTTGACGATTCGGATTGTCTGTTGAGAGTTTGAACCTGATGTTCAAAGCGCCTGAGGTATTGGGTACTTTCAGATTCGGTTGAATTCGACTCGTTGCAGGGTTTGAACATTGCTGATTTGCGCCGTTGTTCAGAAGTGGAATTGTAAAAGGTGCATGTATACGCGTACGCAGGTTCGCACACCCGGACGCGCATACATGTGTGCGAGCATGCACAAGAACACAACACACAACACACACACACACACACACACACACACACACACACCACACGCACACACATCGTAAATGAAAGTCCTGCTATTAAGGCATGCGCGTTTAAAAATGTAAAAGAATACTGGAAGTAACCATTCTGTTTGCTATAATACAAGCGAGCGTTTCTTTCTTTTTGGAACAGCTGGAATCAAGCTAAAAACTGGTGAACTATACAATTATGGCTGAAACAAATCCTAACCAATGCAGCAGCAAGAAGACAAGTAATGCTCACCATGAACTTCGGATTCTTGTCTTCATCAACTTGACGGTAACTTATGTGGACAGGAGGATGGAGACGAATCTCGGAAAAAGAAAAACGTATTGAATGGATTTCTAACAGAGGTGTACAATACGCGTGACAGAAATATAACTGAATAAATACAGCAAGTGCAGTGCGGCCATATTCATTAGGACTGGATATTTCGAGTGGGAGGCCTTTGACCACCAGTATTTCATGGGCATGGTACTGACAGAAGCTTCCGGCTCCTAAGTGAAGTTAATGTTTCCACTAGTCTACCTATAAAAAAAGTTGAGATGTGTCTTTGTTTCTGTTCTCTCTCTCTCTCTCTCTCTCTCTCTCTCTCTCTCTCTCTCTCTCTCTCTCTCCCCCCTCTCTCTCTTCTCTCTGTTATAACTTCCTGAAGTCTTTCAAGACTAAAGGATTGGTAATCTACTCTCATAACCCACTCTTATCAACTCCATTATGTATGCTTTCAGTTTATATGTGAACATGGGTTGATTGTTGCTTGTTTATTGTGATAATATGGCCTCCACCCTTTTTTATTCACAATTGTTTTGATTCTCATTTGAAATTATCTACACACAAAAAAAAGGTTTTAAAAAGTATGAAAATGCACCAGTTTGCTCACAGACCTCAAATGTGAAGGCCGCTGCTGCTTCTGCGCTAGGGTCCGTGGTTCTGTTAGTTATAAGTATTTACACGTGTCTCGAACATTGTTGATGCTGCTCTTTTAGAAGCGAGTGATTCAATCGTTTAAGTGTTTTCGTGAAGCAGTGTCTGTAGGCTCGTTCATGGCGACTAGTTTTCAATGTCTGGGTATAGCCTTTGTTGGGAGAAACTGTGTTCTAAATTCTACCACTCTGATTCTGTGTGTATCTATGAGTCGGGCCTGACATTTTTTTCTTCTTAAACTTTTGTGTTAATATCATACTCAGTGAGTAAGACTTTTGCTCTTTTCAGTTCTTGTTTCCAGCTGCCAAGTTTACTCGTTCAGACCGCCCCGTCATTAGCCACATCCAGATTTGTCACGTTGCAGCCTCAGGACTGGTAAACCACAGGGAGCAGTCAGTGACAGATCATCATAGGACAAGCCTCCAGAAAAGATCCTCAACTTCTGCCCAGTCATTTTAGTGGTATTCGTTCGTGCCTTTTGTGACCTTACAATGTAAACACCCTCTACAAGAGCGCCCCCCCCCCCCCTTCCCCTTACTGACGACAATTATTTCATCGCGGAACCATTGGCTTCATTATCAGTGCCAAAAAGACTAAAAACATGCTTACCGGTAAACACCAAGGGCCAACAGACATTTTCATCGACCAAAAGCAAGTGGAAGTAGTAGAGAACTTCACATACCTAGGCAGCTCTATCAACAACGCCAATGATCTCGACCATGAACTGAAGCGTCGTATTGGGAAAGCAACATCAGCATTCAATCAGCTGAACAAAATATGGAACAGCAAGAAATTCTCCCATAGAATCAAATTGAAATTTTATAACTCCAGCGTGATTTCAACGCTGTTATATGGCTGTGAAACCTGGCAACTGAAGACCACCCAGGAGAAGAAACTCGACGCTTTTGATACTAAGTGCCTATGTAAGATCTAGGGTATCAAATGGTCAGATTTTATAGCAAATAAAGACGTCAGGGGGAGGTCCAAACAGCTCCCCGTGTCAACCATCGTGTAGACGGCGCCTTCACTGGCTGGGTCATGTCTTAAGATTACCCTCTTCAAGACCTGCAAACCAAGCCATTCAATGGACACCAGCAGGCCAGAGTAAAAGAGGTCGACCCAGGATGAACTGGCGACAGACAGTGGAGAGAGACCTCAGACTCATTGACAGAGGATGGAGTGACACTACCAAACTGGCTGAGGACCGTGCACAGTGGAGCGCCTTGACTGCCTCATGCGTCGCAAGACGCGGGAGCATCCAAGTCTAAGTAAGTAAGAACTAGTGTCAATGAGCTTAGCCCTCCGGAGGGCGCCACCACAATCATTTAACAACAGTGCCCTTGACCTTAAAACTGACGACTTTAATTCATATTCGCCAGCGGCATAGCACATGAAGAGAAAATCGAAACCGATGTCACAAGGAATGTAGGGCATAAAGAGCCACAGAATTTGACACCTTTTTCACGATGATCAATGAAGAATGGAAAAAAAACTTAGGTTGTGGAGTTCGGTTCTGGTCTGGGAAATACACGATAGGGACAAACTTTACGCCTCCTGTCATAATGAATACATCCTGCGGCCAAACAGGCCTGGGAAATAGACACGTGCAGCGTTAGGAGATTAAAGCAACACATTCAGAAAGGCATCCATTACGTGGATAAAACTTGAGCTATCTGGCTCTAGTCTTGCCGTTTCAACCAACAGTACAGTACGTCCCAAGGAAGAGTAGGCCAGGGCCGAAAAATTCCACAGCTGAATTGTTCCGTTCCAATAGGACTCGAACCTAGGATCTACCAGCCCACATCCGGCGGCGCTAACTGCTGCACCACGAGACTGATTTTCGTCATTTGCAGACTTTGTCCTGCATATCTTAATATTTCAGGTGACACAGGTGCCCGCCGTCAAAGTGACTCAGCAGAAGTGCACTGTCTCCTCTAGTGGGTTTCCCCTTATCAGCCTGATTCAATACCTGCTGGAGGATAGCTGACTCTGGAGCTGCAAAGAATGACCTGGATAAGAATATATACAGGGGGATCCAGAACTAGTAGAGTTGGATTCAAGCCAGAGAAAATGCAGCATCACCGTTAAACTGAAAAAAAAAGTTCAAACCCAGCTGGGACATTTTGGGCTTTATCCATCCTGACTGTCTGGTAGGCGGCTGGTTTCATTTGTGAGTCCATCATCCGTGAAATAACCTTCGAAAGACGGAGTTCGTTGAACACAGGTCGACCATTTGGAAGGAGTGGGGTTAGTTCTGATATTATCTGAATGCTAAAAGATGTTTACGTTTTTTTTCAGGGTTCACAATCCTACCCTAATCAAATTGAATTCTCTCTCTCTCTCTCTCTCTCTCTCTCTCTCTCTCTCTCTCTCTCTCTCTCTCTCTCTCTCTTCTTCTTCTTCTTCTTCTTCTTCTTCTTCTTCTTCTTCTCTCTCGCTCTCTCTCTCTCTCTCTCTCTCTGTCCCTCTCCTTTCGACCCTCCCTCCTGCTCCCTCCTTCTCTGTCTGTCTGTCTGTCTGTCTGTGTCTCCTATACTTACTTATGGACCTGAAATTTGGAATTTGGATGAAAGCTCACCGATGAAAAAAGTGCACACTTACCCTATGAAACGTTTTCTCCAAGCGCCAATTCATTCATCCAACACACTTTAGTACGAAGAGATGGGCAGGCATCCTCTTTGTATAAGATCTTTTGTTAAAAGTATTAAGTATTGATTGAAAACGTTAAAACTTGCAGTCACATTTGTGCAGAGAAGCGTATGATATGATGCTGTTACAAATGGAAGGAGGCAAAGAACGTCGGGCATATGATGTGAAGAAAGTTCTGTCCGAACAGGGCTTCGGAGTGGTGTGGATGACTCAAAGGAGTGGGAAACGAGCAGCAGTTTATTGCAGTATTTAAAGATAGACATATTTGTTTCTTTAAACAGAACTGGCATTCAGATATGGAAAGCAAAGAAAAGTATTGTTGTTCTTCTCTTTGAAGAATATATTTCATTCAGAAAAATTCCTTAACGTTATTACGGATAAATGGCATCGAATTTATTACGCAAATTCAGGTCACGAACTTTATGTTTTAATGCAAATAAAAGATGGTTCGAGAGTGGAACATCCACAGAATCACCATGTCCTTCATGTGGTTACAGTATCGGCAACGAAGAACACTTTCTATTTCAATGTACTGCATTTAGCGAGGTGCGTGCAAAAAATGTTCACTTTTCAGACTTGATATTTCTAAAAGACAAGATGTTGCTTCTTTGCTATCATCTGATGACGATTGTACAATCAATTCACTAGCTAAATTCATAGCAGAAGCACAGAAAATCAGACAGAAACACTTATAAGAATACAGTATAAAAGAATACTGAATCCGGCAAATACCAATTAAAGTATTTAGGGGAGTTCAATAATATCATAATCGCCGGACTGAGTGCATGATCGAATCAATCTGTAATATTACATTTTCCGTTTGTTTGTTTGTTTCTTGAAATGTTAATGGAGTACTCGTATTTGCTTGGACATCTGAAATTTTGCCCGATATGTTGCGTTTGATTTGATTCCATTGATCATGGGGAATAACTATACAAG
>CM065737.1:28967755-28972755 GCA_033310375.1 Conus canariensis | reverse complement strand
AGGAATCAGCACCATGGGACGCCAGCGTTAAACAGAAAAAAGTGTTTTCAGAACAAGCTGGGACACTTTGCCCAGATAGGTTTGGTCCATCCTGGCTATCTGGAGGGCAGCTAGATGTTATGTACTGTCATCCGTGAAATAACGTTCACAAGAGAGACATGTCATTGAACATGAGTCGGCCATTTGGAAGGAGTGAAGCTAGTTCTGATATGATCCCAAGTGCTTAAATTTGTTTACTTTTTTCTTTTAGGTTTACTATCCGGCACTGATCAAATTGAACTCTCTCTGTCTCTGTCTCTCTGTCTCTGTCTCTCTCTCTCTCTCTCTCTCTCTCTCTCTCTCTCTCTCTCTCTCTCTCTCTCTCTCTCTCTCACTCTCTCGTTGACTCTCTTTATCTCTCTCTCCCCCTTCTCTCTCTCGCTGACTCTGTCTGTCTCTCTTTGTCTCTCTCTCTCCCTCCCTCCCTTCCTCTCTGTGTCTTTTCTGTCTCTCTGTCGTTGACTCTCTCTCTCTCTCTGTTTATCCACCTCATGTATCTGCAAGAGCTGAGACATAGTCCTTCTCTTCCTCCTTCTTCTCTTTGTTCTTCACATCTCACTCGTTGCTGCCATTTTTATCATTATTGGTCCCTCGTGTGTGTGTGTGTGTGTGTGTGTGTGTGTGTGTGTGTGTGTGTGTGTGTGTGTGTGTGACGTCTTCTACTCTCAGCAAGGTTTCCTGTTCTATATACAGCCAATTGTTGGTCATCTCACTCTCGTCTCCGACGTCCACCGGAAGAGGCACCGGTCTGATTTATTGCATGACTCGGTGGAGTTTCCGCTCCCACTACACATAAGTCAGTAGAGCTATCTATCACCTCTTTGTCTTTACTTGTCTGCCTGTCTGTTCCTCTCTCTTTCTCTCTGTCTTTCTCTACCCCCCCCCTCCCTCTCCCTCTCTCTTACTGTACTTGTTTTTCTTTTTGGTCTGGCGTGTACGGTTAGATATGAATGATCGACTTATGTTCCTATTATGTTTTTTTTTTTACAGTTATCCAAATTCTGATCATTTTTTTAGCAATCAGAGACAGACAGAGGAGGGAGGTAGGGGTGGAGGGAGTTAAGCACACACACACACGCACGCACGCACGCACGCACGCACGCACGCACGCACGCACGCACGCACACACACACACACACACACACACACACACACACACCTATCAGTTCTGATCAGAGTGTATGACATACCAGCTTATTCGTTATAATCTCGCTACAAAGCAATGGCAGTGGACATCAGCTGTCTGAACAGAGAAACATTGCCTGTTCGCCTCAGCAATTTCTATATATTTTTGTTGCAATCGTTTCCTGTATCTTTTTACTTTTATGCTTTGTTCATCTGGGAACGAGGCATCAAGCGGAGTGACTGGCGCTCTCAACACAGCGTTGCATTATCCGCCGCAAGGGTATCAGTAGTTTAGATACCATGTCATGAATAACAGGCCCAGAAGTGTGGCATACCCAACATCGAGTGGATACTCATCAAAAGCCAACTCCGATGAACAGGACACGTTGTCCGTGTGGAACACAGCAAATTCCAAGGATGACTGAGGGAAGGACAACGTGACCAAGGAAGGCCTCCCAAGAGATACAAAGACACCTTGAAGGCCAACCTCAGGAGCTGCACCATCTACACTACTTCCTGAGAAGATGTCGACCTTGACAGAACACAGTACAAGCAACGGAGTACCAAGGGCACAAAAACATTCGAGCGCAACAGAGCAGCCGCCATCCAGGAAAGGAGGAATCGGAGAAAACGAGGCCCATCCTTGCAGGACCTCATTCCATGCAGCGTCTGTGGACGACTTTGTGCCTCAGGAATTGGTCTTCAATCACACGTGAGGACCCACATCAGTAGATGACCTGCCTGCCTGCCTGCTCATCCGTTGGACATAATGGGAGAACCTGTCATGAATAAGTAATGTTATTGTTCTCTTTTTTAGGAAGTAATCTTCTTCATGATCTGACCTTTTCTGGATGTGACCTTTCTCTCTGTGTAAGCTTGACAGATCTGAAGAAACCATCCTGTTTTTTTTTTCTGTGAAAATTTCCAAATTTATTCTTTTTTTTTTTTTTTTTTTTTTTAGTTCTGTGACCTTTACGTGGTCACACTCTCCTCAATTCAAGTTTATTTCATTTGATTCTAAGCCATCCCAGTGTGGTCGGTAAGGCTATGAAGATAACAAAACAAAACAAACAAACAAAAAAAAACCCTAACCCGACCCCTCAATACGGTTTCATTTAAGGGTTTTCAGAGCTTGAAGGTTCGTTGTGGCTCTCTCCGGGTAAAATTAATATCTCCTCGAGTTAACTCGGGTTGATGTGATCATGATTGCTCCCTGTGCGCTTTTGCCGTTGCTGGGGGTGTGGCTGTGCATAAGAGAGACAGAATGAGCAACACGGGAGTGATGCCGCTTAGGGGCACGGAGGATGAAATACAACACAAAAGTTTACATCTCTATTTGGACAGCCTCTAACAGAAATCTGCTTGGACGAGTACCACCATCAGTATGGCCATCTAGGCACGGCGTCCTTTGCGTATTCAACCTAGTAACAAAAAGCGAAGCTGCAGAAGCAAGCAAGTCACTCGACAGCAGTTCACAACCTCCATTGTCGGGTTGTGTTCCTGTGGTCTGATGTCTTTGATCATTCCGTGTGAACCGAAACCTGGAAGTGAAAGGGGCAGTTCATATGAGCAGAACGGATTATCAGGACCATAGCCACTGAGAAGGAAAGGTAAGGTAGAATGATTCATTAACTGGTCTCATCTTTTCTGTCCCGTGGAATTTGTGGTCATCGGCATCTATTTTGAAATAGTCAGTTAACTGACCTTGTTGACATCAGTTATCAATATTTACATTTCCAAAAAGAAAAAAAAAACACCTTGGACTCATTTCAGATGAAGAGGGTTTTATTGTGGAATCTACGAGAATTGCCCCTTGGTTTGTATTTTGCAGATTAGTGAAGAACATTGAAAAGTTATAATATCAGTGTGTCTGCCTGTCTGTCTAACTCTCTGTCTTCCGGTCCAGACAACACTTTGTTTTCTCTTTATTTATTTTTCTTCTTTTCTGTACAGCTTCAGCACTTTGGACGCGGTTAAATCAATGCATGCAGAAATTAAAAAAAAAAAACTTATAAAGAGTGGATTGGCTTTTTTGTTGTTGTTTGTTTTTTTCATTTTGCTGTTGTTTTTATCTCGTCCTGCTTCGCTGTTGTCAGAGACTGTTCGCCTGACCTTCCTGCACATTGACAACGAGGAATCACGTCACAGAGTGTCAATAGTCTGCTTCCTGTGTGTCGTCGGACTGCAGGTCTGAGTCGTAGAAGAGACGATGTGCCTGGGGGAACGATTAGTATCCAGGGTTACCAAGGCAGATGGACAGTTAGTTAGATTGTTTGTTGAGAAGATAACCTGACGTTCAGGCGCCTTGGGTATTGGGTACTTTCAGAATGTTCAAAATCTGACGCGTTGAAGGATTTGGAAATCGTTGATTCATGCTGCTTTAGGGAAATGAACTTGTAAAAAGAGCTCGCTCTCTCGCGCTCATGCGCATGTTCGAAAACATGAATGTACGTACACGTACAGACACATGCAACATGTGCGCATGCGCGTGCACATACACACGACGCACGCACACAAACACACATACACACACACATACACACACACACACACACACACACACACACACACACACTCTCATACACACACAAGTGAGATACATACAAACACACGCGCGCACGTGCGCCTGCGCATGCACGCCCACAAGTTCATGTGCACACATGTCCCCTTTCTTAGTGCGCGCGTGCGCGCGCGCGCGCGTGCGCGTGTGTGTGTGTGTGTGTGTGCGCGCGCGCGCGCGCTTACTCTTTCTCTCTCTCTCTCTCTCTCTCTCTCTCTCTTCTCAAATGCAGTCTCTCTCTCTCTCTCTCTCTCTCTTTAAAATGCAGTCACACACAAGCACACACACATACGCACACACACACACACACACACACACACACACACAACACACACACACATACGTTTCACGTGACATAAAGTGTGGGAGGGGACGTAAAGATTAGTCCTGCTATTTCCACAAACGTTCTTGGTAATGCTTCAAAAGAACTCTGGATGAAATCATTCTTCTATAACGCAAGCGAGCTTATGTTTTTCATTTTTCGTTTTTATCTTTTCTAAACGATTGGAGACAACCTGAAAACTGGTGAAAATCTACTATCAATGTCCATTTGTTCCGAAGAGAAGGAAGAAAAGAACCTGTTTACCATGAAGTACGGATCCATTGACTTCAGCAACGTAGTGGAGACTCATTGTGACAGAAGGATAGAGATGTACCTCGAAAAAGAGAAACACGCCAAATTGATTTCTACACAGACTTAGGAGACGTGTGACACAAATGTAACTGAACAAAGACTGCAACTGCAGGGCGGGCATATGCATGGGGACTGGGTATTTTGGGTACGGAGCGTTCGACCTCCAATATTTTATCTACAAGGTACTGAAAGGAGCATCCGGCTTCCAAAGAAGGTCGATGTTCCCAGTAGGCTACCCAAAACAAAGTTGCGTTAGGTGTGTCTTTGTCTTCTTACAGCTTCTCTCCCTTTCTTTCCATCACTTTATCCAGTCTTTTGAAGACAAGAGGGTTGATAACCCACACTTTCTTTTCTCTGTTACATACTTACTCAGTATCAACTCAAATATGAATGCTTGAATGTATTTGATTAATCTTGGACTTTTCGCCCTCTTTTTCTCCACTTCCTTTTTTTGTTTTGGTTTGTTTCGTTTTGCATGCCAATTGAAAATGGTGTAATTTTTCAATATACGAAAAAAAAGAAATGTGTGTTTTACTGTTTGCCTACAGTACTTACATGTGATGGCAAATATATGTCTGATTTTATTGTTAGTGGTGTTTTTGTACCGATTTCTGCAAAAGAATTAGTCGTGTGGAATTACAT
>CM065737.1:28950255-28962755 GCA_033310375.1 Conus canariensis | reverse complement strand
TGTGTGTCCCTATACACTACACCACCTCTGCTAACGCAGGATTTACAGCTGGATAGATAAATGAGTTAATAGCTAAAATGAAAGGACTTAAGACGAGGGTCTCGTGGACACGACTTAGCAGACGCCCGATCTGCGCATCAACCCAACGCTCTGTTCAGACCATACGTATTTACCTAACATTGTCGTTGCTACTACTATAGCTCTCTCTCTCTCTCTCTCTCTCTCTCTCTCTCTCTCTGTATGTGTGTGTGTGTGTGTGTGTGTGTGTGTGTGTGTGTGTTGATATTTGTTGGATACAGCTGATCAGAATATGACATATTAATTGTAAAAATAACCAACAACAATGCTGATAATGTCGATAATAACCGTAGAAATGATAAGTGATGAAAATGATACTGACAGAGATGAAAATGATAATGATACTTATGATAAGGGTATTGCAGGTACGAAGTAAACGAGTGAAAATGAAAAACATGGTCATGAAAATGATACTGAAATGACAAGAAAATCGAACAAAAACAACAAAAGAAAGGAAAGATATATACACACTGTTCAGGTGGTCAGTGGACGCACAGACCTACCCCCGCTCTTCACCAGATTCCTCCTTTCCACAGCACGTGCAACACAACGACCCAACATTCCCGCTGTCACCACTACCACCCCTACCCCACACGAATCCACGTGCCTGTGAATTATGCAGAAGACGACCACCTCCCTCTGTCCATGCCTCCACACCAGCACGCCCACGAGCACCAAAAGCCCTTGGCTGCCAAGCTGGGGTCACATGAATCTGTGATATACCTCGATGTGTGCATCACCCGTTAATCTTGATTAAACAAACAGATTAATCATGTGCACGCACACACACACACACACACACACACACACACACACACACACACACACACACACACACACACACACACACATTGACGCATGCACATTCATATCGATGGGTTACTCCATATTACCCAGTGTATCTCTTCAGATGTGCACACAACGCTTGGTACAAAGGGGTTTTCAGAAAAAAAAACAAGGTGTTTGTAGAATGCGAGATACCGTGATTGCAAGTATTGTAGCACCAGAATGATTGATTGCAAGTGAAATTCGTGCTTCTACTGAGAATATTGTTGTTTAAACTTTTGTACGCTCTCTCTCTCTCCTCCCTCTCTCTCTCTCTCTCTCTCTCTCTCTCTCTCTCTCTGGGGGTGGGGTGGGTGGGTGTTGAAAATGATGTGAGTGTTCTTATAGTTATGTTTGTGATTTGTAGGGTTTGTGAATAGTTAGGCGGATTTTCATTGGCCTCGTTTTAATCTATGATGTTTTCTGAGTGAATGGTTTGTTTACGTTGTGTCAGTGCGTAAAATTAATCTTTGGAGTTATAAATGAATTTCCATCAGGATTAATGACAGTAGATTGAGTTGCGAGTCTATCATCTCAGTCGACATGCGTTCAGTTATTTGTGTCTGCCATGGGTAAGGCCAAGTATAAATGTGTCCAGTTTTCTGGGAGTCTTCATAGTGTTGGTCTTTACATTATTCCAATACTCGCTCGGGTCGATTACGTCTCCTGTCCTTCCTTTTTGTCTGCATATGCAGACACTTCCTCTCTTGACGTTGACTTCTGCAAGGTGGTCTATGGCATACTGGCTTCTGTCTTGTTTGTTGGAGGTGATTCTTTAGGTTTCTTATCACGTCAGATCGGCCAAGTTGTAACCCAGGTGTTATTGTTGTGTTGCCTGCCAGTGTGCCTACTCTTTCATTTCCTTTGGCACCGTCTTGTCCTGGACATATACAGGTTTTTTTCCCACTGGCTTTCGTCCACAGACAAGTGTAGAACTCTACTACATGCCCATGATACAGACCGACTCCATGAACCTACCTCCAAAAGTAAAATGTGAAGCTCTGATCGGCATGAAGTAATATGCAGCCTTTCGTACCAGTCAGTTGAAGGTAAAAAAAAAATAAAAAATAAAATAAAAAAAATAAATAAAAAATTTTGAACTTTACAGACTAAATGCTGTGAAAGAAAAGAACACAACTAGTGCAATGTTTCATTTCACACGGGAGGTACGGTAGGAGATTGAATCAAAGCAAACGATGATTATGTCATCCATGGGTGACACCTTTTGTCAGTCAGTTTCGTTACACATATTTCCTATTTAATGTGCTGGATAACAACATTTTGTCAGCGGCGTGATGGGAAGTGTAGAGCGACTATGAACTTTGTGGCAAATTCAGAACTGTTTTCATATGCAGTGTGGGTGTTTTGAAGCCTCTCTCTCTCTCTCTCTCTCTCTCTCTCTCTCTCTCTCTCTCTCTCTGTGTGTGTGTGTGTGTGTGTGTGTGTGTGTGTGTGTGTGTGTGTGTTTACGTTTGTATGTAATTCGTTTGTTACTTATCCTTTCTTTTTTTCCATCAATCCAGTGATTAAAGTATTCTTTTTATTGTTATCAAGACTGTTTTTAACCGTCAATTTGTCATTGCGTGCACATTTACCACAAAGACGATGCATGGAATGACAATGTATGACCTGTCTTGGCTTCAGGCATTCGCCGTCCTGGTGTTCTCACAGCTTTTGCTACGTGCGAGACTTTTCCAGTGATTTTCATTAAAAGCTAACAAAATAACAGTGTTCGGTTTCGATCGGAACCAACCCACAGTTGTTTAAAATACCACAGGCTCAAGTGGGAAGACGACAAACACACAATCGAATTTCAGCCTGCCGATGGGTACGTCTCTGAAAGTATACCTCAAAGGTCCTGACCAACCCTGGAGATGTTTGAATCTCTCGAGCCCTTCAGACGCCAGGGTATACGTTGATGAAAAAATATAGAGAACAGTCCTGTCGTGTAATTTCAGACTATAATGGAACTCCGTAGCAACGCCATGATCTTCGTTGACCATCATCAAAGGTTTTCAGATTCTGAGCAGGAGGAGGAGGAGGAGGAGGAGAAGGACGCGTACTCGCACTGGATCCGCGACAAAGTGATGATTATCGTCCAGTTGAGGGGTTTGTGGGCGGTAGGCTTCGTATGTTTGAACAGAGCGGACACTGCTGAAGACCACCGAGGTGACTTAGCGGCGTCCATTGCCGTGGGTTGCCTCCTGACGGTCTGATACTAATTGTTTTCAGTGAACATCCGATGCTCGGGGTACGAAAGGACGTATCTGGTTAGGGCTATGTATTGGCGATGGGACTGAGTGGGGAGGGGGCACGTAAACAATACTGCAAAACACACACACACACACACACACACACACACACACACACACACACACTGATTTATATCTCACAACACACACACACACACACACACACACACACACACACACACACACACACACACACACACAACTTTCATTTTCGGTGTGTGTGTGTGTGTGTGTGTGTGTGTGTGTGTGTCCTCGTTTTGGTTTCTTTTCTTTTAATAAATTGAACACCTTTTTTTTTGTTCCAGACGATTCGTGTTTGCGCCCAGATGTCGCGGTGTGGCCGCCAAGAGGGGAGACGACTCTCTGTCCACAAAACAGTCGGCACTGATGGGGGATGGTAACGCACAGTGAGTAGCCTCCCTCATACCATCCATCCTGTCTGAGTAAGAACCAAGGACAGGGAGACAGACAGACAGACAGACAAACGGACAGAGCGGGAGAGGCTTGGTGGGAAAGTGTAAGGAGGAAAGAGAGAGGGGAGAAAAACGGAGCGGAAGGGGGTGAAGAAGAAAGAAGACAAATCCAGAGAGAAAAAAAATAAGGCCACAGAGAGAGAGAGAGAGACAGAGAGAGAGAGAGAGAGAGAGAGAGAGAGAGAGAGAGAAGAAGAAGAAGAAGAAGAAGCCACAGAAAGAGGAGGGAGAGGCAAACGAGGGAGAGAAAGCCGCAACGAGAGAAGGAAGTGAAATGAGAGAGGGAGGGAGGGAGGAATAGAGAAAGGAAGCAGGAAATAAATAAAGGTAGAGTTTGGCCTTGTTTGTCATTTATATGACATTGTATTATTAAATAAAGGTAGAGGTTGGCCTTACTTGTCATGTATATGACATGGTTATAGTACAAGAGAGACAACCAACAACAACAACAAAAATTGAAACGACAACAGTACAAAACCGACAACACAACAAAACCAAACCGACGGACACATAATAAAACATCTTGAATGACCAGAAACGATCACACATACAAACAAACAAAAAAGAAATAACGGCGAGTTCCAAGTGTTCTTTAACCAGCCGCCCACGGAGAGAAGTGGGCATACAGAGGCGCACTGTTTTGGTCGTTTTGCAGGCCCCTCCAGAGAGCAGGTGCAGGAGTGCAGAACAGAGATCCGGACACGTTCTTACAACTGCTGATGGCGCTGGCACCTGCCATGCCCCGCTCCGCCCCCTCTCCCAGGTACATCTGTAGCTGACTCGCCGCTCACGTGCTTCTGCCTATTGCTCTACACTCCTGTCCGTCTATTGCTTTCAGCCGCCCTCAGTTCATGTTTGTCTGTTCATTGTTGTTGTTGTTGTTTTTTGTCTTTTCACTGTTTGTGTCTGCTCCCCGCTCCTCTCTGATAATCTCCAGTCCTGTCTGCTCCGTGGTCTTGCCAGTAACGCTGCTTTTTGTCTGCTCCCCGCTCCTCTCTGATAATCTCCACTCCTGTCTGCTCCGTGGTCTTGCCAGTAACGCTGCTTTTTGTCTGCTCCCCTCTCCTCTCTGATAATCTCCAGTCCTGTCTGCTCCGTGGTCTTGCCAGTAACGCTGCTTTGTGTCTGCTCCCCGCTCCTCTCTGATAATCTCCAGTCCTGTCTGCTCCGTGGTCTTGCCAGTAACGCTGCTTTTTGTCTGCTCCCCTCTCCTCTCTGATAATCTCCAGTCCTGTCTGCTCCGTGGTCTTGCCAGTAACGCTGCTTTTTGTCTGCTCCCCGCTCCTCTCTGATAATCTCCACTCCTGTCTGCTCCGTGGTCTTGCCAGTAACGCTGCTTTTTGTCTGCTCCCCGCTCCTCTCTGATAATCTCCACTCCTGTCTGCTCCGTGGTCTTGCCAGTAACGCTGCTTTTTGTCTGCTCCCCTCTCCTCTCTGATAATCTCCAGTCCTGTCTGCTCCGTGGTCTTGCCAGTAACGCTGCTTTTTGTCTGCTCCCCTCTCCTCTCTGATAATCTCCAGTCCTGTCTGCTCCGTGGTCTTGCCAGTAACGCTGCTTTTTGTCTGCTCCCCTCTCCTCTCTGATAATCTCCAGTCCTGTCTGCTCCGTGGTCTTGCCAGTAACGCTGCTTTTTGTCTGCTCCCCGCTCCTCTCTGATAATCTCCAGTCCTGTCTGCTCCGTGGTCTTGCCAGTAACGCTGCTTTTTGTCTGCTCCCCGCTCCTCTCTGATAATCTCCAGTCCTGTCTGCTCCGTGGTCTTGCCAGTAACGCTGCTTTTTGTCTGCTCCCCTCTCCTCTCTGATAATCTCCAGTCCTGTCTGCTCCGTGGTCTTGCCAGTAACGCTGCTTTTTGTCTGCTCCCCTCTCCTCTCTGATAATCTCCAGTCCTGTCTGCTCCGTGGTCTTGCCAGTAACGCTGCTTTTTGTCTGCTCCCCGCTCCTCTCTGATAATCTCCAGTCCTGTCTGCTCCGTGGTCTTGCCAGTAACGCTGCTTTTTGTCTGCTCCCCGCTCCTCTCTGATAATCTCCAGTCCTGTCTGCTCCGTGGTCTTGCCAGTAACGCTGCTTTTTGTCTGCTCCCCGCTCCTCTCTGATAATCTCCAGTCCTGTCTGCTCCGTGGTCTTGCCAGTAACGCTGCTTTTTGTCTGCTCCCCTCTCCTCTCTGATAATCTCCACTCCTGTCTGCTCCGTGGTCTTGCCAGTAACGCTGCTTTTTGTCTGCTCCCCTCTCCTCTCTGATAATCTCCAGTCCTGTCTGCTCCGTGGTCTTGCCAGTAACGCTGCTTTTTGTCTGCTCCCCTCTCCTCTCTGATAATCTCCAGTCCTGTCTGCTCCGTGGTCTTGCCAGTAACGCTGCTTTTTGTCTGCTCCCTCTCCTCTCTGATAATCTCCAGTCCTGTCTGCTCCGTGGTCTTGCCAGTAACGCTGCTTTTTGTCTGCTCCCCTCTCCTCTCTGATAATCTCCAGTCCTGTCTGCTCCGTGGTCTTGCCAGTAACGCTGCTTTTTGTCTGCTCCCCTCTCCTCTCTGATAATCTCCAGTCCTGTCTGCTCCGTGGTCTTGCCAGTAACGCTGCTTTTTGTCTGCTCCCCTCTCCTCTCTGATAATCTCCACTCCTGTCTGCTCCGTGGTCTTGCCAGTAACGCTGCTTTTTGTCTGCTCCCCGCTCCTCTCTGATAATCTCCACTCCTGTCTGCTCCGTGGTCTTGCCAGTAACGCTGCTTTTTGTCTGCTCCCCGCTCCTCTCTGATAATCTCCACTCCTGTCTGCTCCGTGGTCTTGCCAGTAACGCTGCTTTTTGTCTGCTCCCGCTCCTCTCTGATAATCTCCAGTCCTGTCTGCTCCGTGGTCTTGCCAGTAACGCTGCTTTTTGTCTGCTCCCCTTTCCTCTCTGATAATCTCCACTCCTGTCTGCTCCGTGGTCTTGCCAGTAACGCTGCTTTTTGTCTGCTCCCCGCTCCTCTCTGATAATCTCCAGTCCTGTCTGCTCCGTGGTCTTGCCAGTAACGCTGCTTTTTGTCTGCTCCCCTCTCCTCTCTGATAATCTCCAGTCCTGTCTGCTCCGTGGTCTTGCCAGTAACGCTGCTTTTTGTCTGCTCCCCGCTCCTCTCTGATAATCTCCAGTCCTGTCTGCTCCGTGGTCTTGCCAGTAACGCTGCTTTTTGTCTGCTCCCCTCTCCTCTCTGATAATCTCCAGTCCTGTCTGCTCCGTGGTCTTGCCAGTAACGCTGCTTTTTGTCTGCTCCCCTCTCCTCTCTGATAATCTCCAGTCCTGTCTGCTCCGTGGTCTTGCCAGTAACGCTGCTTTTTGTCTGCTCCCCGCTCCTCTCTGATAATCTCCAGTCCTGTCTGCTCCGTGGTCTTGCCAGTAACGCTGCTTTTTGTCTGCTCCCCGCTCCTCTCTGATAATCTCCAGTCCTGTCTGCTCCGTGGTCTTGCCAGTAACGCTGCTTTTTGTCTGCTCCCCGCTCCTCTCTGATAATCTCCATCCTGTCTGCTCCGTGGTCTTGCCAGTAACGCTGCTTTTTGTCTGCTCCCCTCTCCTCTCTGATAATCTCCAGTCCTGTCTGCTCCGTGGTCTTGCCAGTAACGCTGCTTTTTGTCTGCTCCCCTCTCCTCTCTGATAATCTCCAGTCCTGTCTGCTCCGTGGTCTTGCCAGTAACGCTGCTTTTTGTCTGCTCCCCTCTCCTCTCTGATAATCTCCAGTCCTGTCTGCTCCGTGGTCTTGCCAGTAACGCTGCTTTTTGTCTGCTCCCCCTCCTCTCTGATAATCTCCAGTCCTGTCTGCTCCGTGGTCTTGCCAGTAACGCTGCTTTTTGTCTGCTCCCCTCTCCTCTCTGATAATCTCCAGTCCTGTCTGCTCCGTGGTCTTGCCAGTAACGCTGCTTTTTGTCTGCTCCCCTCCTCTCTGATAATCTCCAGTCCTGTCTGCTCCGTGGTCTTGCCAGTAACGCTGCTTTTTGTCTGCTCCCCTCTCCTCTTGATAATCTCCAGTCCTGTCTGCTCCGTGGTCTTGCCAGTAACGCTGCTTTTTGTCTGCTCCCCTCTCCCGTTTCTGTCCTCGCTCTGTCTGTTGTGTACTTCTGTCTCTTCAGGGTGTTTTGTCTACTTTCTGCTCTTTTTTTGTTCACTGCATTTGTCTGCTGTACTCTCTTGTCTGTTGTGTACTTCTGTCCTTCAGGGTGTTTGTCTACTTTCTGCTCTTTTTTTTGTTCACTGCATTTGTCTGCTGTACTCTCTTGTCTGTTGTGTACTTCTGTCTCTTCAGGGTGTTTGTCTACTTTCTGCTCTTTTTTTTGTTCACTGCATTTGTCTGCTGTACTCTCTTGTCTGTTGTGTACTTCTGTCTCTTCAGGGTGTTTGTCTACTTTCTGCTCTTTTTTTTGTTCACTGCATTTGTCTGCTGTACTCTCTTGTCTGTTGTGTACTTCTGTCTCTTCAGGGTGTTTGTCTACTTTCTGCTCTTTTTTTTGTTCACTGCATTTGTCTGCTGTACTCTCTTGTCTGTTGTGTACTTCTGTCTCTTCAGGGTGTTTGTCTACTTTCTGCTCTTTTTTTTGTTCACTGCATTTGTCTGCTGTACTCTCTTGTCTGTTGTGTACTTCTGTCTCTTCAGGGTGTTTGCCTACTTTCTGCTCTTTTTTTTTGTTCACTGCATTTGTCTGCTGTACTCTCTTGTCTGTTGTGTACTTCTGTCTCTTCAGGGTGTTTGTCTACTTTCTGCTCTTTTTTTGTTCACTGCATTTGTCTGCTGTACTCTCTTGTCTGTTGTGTACTTCTGTCTCTTCAGGGTGTTTGTCTACTTTCTGCTCTTTTTTTGTTCACTGCATTTGTCTGCTGTACTCTCTTGTCTGTTGTGTACTTCTGTCTCTTCAGGGTGTTTGTCTACTTTCTGCTCTTTTTTTGTTCACTGCATTTGTCTGCTGTACTCTCTTGTCTGTTGTGTACTTCTGTCTCTTCAGGGTGTTTGTCTACTTTCTGCTCTTTTTTTGTTCACTGCATTTGTCTGCTGTACTCTCTTGTCTGTTGTGTACTTCTGTCTCTTCAGGGTGTTTGTCTACTTTCTGCTCTTTTTTTTGTTCACTGCATTTGTCTGCTGTACTCTCTTGTCTGTTGTGTACTTCTGTCTCTTCAGGGTGTTTGTCTACTTTCTGCTCTTTTTTTTGTTCACTGCATTTGTCTGCTGTACTCTCTTGTCTGTTGTGTACTTCTGTCTCTTCAGGGTGTTTGTCTACTTTCTGCTCTTTTTTTTGTTCACTGCATTTGTCTGCTGTACTCTCTTGTCTGTTGTGTACTTCTGTCTCTTCAGGGTGTTTGTCTACTTTCTGCTCTTTTTTTTGTTCACTGCATTTGTCTGCTGTACTCTCTTGTCTGTTGTGTACTTCTGTCTCTTCAGGGTGTTTGTCTACTTTCTGCTCTTTTTTTGTTCACTGCATTTGTCTGCTGTACTCTCTTGTCTGTTGTGTACTTCTGTCTCTTCAGGGTGTTTGTCTACTTTCTGCTCTTTTTTTGTTCACTGCATTTGTCTGCTGTACTCTCTTGTCTGTTGTGTACTTCTGTCTCTTCAGGGTGTTTGTCTACTTTCTGCTCTTTTTTTGTTCACTGCATTTGTCTGCTGTACTCTCTTGTCTGTTGTGTACTTCTGTCTCTTCAGGGTGTTTGTCTACTTTCTGCTCTTTTTTTTGTTCACTGCATTTGTCTGCTGTACTCTCTTGTCTGTTGTGTACTTCTGTACTCTTCAGGGTGTTTTGTCTACTTTCTGCTCTTTTTTTTTGTTCACTGCATTTGTCTGCTGTACTCTCTTGTCTGTTGTGTACTTCTGTCTCTTCAGGGTGTTGTCTACTTTCTGCTCTTTTTTTTGTTCACTGCATTTGTCTGCTGTACTCTCTTGTCTGTTCATTGATTTTGTCTGTTATCTGCTCCTGTCTGTTCATTGTTTTTGTCTGTTATCTGCTCCTGTCTGTTCATTGTTTTTGTCTGTTATCTGCTCCTGTCTGTTCATTGATTTTGTCTGTTATCTGCTCCTGTCTGTTCATTGTTTTTGTCTGTTATCTGCTCCTGTCTGTTCATTGTTTTTGTCTGTTATCTGCTCCTGTCTGTTCATTGTTTTTTTGTCCGCCATCTGCTCCTGTCTGTTCACTGCACCTCTCTACTCCCTGCTCTTGTTTGCAGCCTGCTCTTGCCTGCTCACCAGTCCTCTCTGCTCAGTCTGCTCACTGTTTCTTCTTCTGCTGTCAGGGGCAGGGGCCGTTTTGATAAACAAACCGCTGCAGTCGATGAACTGCAGGTACTCGAGGAAATCATGATTCTCTGATAACAGTGACTTTAATGAAACACACTCACCGTCACTGAACCACGATTCATTGAACCACAGTCAGTGGACCGACGGTTCTACCCCGTATCCTCAACCGTCGATTGGAGGGAGAACCACGGTAGGCCGGGTCAACCACAAATTGTATGTTCATGAGGTTCAGTTTGGGTCAGCTAAGCACACCGAGACAGACACTCGCACATCGCACACACGGCGGTCAACTCGTGAAAAATAAAAACTGTCATGAAAATGCCAACAACAAATGCAGCAGCACATGCACATACTTATTTACGACAAGCGCAATCCATTTGCAAGAACTAGGGGCATTGTTAAAGCAGATGGCACTGGGCCAAGCTCAGCCTATGATTGCCAGTCATTTCCAGGCTCACGCCTTGCATACTGGACGCAAGATTTCTGGGACAGAACTGATTTTCCGTAATTGACAAGCCCATTTTGTAGTTCATATGCAATAATGAGCTTTTTTTTCTTCAAGAAGGAAAATACTTTTCATGCATCAGTAACGGTAGTTAGACGAACAGTCGTCGAACCGTGTGTCTGTTAACCCGGGCCCTACTCCTGTCTGTTCATCGCTCCTGTCCGCATTTTTCTTTTATCTGCTCACTGGTTTTGTATGATCACTGTCTATGTCTGCCATCTGCTTTTGTCTACTCACCACTTTTGTCTCGTTGCTGCTTTTATCAGCCTTTGCTTCTTTTTCTTGTTCCCTCCTTCTGACTGCTCTCCCCCACCTGTCCGTTCACAGGTCTGTGCTCACTGCTCCTCCCCCACTTCGTCTGTCTAATTACCGCTAACAGCTTCCTGAACAGTACGTGCATCGACAGTCAGTGTCAAGTGTCCCTGCTTTGAACTGCTCACCACTACTTTTTTTCCCTACAAGTCTCTGTAGTCAGCCCCTTTATTCTGCCGAACTCCTCAGCGCTCACTGCTCCGTGTCTGTGCTGCTTATTATGAGCTTTTGTCATGTCATTGATTCCCCGTTCTACCTGTCTGACCACTGCACCCGTTCATTCAGTCGGTACCTTCATTCTGCCCTCATCTGCTGCCCGTGGTGGCTCCAGTCTGACAGTTCACTGCTTTTGTTGTTGTTGTTGTTGTTGTTTGCCTGAAGGCCAGCTCATTGCTTACCTCTCCTTCTGTCATTCGTCATTATGTCGCCGCTCACTGCTCGTGAAGTTTGCCAGCATGCTCACTGCTCGTGCAGTTTGCCAGCATTCTGTCTGCTCGTGCAGTTTGCCAGCATGCTCACTGCTCGTGCAGTATGCCAGCATGCTCACTGCTCGTGCAGTATGCCAGCATGCTGTCTGCTCGTGCAGTTTGCCAGCATGCTGTCTGCTCGTGCACTTTGAGTTTCCCTCAGGTCGTTTCCTGTTCCTCTCGCAGACGGATAACATACTGTTCAAAATCCGTCCAAACCTGAGAGAGTTTTTGCCATGTTCCTGAAGCGGCCGTAAAGAGGAAACAGTCTTGTGCCATTTGCATACAGGCCACTCCTTTTTACGCTTATTCTTATCTGTAAATAGGTGAAGAATTTCCGTGGTGCATTCCATGTCATGTGCCACTCACAGAGAAACATACTTTTTTAGAGTGTTGGGACTTGGCTGTTGTGAGACATGATAATTTTACAGCAGACTCCACGAAAGCCTTGTTCGGGGATGACCCACCTGATGTGATCTTTGAATTTCTGAAAGAGATCAACATTTTTTTAATCTGATCTAAGATTTTATGGAAGAGAGATTTTTTACCTAAACTTCCGATGTGTTTTTAGAGGGTGTATTTTAAAGTGTTGTGTGAGTGAGCTGTATTTTCAATGACTTGTGAGTTCATTTTAATGCATGACAGCCCTGACATGGCCCATTGTGGTCGGCTGGGCTATAAGCAGCACTACCTCACGTTACAAGACTGGCTCGGAGCCAACATATCTTGTGCTTTCAAGAAAGGTGATCGGCATACCCCATCAAACTACCGCCCGATCTCACTGACATCTGTATGTTGTAAGCTCCTTGAACATAAAGTCTGCCGCCTTATCATGTCCCACCTAGAACAACAAAAAATACTCACAAATCTCAACCACGGCTTCCGTTCAGGCTTTTCCACCGAGACCCAGCTGCTCACCACTACTAACGATCTCCTGATGTCCTTCGACAAAGGGAAGCAAGTGGATATGGCTATTTTGGACTTATCAAAAGCCTTTGATACAGTACCCCATGACCGTCTCCTCCATAAGTTGACCAGTTATGGCATCACCGGCACCCTCCACACCTGGCTTACCTGCTTCTTAACAGAGCGAACCATGCAAGTGGTGGTAGAGGGCATTACATCCAACGCCACAACTGTCGACTCAGGAGTCCCACAAGGCACCGTGCTCGGCCCCCTCCTACTCCTGTGCCACATAAATGACCTCCCAGAAGCAGTCAAATCCCAAGTACGCCTATTCGCAGATGACTGCCTCATTTACAGGGACAGCAACGACTTTAATGACCACCACACTCTACAAGAGGACCTCAAGTCACTAGAGTCATGGGCAGACAAATGGGGCAT
>CM065737.1:28935255-28945255 GCA_033310375.1 Conus canariensis | reverse complement strand
CTCTCCTCTCTCTCTCTCTCTCTCTCTCTCTCTCTCTCTCTCTTAGCCTCTCTTGTCCCTCTCTCTCCACCTTTCGCAGCTTCTGTATTTCTGTCTCCCCCCATATTATTTATTCTCTTCCTCCCCCCCCCCCTCCCCGATGGTCTACCTATTGTTCATTAGATGTGTCAGCTTTGTTCAAGATTCTGTGTTGTCTTTATTTGATGTAGTATTTTAGAAAAAAAAAAACACGAACTTTTTTTGTTCTGAAATCCAAAATTAAATTATTCAAAAATCAACGAAGTCTTAAAGAGTGGAAGTAAAGCCAATTGCTCTGGATACAGAGGCGTGTGGGATGGTTTGCCAACTCGTGCAACCTGGGGATATGTCTACGAACAGTGCAAAATATCCAGCACGATTCTTCAATGTCTAATAAACATGAACGAGAAAACTCTATGAGTGTGCATATATGTGTGTGTGTGTGTGTGTGCGCGTGCGCGCGCGATGTGGTGGTACTGTTTTCTGTCGGTCTGTCTTTCTGTCTGTAACACCATTAAACTGCAAAGTTACAAACATAAATGTAACAGATCAATTCGGACTTGCACACACATAGAAGAGTGGAGCAGGGAGGGGGGGGGGGGACTCTCCCCCCACTCCTTTTTGTATACTTCTCCCACGCCCGCCTCCTTCCCTTCAAAAAAAAAAAAAAAAATCACCGTAACTCTGCATTTCTCTCAACCCCACGGTCGGAAAACGCCACGTGATTTCAACAACGATTTCCGCTCATCACGCACAAACATTTCAACGGAACTCAACGCAAGGCTTTTGGCCAAAGTATATCAGATCTGATAACAACCCCAAATAGCATAAAAGCCCGAGGAGTTCTTTTTGATACATGACAGACAATGTCATCCTCTTTGTAACCCGGGTATATCAGACTATTGAGGCGACGAACTGTCGAATATTTTTTAAGTGGTATACCACAGTACACATGTTGTAGAACAACAGAATCCTTTTCATGTGATGTATTATACCAAGAAGATGGCATGCAACGTAATCTCTTTTTCCATCTATTATATTACCTTCATCACTTGTACGTCTAGCATTGTGCAAAAAAAGTAATCATTTTTATATCTGCTTATGCTAAAGAGACGTGCACATACAGCATTCTTGTCTTCTGAATATCATGCTAAAAGACAGTACAATCATTTATTATCTGCTTATGCTAAAGAGACGGTGCACAATACAGCATTCTTGTCTTCTTGATGTATCATGCTAAAAAGACAGTACAATCATTTTTATTATCTGCTTATGCTAAAGAGACGGTGCACAATACAGCATTCTTGTCTTCTTGATATATCATGCTAAAAAGACAGTACAATCATTTTTATTATCTGCTTATGCTAAAGAGACGGTGCACAATACAGCATTCTTGTCTTCTTGATATATCATGCTAAAAAGACAGTACAATCATTTTTATTATCTGCTTATGCTAAAGAGACGGTGCACAATACAGCATTCTTGTCTTCTTGATATATCATGCTAAAAAGACAGTAACAACACAACAGAACTCTCCATCTTCTTCTTGATAATAGAAAAACATACAATCTTTTTATTATCTGTATGTAAAGAGACTGAAAACACATTGTCTCTGAAATAGCTAAATAGTAGACAATTCTTCTTTTGACATAGAATCTCTATTACTAAACATCTGAAACATTAAACAATAGTGTCTTGATATACCGCCCACGAACCCCCCCCCCCCCCCCCCTTCCCCACCTTTTGATGCAGGAAACTAGAAAAAAAAATCATAGACAATTAATCATCTTTTTGCTGTGATGTGATGAATAGACACTGTAATCCACTTTTTGTTCAGAGTACTATACAAACTCATGACAGTTATTGAATCCACTTTCCGGATCTAATATTCGTCCTAAGAATAGATTAGCCAATAAATAAACCTTTTTTTTATCAAACAGATATGATAATATCCTCTTTTTAGTGTGAAATATTGCCCTGGAAAAACATTTATACAATAGAACAGTCTTTTCGATTTGATATAACGAATTAAAATTGATGAACAATTCATTCTTTATTTAAATAAAACGCATGACTGTTTAAAAAATGGACAATGAAACCCTATTGAGCCGATGTACCATTTCAGAAAAATAATAGAAGATACAATCCCTTTTTGACACAATAAATTATGTTGAAATAAATGACAGTGAGTAGAACTCCCCCCCCCCTCACCCCCTTTTGATTTGTATAATACAACATACTAAAAAATAAAACACAATAAAGCGAAATGTTTGAAGGGTTTCTAATTCAATCTGAATGGTTACACTTTGCGGTCTCACGTAAACAAAAAACAAACAAACAACAACAAAAAAGACCTACAATACGCCAAGACATAAAAAGAAACAACACTACAGTCATCTTTACTTGTGCAGGCAATAGTATCACAGCGTGAGGATTTGAGTCCACCTTTCAGACTTCATGTTTTAGACTTGCATTTTTGTCGTCGTGAGCAGCCAAATCTGACTTTTTACTTCAAAATGGAAAGCCACGGTCCTGCTGCTGTCGTTGCTTTCACTCCGTGTTCACCAAGACATGTTCTTTATAGACTAGCCGACCACGGAGGCTACATTGTGGCTGCAAGCAAGTTACAAGCGGAATAATGAGACTGGAATAGCACCCCCACCCCACCCCCTCCACCCTCCACTGCAATGCAGCAATATTTTCTTGATCAATCCCTCCTGAAAGTTACAGTGTGTGCATACAGGGTCGTAACATAAAACGATGTTGCTCAGCCTACACACTAACGCTGTCGTACAGCAGGCGACAACAGAAAAAAAAGAAATGACGTGTGCGATCATATTTCAAATAAATCGAAAGCCCAGTACAGAGAAGGTATTACTTTAAGCGTGCCACGACAAGCGAAGCTTCCGGTCTAGAGAACATTATTCTGTCTGTCTGACTGTCTGTCTGTCTCTGTCTCTGTCTCCCCCACCCCCCCCCCTCTCTCTCTCTCTTTGTGTGTGTGTGTGTGTGTGTGTGTGTGTGTGTGTGTGTGTGTGTGAGTGCAACCATGGGTTAATCTGACAATAAACTGGTTTCAGTAAGTGAGAGGGGAGAGAGAGAGACAGACAGACAGACAGACAGACAGACAGAGATAGAGAACAGTGATGCAAGCATCATTTACAGATTCCGCTGGTAAATGTTTGCGAAAAACAATACAATGAATAAAACTCTAGGAAATGAACCAGCCTTGTGGTGAAGTGGTTAGCATTGCGGATTGCAAGCTTTGAGTTCTTTGGTTCGATTCCCATCCGAGCGATTTTTCGGCCCCCACGGGTTCCTATCCAGAAATGAATTCGCTATGGGCTCAAGTGGCCACAGGCTGGTGTCACACGGTCGAGTTTCATTCACTTAATGCATGCCTGTCTGAGTGTTGCTCAAATTTCCTCACCAGCATTGCTCGTGTCTGTTTCTCTCGGGCCTGGTTGATGCCGGGACATTTTATGAGAGGAAGCGTTGAGTACAGCCCTGCCATGCAGTCTGAGACCAAAATGGAGCTCCATAGCATCATCTTCATCATCTTCATCCTCATCGATCATCCTCATCGATCATCCTCATCGAGCATGAAAAAGACTCAAGTTCTGTGCCGTGAATTGCTCTGCTCTCATGATGATCGCACATCTGATTTCCTTTAATCGTCTGTGCTCTTGGCGTATACGTGTCGAGGTAGCCGGCAGCGGCAAGCTTCTGAGGACTGGAGTTGATACTGAGGTTGGAGGGACGGGGTGGTGCCCTCCAGAAGGGGACATTAATTCGCGCTAGCTTTGCGACTGAATAATCATTGCCGTCAGTGAGAGACATGGTAGGTGGTGCCCTGCGAACGTTGGATCAGAACAGGCACCATTGAACACCACCGGAGGAGTCGGTGGCAGCGCAGTGTCTTCTCTGGTGGGTTGCCTCTTGACGACACTGAATGCTGCCTGTGGATTGCCGGAGCCGGGGCTGGGTGGGACAAGTCAGGGTGTGATTGTGGACGGGGAGCCGCAACGAGCGGTGTGGTGGAAATTCCTGTGAAGAGGCAC
Organism: Conus canariensis; assembly: GCA_033310375.1. NCBI lineage: Eukaryota > Metazoa > Mollusca > Gastropoda > Neogastropoda > Conidae > Conus > Conus canariensis. The sequence continues at coordinate 28,941,176 of CM065737.1, read as the reverse complement.
GGAAGACTGAGAAAGCAAAGGAGAAAAAAAAAAGATAATATAAAGTCTTGAATCAGGCCAGACTTCAACAATGAAGAACACACAAAGAATACAACTTTATGGTCCCAAGGTATGATAATGGCCTCTTTTAGTCAAGTCTTGTCGTGGATAATGATGCATCAGTTGTCCTCGCTGGTTGTGTGGCTTGAAACACGTCGTTCGTGGCCGTGCAGACCGATCCGGAAATGGCAACGGCAATTGCCAAGGTCGCACCTGTTCGGAGATGCAGCAGCTCCTGTCGGCGTGCGCGCTTGTCTTGTGCTGAGCCATCTTCTCTTCTCTTGTGTGTTGATTCATGATACCTCTCCACCTTTAAGCAGTCGACTAGAGTCCTTTGCAAGACTCATTATCGATGCCAAAGCTTTCGAATCTCTCTCTCACATATCTTTGTATAGCAACTGGGGGCAGCTAGGCGTTTTTCCTCCCAGGTCCCAGGTCACAACAGAGAATGTCTCTCGGATGCGACCATCCTGCAGACTGTGGGACACAACCCAACCAGCAGAGTCTGCGTCGCTGGGACGAAGTGTACATGCTTGGTAAGCCAGCGCGAGTTCAGGCGTATCCCCCTGATGTTGCATACACACAGTAACGACAGCCAGTGCTGTGTGCAGACACAAGTCATCAATACTTCAAGACTAGTGCAGCCGTTCGATTTTGGACATGGTCAGGGAGACAAATAGAAACAAATGCAGGCTGGCCTATAGATAAGCACAGCTCATCAACAGGTAGCTCTGGTGCTTCTTCATACCAGTTGCGAGGAAGTTGTTGTTGTTGCTGTTGTTGTTGTTGTTTAAATTTGGCCAGCCACGTGGCCCGACTTCTTTATTAACAATTATAAATGAAAAGAGATCGAGAGGAAACATAAAGAGTCTGTTTCTAGAGCAGCTAGCGGCCGTTGAAAATCCGCACAGTTTTGAATACAAACAATGTATAAGGCTGTCTTTTAGGAACAATGGGCATGAAGGAGACTTTTCTGATTATTTTCCCCATGCACCAAAAATAGAAAATAGTCTGATTGGTTTGAAGAACCAACGGAATTTGCACTCTCTGATTAGTGAGATGAAAGGAAAATGAGGCAGGGAGACATGGAGAGCGAGTAATAAACAAGGGAGACAATTTTTCCTTCCGTGATGAGATAGCTACATGGACTTACAGGATCAAAATGTCTCGGTGTGGTTCCGCTGACATAACATTTAATTGGATCTTGGATGATGTCGTGCAGGTGAAGTCCGTCAAAGCAATTTGTGACTGTACACATACCTCTTCTCTCTCTCTCTCTCTCTCTCTCTCTCTCTCTCCTCTCTCTCTCCTCTCTCTCTCTCTCTCTCTTAAAACAAACGAGTTAAGTTATGTATTAATCCATGCAGGATATGGCTAAATGCACGATGGGTTGTCCTATTATACCGGCCCTCCCTCCCCACCACCATGATCCCAAACCTTTTCCTCCCATTCCCAGCTCCACTGTAATAAGTACTATAGCCCCATTGGAGTCACAGGACCATGGCCTGATACATTATCGCCGAAAGGCCTCCTCCCCTCAGACATTGTTCGTTCGGATATTGATCCCACACGACCAATCCTTCAAAAATGTCAGTATGTAAAGATGTTTAACTTTAAGCTGACTTGTGAGTTGACCTCAGCGCGGCGACAGCCCTGATATGGCCCTTCGCGGTCGGCTGGGCTAGAAGCAACGTTACCTTACCTCCAACCTCAAGGAGCATTGGTTTGTCGCACTGGGCGTGTGATTGTTTTCTTGTGGGGACAAGAGTTACTTCTTTCTTGTTTACTCTTTACTGTTCCCTGCCTCATTTAAGATCTCGTTTCGTGTTGATCAAGCTAAGGTTACCTCAATTTGTGGCTGGTTGTGGGTGTGTTCTGTTTGACTAATCACAGCCCCAAAAATACGCCAGTGTTAATTTCCAAAATTCGTTTTTAACAACAACAACACAACAACAACAAAAGCAAAAAAAAGTTCGATTCAGTTGAAGTCTCAACACACAAATCTCTCGACAACAGCTTCACTGGCAAGTTAGGTGACTAACATATGGGTTTGAAACTTCATGAGTTGCAGTAGATATTTGCGTGCCACTGTTTCACAAAAAGTCCCCTGGCTATTTCATACTGATTCTCATATTACCATAAGCAACAATGCTTATAATCTGTGTTATAAAGCTTACCATAATAACAAACAGCAATAATAATAGAAAAAAGTGATGGTAATGCTTATCTACGAACGACAGAACAAGGTTCCAGAGATAAGTATAAGACACATGTACAATGTGCATCTCACATCATATCAATGGCACACAGATACCTACGAAAATATACTCAACAACATATGCATATAAAAATAAAATTTAATTAGGAACGACGCGCACTTCACATATTTCTCGACATCAGCGCATATATCAATACATGCGCATAGGTCAGTTACAACACTCATACGTATTGAAGTGCATAACGTTCGAATGGACATGCCTGCCACAAGCTGACCTATTGCCGGGAGACATGATGAGTCTTCAGCTCGATTTAAAAACAGACAAGAGAATCGCGGAGTAGGATGTAACCAACGACCCCGCTTGCAAGGAAGTTGAACAGCTGGTTAACACCATGTGGTTGTCACATAATCACACACACACACACACACACACACACACCGTCGCCCGCCGCCCTCTCTGTCTGTCTCTCTCTCACACACACACACACACCACGCACGGACACACACACACACGCACGCACACACGCACGCACACACTCAAGCACACACACACACACACACACACACACACACACACACACACACACACACACACCTCTCTCTCTCTCTCTCTCTCTCTCTCTCTCTTCTCTCCCACACACACGCGCAGTGGCGCGGACCATGTTAGCGAGGCACTCAAATCTTGCCCACCTTTTTGTGCTAATGCGTAGGTCAGACACCCGCTGAGCCTATGTCATGTCCCCTCGTTCCATCTCATTCCTTGTTTGTTTGTTCATTCAGCTGTGGCCTCTACGCCTTATGCTCTCATAGCTTGACAGGTGTGGTGTAGCGTGTATGGATATGTCCGCACACAGTGACGCCTGCTTAATGACACTGAAAACGGAAATCGAAACAGAGGCGAAGTCCCTGCTGATCGCATGCAACCAGTATCTGTCGTCTTCTCTAAGTCCTGTGGCAAATAAAATGCTTGAAATCCTCGTTATGTGTCCCTTGGTCATTATGTGTGTGTGTGTGTGTGTGTGTGTGTGTGTGTGTGTGTTGGTGTGCGTGTGCGCGTGTGTGTTAATCACGTGACGAGCTAGTGACGTGTGTTTGATCACGTGGTCTTCGAAACCAGAAGTACGATGTGTGAGAAGTGCAACTTTGCCACGCACTTTTAATTAACCAAAACAAGTGAAATTCCTTCATGCGTGTGTATTCTGTTCGGACTAACTGCAAATGGCGAAGCGTTGTGTACCTGCAGGAGCAGCAAACACCTCAACTGTGACGAAGTAAGTCGCATGTGTTGCGTGAAAGACATTGTCCATGTGTGTTCAGCATCTCACGAAGTTCTCGTGCAGTCCTGTTTGTATCCTTGTCTCGGTGTCTGCATGTGTCTGTGTGTGTGCGCTGCCGTCCATTGATATATAGACTGACGTAGGCTATACACGACGGGAGCGCGTGGCAGCAGGTATTTCTCAGTGCCAGGGTTTGGCCAGTACCAGTCTAAAGACCTCTGCACATGAAGTGTGGACAAATGCCGTGTTCGGCTGGTTATGACCGTCCTTGAAGAAGAACAGTTTTGGGTTCTGATTTTTGTTTCAGGATTTTGTTTGTACTAGTTTGCTTACACTTTAGCGCACTTACACACTACACAAGCTTTGGGAGGGGGGGGGGGGGGGGGGGGGGGGGGGGGAGTCTTGTCAGGTCTCGTGCCGAGCCCAATGGCTGGTCCTTTCATTGAAACGCCCTGGAGATGTGATTTTATGTCGTCTGCACCATGCCGTGGTGACTGTGGCTACACGCCACAATTAGGATTTTGCACTCCAACACTACACAATCCATGTAAACGTTTTCAGGCCTATCATCAATTTGAGCCAGCATTTAATGTTGAATTGATAATTGATCAAAGGAACAACTCCCCACCAGTTGTTTCCCTTGTTTTGGGGGATTTTCACTGATGAAATCACAAACAATCTTCATATATGACCTTCCCCTTAGTTGACACACATTTCAGGCCTTTGCACTCCTCATGACCCGATCTGTGCCCCAGGTGCTTTCCCAAAATTAGTCCCCGTTCCTTTGATTTTAATCTGTGTGCTTGGATTCACCTCGCTTGTACCTTGATGGCTATATGAAAGAAAAAAAAGTCTAACTGCACCAGTCTGTAAATACTCGACTGCTTAAGCAGGGTCTTGGCGCATTAGCTGTCCCGGTGCAGTGGCTGTGGCGAGATGGTCTCCCCTGGGTTTTGAGGTGTAGCACTGGTCGGTCTCTGCTCTATCACCACGGCATCAGTTGTTGATGGAGGAACTGAAAGTGGAAGACCTGTCTTCAGTTATTGTAGAGGCCGTACTGCAGGTTTGCTTCTGCTAGTTTTCCTGACCGTTTGTGAATGCTTCTGTAACGAGACGCACTTCAGTCGAGCTCGCCTATAATTATGTACAGCATCCGTGTGTCTCTGCAGTACTGCTATGTGTTCCTGCAACTTTCAGGCAGCAAAACTTGGGTTCAGGGGCCCTATGTTTGCCATGCTGATTTCTGCTGTTCAGATACTTTCAGTGCCTAAATTTAACACAAGGTTACAATCACTTTGCGTCAAAACTATTTATTCATACTTTGATTTCATGCTCTGGAAATGTCATCGTTCGATAGTGATGTGGGTGAGGCATCCATCTAAAGAAGCAAAGCCTTGAGATGCCCACCCGTCCAGAAGGTGTTGGTTCGAATCTCGGCAACGCCAAGAGAAAAAAATCTGACGGTAGAAGGGCATCTTGGAGTCATGACCTGGATGTCAACCGGCTTCTTCACACTGTAGAGAGTTCAGGACCAAAACGCTTGTCTGAGGAAGGACGGTGGAGGGGGTGGGGGGGGGGGAGATCCTTCTGCTGTTAAGCTCTACCTAGGGTTTCTTCCTGCTACTTTTTTCTCTTCACATGAAACTGGTATTTCTCCATGGAAGAGTCGCTCTCATAACCTTAGAACCACTGCTCTCTGGCTGGACTTCCGACTAGGTCTAGATCCGACTCATCCCAAGCCACACGCTCTTGGCTAAACTGGGCTGAAAATGACGCCACGAAACAGAGGCAGCAACAGAGCTGGATTCTGGCTGTTCCGAGATATGTTCACAGCATGTACAGCAAACGAACAACCGACCACACGCACGAAATGAATGAGTGTAAAAGGACAGGTGAGTGTTAGGTAAGCGAAATAAATCAGTTCATAGATATTGTACTTTGTAGGTGAACGTCCTTGGCCACAGTAATGAACTTCAGAGGCGAGTTTCAAAGTGTCTGAATAGTGAAAACTAACCAACCAGACAGGGGTCCCTGACGCTCCGCCAGACACCTGTCTTAAGGGCATGGAATCACAGAATCCGCAGCATCAGAAAATCAGTAATAATATGAAGAGTTCAGAGAGCACTATTTCTCTCCCCTCCCCCCCCCCCCCCCCCCCCGTCCCTTCCTCCACTCTCCTCCTCCCTATATCCTATCCTTCTCTCCACATTTAGCAACACACATTCTTACCTTCAAAATCAGAATTTAAAACAGAAAAATGGGATGATATGAAACTGGCTCTCAGGCATTTAAAAATCCCAGCTTTTTACGTGAGTTCTTGTTGTTGTTCGTACCCTGGCTAAAAGACTCCAGGGATCATCCGAACAGCCGAAGGACTTGAACACTAT
>CM065737.1:28922755-28930255 GCA_033310375.1 Conus canariensis | reverse complement strand
TTTTTTGTTTACTTTATTGATAATTGTTTTGTTATAGTTTTTTTTTCTATAGTAAGTCTTCCGTTATGACTTTAATTGATAAGTTAGTTTGTTACAGTATTGTTACTAATCTCACTTAACCTTGCTACAATATTCACACACTTACACATCCACACATCACGCACACACACACAGCACACATACTCACACCGACGCACACACACACACACACACACACAGCACACGCGGCGCGCACACACTCACACGCACACACCATTCGCGTCACGGCACCATACATATACACATACACACATTATGTGCACGCTCGCAATTACTTCCGTACACATTCACTTTTTTTTTTTTTCTTTTTTTTTTTTTTCGTCTAATATCACGAATAGTGGATAGACGTTAAATGAAGGACACACACACACTCCCTCTCTCTCTCCCTCTCTCTCACTCGAACACACACACGCACACACACACACACACACACACACACACACACACACACACACACACACACACACACACGACCGCGCGCGCGCGCGCGCGTTAGCTCTCACGCTTTTACTCATTCACTTGTGCATATGCACGCACGTGCGCACTTTCAGAGAGAGAGAGAGAGAGCGTTCAAAAACGGAACTGTATGGGCGCGGCTATTGCCACATGTGTCGTCGCCACAAACACCCAGGCCAGGTGCTGTGAAAGTATCATTATTGACAGGAGAAATAATTTATTGCATTTTCCTTTTCAAGCTCCTAACTAATTAACATATGTAAGGTCTCCTCTCTTTTTGTGTCAAAGGAAAAAATAGCGTAGCAATGCTCGAGACTTCTAGACACAGGCACACACACACACACACACACACACACACACACGCGCGCGCGCGCGCGAGAGAGAGAGAGAGACAGACAGACAGACAGAGAGAGAGAGAGAGAAAGGTAGAGAAAGAGAGACAGAGAGATACAGACAGATAGGCAGGTATATAGAGGTGAAAGATAGATAGATAGATAGATATAGATTTTTCTCAGCAAAATTTTTCCATGGCTATATTTTTTTCCCTGCAAAGAATTCATTTTGTTAGTTTTGTCTTTCGTTCTTTTAATTTTTTTTTCCTTCATGATGATTGTTAGTGACGTTATGGATACATACGCACACAGACTAACTGTCAGACGATCCGTTTACAAAAAATCGATGAAACCTTGACAAACAGAACCTTTCTCATTTGTTGACGAAGTCGAGTCATTTTCATGTCTTTTATGCTTTTTTTTTAAAAAGTCCAAATAGAACGTTGTATACGCTCGCACCATGCGAGGAAAGAATCATTTGTACAGAGTTGTGTACAGTTGTACGTGTAACATATCACGACAGTAACGCACCGTCAAAGCAAACCTTGTGAAACGAGGTCCAGCTGATAGCTGGATAACACTCCTAGGAGCATACAGACATGAATTGGACATCAACATTATCTCAGTATTCTCATATTTTTATCTTGTTCCATACCGTCAGTTTTACGTTTTCCTCGTGAAGACTGTGCCCCTAGTATTGATAAGTTTAAAACCATACTCAACATTGACCAAAACAATTTAGAGCTTCACACTGTATGTTAGGAAGACATCAAAGTATAACATTTATAAAGGCTAAAGTTATTCACTGTACAAAATGTTTATGAAATCTAAAACAACCATTGCCAGAAAGCCCTTTATTTTGATCGAGAAAACTAGGGTACTTTTTTTTTTTTAAGATTACAAACAGAACAAAAGATTTTTACCTCAAAACTCGCTACAGCATGCACCAAGAACCGTGGAAAGAAAACAAACAAACAAACAAAAATCCAAGCACGGGACCTTCGCTCACACTAGCTGGGAACTAGGTAGTGTAATTTGGAACAAAACATTTCTGCACAGAGTTGCAAATTGTCAAACTTCCCATCTGCTTACGCGATCATTGGTCAAGACGGAAAGAGAGGAGAAGTGGTCGTTCTCCACTGATTGTGGTCACCGTTGAAAACGGTGTTGCTCTGTCGTCCACTCAGTCACTGACTCTCTCACTTGGAATCTTCTTGTGAGTGTTCATTAGATGACACCAGAGGAACGTTTCACAGAGACGAGGTGGCGAAAATTCTCGTTTGCCTGGCGAGCGTCAGCGTTCCAAAGCACAGCCTAGCGGCGAAAGTGGCTAGGAAAAGGCAAGAGTTGGACAGACTGTCTTTGGACTTTCTGGCATGCTACCTCTGCTTACTGCACCGTAAAGTGGTAACATTCTCTGAGGGCTAGATGTAACACATATTTTTTTTTTTCAACTATTACTTTTGTCCCCAAACAGCAAAAAATGACACCGTTCTCCGATTGGTGAAAACAGACGAAGTATCAACTGTCAGTTTGGAATTCAGATTCTTTTAATTTAAAATTCACGCCAATCTTTGATGTGCAGAAGATAGATGATATTGTCTTAACAGGACTGTCTTAAAAGGACTATATCACAAATATGATCTTTTGCTGCGTATGTTTAACGGTCAAGTTTGTCTCCATACGCCAATAATAGCAACGTACTCTGTTTGGTAGGATGAAACGTAGGCATAATACTCTCACTGATCGAACTGGCCATGCATTGTTGCCTGTTCCACATAGACATACCAAAATTTACCCGTTTTACAGAACTGGACCATCTGACGTGTAAAGTTACTCCCGGATAAGGTTTTAGGAAGAGCCTATTCGGCTTCATGCTTCCCCATTTCTTTGCGAATAGGGGGTATTTCCTGCTAACCCCGAACAAGCCCCGTCATGCATACCACCCCAGGCTGTTGTTTGTTTGTGTTCCTGATGTTTGTCCAGCCGACAGAAGAACGTAATAAATCCCTAAACTTTCTGTTACAGTCTCAGAATTTACAAAAAAATATTTGAGCAGCTTCCATAAGATTACAGAAATTATTTCTAGAATCTTCCGTGCAGTTTGATCGGCTTAACTACGCTACTGTTCTCAATTTTCTCTAGAATATTCCATGCATTCTTACTGGCGCGTGGCTTTGTGGTTATAACTTCAGGCTGTCGATTTCATGAACTTTAAATAACGTATAATATACATTAAAAAAAACTGTAAGATAACAATCCATTACGGATAACAGAAATACAGTGTGTTTCTTTGAGCTGTTGTTACGGCGATGACGTGACGATATTTACGACTTTGTGAACACGGCTTGACGTCATGTGAAACACACACACACACACACACACACAACACACACACACACACACACACACACACACACGACACGAGAGAGAGAGAGAGAGAGAGAGAGAGAGAGAGAGAGAGAGAGAGAGAGAGAGACGCGCTTCAGATACGTTTTTATTGACAATGGCCTACATAGCCTTTACGTCAAGGGGGTATACATGAATATTTGCAGCGCCGAAAAAAAGAAAGTTTACGATGCAAAGAAGCATAAATTGCAACGGATTACTTAAATGTTAATGATGTGGCTCGAAGCCATGTAGAAGAGAGAGAGAGAGAGAAGAGAGAAGAGAGAGAGAGAGAGAGAGAGAGAGAGAAGAAGAAGAAGAGGAAGAAGAAGGAAAGGCAGAAGAAGAAGAAGGCGGTAAGTGGTCATGTCAAAGGTAGACCCGATGAAAACATTATTAAAAAAAAATACTTAGATGGCCCTGGATAGAGTTGGTCGATAAAGTTGAATATAGGTGGGAAACGGGGGAGGGGGGGGGGGGGGGGGGGGAGGTTGACAGAGAGGAAAATGGTTCTGTTGAAGAGGGGAGGATAGGAAAGAGATAGGATCGAAGTGATAGGAAGGGGTGGGGTGGTGTGGGGGTGGGGGCGAGATTCAATTCCATTCAACTTGCTTATAGCCAGCCAACTGCAACCGACCATATCAGGGCCGTCTTGACAAAGAGGGACGAAGGAGCGGGGGGGGGGGGGGGGGGGGGGGGGGGGAGAGAGAAGAGGGGTGTGTGGGAGAGGGAGAGATGATGTTTGGGGGTTTAATTCAAAGCAGTTGGAGGGGGCTAGGGAAGAGGAGGAGGATGGAGTGTGTGGAGGAGGGAGGGCAGGTAAGGAAGAACGAGGGCGTGAGAAAAGGAGGGTGGGAGGAAGAAAGGGTGGAATAGGGGAGGGGAGAGGGAGGCGAGAAGCGGAGAGGGGTGAGAGACCCGCACAGTAAACAGCATAGGATCCACAACTTGTTGAGGGCAATATGGAATCCGAGGCCACCTGACTGCTTCTTCATGAATACTTTATACTTTATACACACGTGTCTCAAGTGCATCAACGTTCGCATTTCCATTGAAAATAAACATGAAATGTTCTAGGAAAAATAAACTTATTGCTTACTTACTTAGTCCTCTTCGTTCCGATCGGAGTGTCACAGAGGGCCCGCACTGCAGATCTCCATCTCGCTCTGTCTTGGGCTGTTCTCGTGGCTTCACCTCAGGTGATGTTGGTGAACTTGAGGGAGACAGAATAGACCTGGGGAAAGGGGACCGGGAGTGGGGGGGAGGGGGACTGGGAGTGGAGAGGATGGGGGGGGGGGAGAGGTGGAGGTCCGCGATAAGGAGGGCGGAAGGTGGGGAGGAGGAGGAGGAGGGTCGTGAGCTGAGCGGAGTGGGGTGGGGTGGGGGGGGGGGGGGGGGACTATCGGCATGCAAATAGAGGAGAATGACATGGTAGATAGGAAAGGGCCAGCTAGTTGCTAAAGGAGAGAGATGGAATAGAAACAGGAGAGGAGGGTGGCAGAGAGGGAAGAGGGGGCATCTATGGGAAGGGGAGTCGGTGAGGGGGGTGGGAGGGCGGCGCGGGGGGGGGGGGGGGGGGGTGAGACTAACGTGGTAAACAGTGTGGGGACAAGCAACCTTCAGGTTTCAAGGCCAGCGAGCGCGGCGGCCTCAAGCCGGTTGATAGTGTGTGAAGGGGATCATGCAGCTGACGATAGACACCACGCTGGGGAACTGCCAGTTGAAGTCGATGGTAACAACCGTGATCTGTCTGGCGCAAAACCTGCAAGTTCCAGAGACCAGAAGGGCTTGGATGTTAGAGCGCAGGACTCGTGATCCTGCTGGTTATGGAGTTTTGCTGGTGGTTCGAATCTCCGCCGGGCCGTTTTGGTACGGTGGGATTTTGTTTTTGTTCTGCATTAACGTTGGTTCAGATTCCGCTCCCTAAACAATCCTCCGATTGAGACTACACAAACCGAGCTTCCCTGGGCTGAATAGCATAGCATCCTGAACATGTAAAATCCTATCTCGAAAGAAAAGGCCACTCTGGCTGTTGGTTTGGATGGAACGTGTATATACATAGCATGCATAGGAATGAATGACTGATAACCGACTGAATGACACAGGAAACGAAAGTTTAGCGCTAGCAGGCTGCTCTTCATTAGACTCTACCCAGGTAGGCAGCCCGTTGTATATTCGGGAGTGGGGATTGTAAAGGGCTTAGAATTTGGTCTCTTACTAAGGATAGGCTCTACACAAGTACTGCCAACAACAACAACAACAACAACAACAGCAGCAGCAGCAATAACAACAACAACAGCAACAACAATAAACAGTAATAATAATGATGCTGACGGTGACGATGATGACGACAAAGATGATAGAAATCATCATGATCATCATCATCATCATCATGATCATCATCATCATTATCATCATCATCATCATCATCATCATTATCATCGTCATCATCATCATCGTCATCATCATCATGACTAACTCAGCATCAAAATTCAGTGGATGTTCCGGAGACCAGTTGACACCACAGACCAGCGCCATTTCCCAGTTCACCAACGTGCCGTACATCATAACCTTTAGCTGCAAGATGTGCGCGAGACAGACGTACAGGTCCCTGAACGATCGATTCGAAGAACATGCACTGCTGACGTGGCTAAGGAAAAACGAACCCCGGTGTTTCAGTGAGCCATGCCATTGGCACAATTGTGCAAGAAAATGCGCAGCACTGCAGCATGTCTCCACTGGCGCCTGCCTTCAGAGGGTCCACGGAATCAAGCAATGTTCAACCACCTCGTGGCCATCATGCCACTTTGCCCCCACGTCAATAAACAAAATTGTTAAGCCCATAGTAGGCGTTGTCCTGCGTATGTTCGATCAGAACAGGCGCCACTAAACACCGCCGACGTGACTCGGCAGCAGTGTAGTGTCTCCTCCGGTGGGTTGCCTCTTGACGACTCGACATTGACTGCTCCCTGTGGATTGCTGATGCCGGGGCTGCGGCGGGCCGGGCCGGGCCGGGCTGTGGCTGTGGACAGGGTGGTCGGAGGGTGCGGCGTAGGTGCAATGTCACTGAGGTGGCACAGAAGATGGGACAACAACAACAACAACAACAACAACAACAACAACATGTGTGGAGAAAGAGTTGGTGTTGAAGATCTATTGATTTACTGTCCAAGAGCAAAGGAGGTTGTTAGCAAAACTGGTGATGATACTTCATCTGATGGATCCGGTTCCCTGTCTCTATCTAGAGTATTAAATGACTGCTTTTATCTTTACACAATTTGCAAAAGTTCGTCACATAGTTCAGTTGGTATTTATCTTTAAATTTGTTTAACATTTTTCTGAGTGGTTAACCGTTCGTCCTTTTACACATTAATTGACCTGCATCGTGCTACCTATCCAAATATGATTGACAGTGCTCAAGAACTGACAAAATGGTCCATTGGACGCTCTCCTTATAGTTTTACATATTGTGTAATTGGATTTTTTTTCACTTTAAATAATGTTTTCCCGAGGTGCGGGGGGGGGGGGGGTGCTTTATTTGTTATTGTAAGTGAATCATACAGGTATGCACGTGTTCACACAGACACACACACAGACACACACAGACACTCACACACACACAGACACACACACACACACACACACACACACACACACACACACACACACACACACACACACACTCACACACACATGCGCGCACACTCACACACACACACTCATTGTCTGATATCACTTTTAGTGGGAAGACGTTAAACTGAAGAACAACAACAACAACGACAACAACAAAGACGACAACAAAAGTTGCTGAGCCCATACTGCATATCGCACCAGTGACCCCCCCCCCTCCTAACATCCACCCCCCTCCTTCTACCCTCCCTACTATCCACCCACTCCTCTCCCCATAGCCCTTCCTCCTCCCTCCTCCCTGACTTCCCGCTTTCCCCCGTCTGTTCCATCTTCCTCAACAAGTTGTTGTTGACCTCATGCTGTTTACCACACCACCATCACCACCACCACCTTTCTTTTTTCTCCCCCAACACTCCTCGCCCCCTCTGTTTGCCTCTGCCTCTTTCCATGGAGACCCTCCAGCACCCACCTTCCGTCCCGCCCACCCCCTCCCGTCCCTTTTCTCCCCCTCCCTCCTCTTTTTCCATCTACCAGAGCAAAATGCTCCCCCGTTTCTGTTTACCACACCACCACCACCATCACTCTACTTTCCCTTCCCTTCAAGCCTATCTCACCCTCTCCCTCACCTTCCGCTTTCCTTACCAACCACACGCTC
>CM065737.1:28915255-28917755 GCA_033310375.1 Conus canariensis | reverse complement strand
AAGGACAGGACAAGACACAGTGTCTTGTCCTGTCCTTTGTCTATGTCCTTGGCGGTAAATAACCCCCTCTCTTTTTAAATTTTGTAGGATACCTAGCTAAGGTGGTTGGTGCCATAACTACAGCTGTGTGCGCGTATGTGTGTGCGTGCACTTGCACGCGCGCATGTGCGTGCGTGCGTGCGTGTGTGTGTGTGTGTGTGTGTGTGTGTGTGTGTGTGTGTGTGTGTGTGTGTGTGTGTGTACATGCATGCGCACACACGTGAGAGAGTACATGCACGCAAAAGGTCGGAGCGTTTGATAGAGTGTAATGAAAACGGGGTTTGTGATACAGTTTATACACATAGCATGCATCCTCCGTGTGGAAAAGAAAATGAAATAATGATTGAAACAAACACTGAGTGACCAATACTTGACGATATGAAACTGGAAACGACTGAATGTAGGGCCAGGAGATTACCCTTCAGTCAGCTGTACAAAGGTGGGCGGCCCGTTGTGAATGTTGAAGCGCCCACAGCTTGGTCTCTAACCGAGAATAGGTGCTATATAAATACTCTAGTAATTTATGATAGATATCCGTTAGATTCGTTCCTAAGCCACAGTCCATCGTTTTTTGTGTGTGTGTGTGTTTTTTTTTGTTGTTAAATAAAGTTCAGTATGATGATGATGATGATTTTTTGGGGTGGGGTGGGGTGGGGGGTGGGGTTGGGTATTTTGGAAACAGACAAACAAACGCGTACGTGGACGAAAACAACCTGTTTAGCGTGTTGTAGTAAGCTAGTACAGCAAGTTTTGATTTCGTTGTGGAGGAGCTAAAGATACACCGCTCTACGTTAATGGTGCATGTGGCATCTCTTCAGCCATCGCCAAGGCAGACAAGAAACATACATGGCCAGCAAGAAATTTCCTGTGTGCAGCAGTGACAGGTGTCCATTACATGGAGTGAATTTCTTTGAGCCATTTTGTTATAATAGCTGCGAATGAAATTTGATAAGTATTTATAATGATTCCGCCGAACAACGTGGACACACGAATCACAAGACAAAACACGACGCGTTTCGACCTCTTAGATCTTCTTCAGGCAAGAGAAACAAGGCTCAGGACAATGAAAACGAAGAACGAGCAATCGCTTTTCTCCTCAACTTGAAAATGTTTTCCTATAAGTTTGTTTCAGCTTCCTCCTGCAGTCACCTCACTTTCAAACCTAATAATTTAGTTTTCGTTTCAAGAAGCAGGGATTTAGAAAAATGGAGAACGAGCGATCACTTATCTGCAAAATTGAAACTATTGTCATGATCATCCTGGATCAGCTCCGTGAGAAAAACCAGTCCAAAAGCCTAGGAGAGTGTGTTAAAGTCTGTCGTGAATGATGATGGCGATGACCAGGAAGACACTGATGCCTCACTCACAGCATTTACTCTGATACAAAAAGCAATCTAAGGGCCCACGAGGGGACGTTAACATGATGATGCTAATGATGTTGATGACGATGATGACGACGACGATGATGATGATGACGATGATGATGACGATGACGATGACCATGATGATGTCGAGGACGACGACCATGATGATGATGATGTCGAGGACGACGACGACGACGACGATGATGATGATGATGATGATGATGATGATGATGATGATGATGATAACGACGACGATGATGATGATCACGATGATGATGATGGTGATGATGATGATGATGACGAGGACGAGGACGATGTTGATGCCTCACTCACAGGAGCCACTCTGTGGCAAACAGCAGTCCGATAGCCTGGGAGGGGACGTTGAGAGCGGTGAGGACGATGACCACCACCACTATCGAGGCGCTGGGCACCGAGGGAATGCCCAGAGATAGAAGTGTGGTCAGCACCCTGTTCATCAACATGGTCATCATCACCATTGTCGTCTTTCTCATCGTTTCATATTATGGTCACTGTCGTCAACATTGTTAGAAAAATGAAAGACCCGAACTCGTTTTTCTAACATCCTTAGAACAGAAACGAACAAGCTTAACAGTAAATTACTGGACAATTGTACAATACAACGTGTACTTCCTGTGTTTTGGTAACGACAGACATGAAAACAGGTGAAAGGCATGACTGATTATCCTATTTGGTGAACGTGTTTTCATAGGTGTAAATTCAATAGAAAAATTAAACGTAGTGCTCAAATAATCAAAGAACACATAAGTTATACTAAAAATGTGCACTACAGGCAAAAGCCTACACAAAATTCCGTTGCATGTGTTCTTTTTAATAAAAATATTGGTAAAAGTAGTACATAACAATAACGATGTGTATAAATGTAGACATACATTTCTCTTTTTTCTTTTTTTCCTGTAATCCACATTTTTCATTTTGAACATACGTCAGTTCGCTTTGATTATTTTTATAACTGTACGTGTTGATGTGATGAATTGTACTTTCAGTTACTGAATTAATTATCGTGCCATCCTTTGCTATAAAAAAAAAAGACTGCTTTTATACGTTACCGAGCAAAC
>CM065737.1:28890255-28910255 GCA_033310375.1 Conus canariensis | reverse complement strand
CCCGTAGTAAACTCAGCTCTGGGTAGGAGCCGGTCGGGGAAGTAAAATCCCACATGACTCTGATGGGAATCGAACCCACGACCTCCCAGCCAGGAGTCCGCGACGCTAACCACTTCGCAACGGCGGCTAGTTAGCAAAGCAGAGTTCCTTATCAGCACAGCTTTGCACAGTTTAGTGAAGTGTAGCATAGGAGGGCGTCAGCAGCGGGAAGCTATAACATTTGGTCTTATCAAGGAGTTGAGAATGGGCTATTGAGCTAATGCAAGCATAAAGCTTTAAAAAACAAACCCCAGCAATGTCTAGAATTTGACCACGAACACATGCAGATACCAGGTTTGAATATCTACCTAACGTCCATTAACCTGTAAACCATGTAGTGATCTCCGGTTTGAAAAGACACGGAGGTGGGGATGGTTCGGTATAGTATCAATCTTTGAAATTTTTTTTTTTTCTTTAACGAAAACTCTGTAAACGGATTATCATCATGCTGTGGATTGTCAGTACAAGCAAAGGTTGGTCATACGATAAACTGGCGTCAGTCAGTTACCCAGTGTACCATAGCATAGTGTACGGTCGACGCAGATAAAGGATGAGAATATTTCAATCTCTAAAAACTAAGAATTTACGAGGGGAGTTAAAATCTCATCAGAAGCAATTATTCTGATCTTTGGGCCCCGGCCGTACACTGCCCAGAGTTGTTAAGAAAAAAACAAACAAACAAACAAAATTTGCTGTGGCCTAAAACAGGAAAACTGGAACCACACAGTCGTGTTTCATCCACTTCACAGAAACGTCTGGGAGAGTATTACTCTCTGCCGGTGTCTGTATCTCTCGGGCCTGGCTGATGAAGGGGTATATCACTGAAACAGAGACCTTTCTTGTCCTTAAAAGATCCAGTCTGCTAGAATGCTGATCTCACAGCCGTGTCATATAGTCTCAGATGAGACAGGGGCTCTGCAGCATTATCTTTACCTTCCCCACTGATCATTATATACTCACGAGCTTGCGGCGGCAAAACTGACCATCCAGGGTCTACCCAAGGTGAGGAGTAATGAGAAAGGATTCTCCCTGGTCAGCAAGAAGAAGCAGATGGGCAGTATCAGGAAATGGTACAGGGCCAGGGACGTCACCATGGTCAGCGAGAACATGCCCAGCGAGCGAATGGCCATGCCCAGGTGCCCGGTCTTCAGGAGGGGGAGGGCAATAAGGCTGGCTACGCCCACCGGGGTAACCCTGTGTCCCATGGAAAACGAAAGGAATTGTAATTAGTTTGTTGGAGACTCATAGGATTTCTGTCATTAGTCTTTTAGAGACTTAAGGACTGCGGTCTTTGATTCCCGGTAGGCTTAGAGGATCGTTGTGATTAGTTTGTGTGAAACTTCGGGATTGTTGTCAGTAGTTTATGGAATACAAAAAAACGTCACTGAAATCAGTTTGCGAGATACATTACGGACGATTGCCATCAGTTTGTTAAAAAAAAAAATCGAACGGATTCTATGTGCAAAACTGAAAGAATTGTTGTCATTAGTTTGTGGAGGACACAAAAGTAAAAGATTCATCTCATTGATTCGCAGAAACCCCGATGGACTCTTGTCATCAGTTTGCATGAAACATGAAGGATGATATAAAAATGATATGTGGAAACGTTTGAATATTTTTGTGGATAATTTTTTAACTGGGAGGATCCTTGTAATTAGTTTGGGTGAGACAAGAAGGATTCTTGCCATTAGTTTATGGGATACTGGAAAATATTTGTCACTTGCTTGTGAAAGACCAGAATAAAATAATTTTGTCATTAGTTTGTCGGAAACTGAAAGTTTTTTTGTCCTTGGTTTAGGAGATTGTGGAAGGATTGTCATCAACTTGTGGGATACCAGGAGACCAGAGGGGTTGTTGTTATTAGTGTGTGGGACACAAAAAGATTTCTTGTAATTATTTGGGGTGAACTGAATGGATTCTTGTCATTATTTGGGGAGACCAGAAGGATTCATTTAACTAGTTTCTGGAAGACCAGAACAATCGTTGTCATCAGTTTGTGGGCGACTGAAAGGAATCCTGTCATTGGTCTGTGGGGAAGCAGAAGAATTTTTGTCATTAGTTTGCTGGAGATTGGAAGATTCTTGTCATTCATTGGTTGGTAGCAGTCCAGAAGAGTTCTTGTCATTTCCTCGCGGAAACTGGATACGTTATTTGCTTGAAAAGGATTAAAAGGATTCTTGTCGTCAATTTGTAGGAAACCGACCGGAATTTTGTTAGTTCGTGCGATACTGATGGAATTATCATCGGTCTCTGGGAGACGTGAAGGACCATTGTCAGTAAAACCCAGACAGATTCTTTGTGAGAAACTTGAAAATTGTCATTTGTTTCTGAAGGATCAGTAAGGCTCTTGTCATTACTTTATGGAAAACTGGTATGAACTTTGTGATTAGCTTGTGGGAGATAGGGATATTTCTCGTCATCAGTTTGTGGAAGAGGTGTAGGATTGTCATTATTCTGTAAGAGACATTACAGATGTGGGTCATACATTTGTTGGACTTAATGATTCTTGTTCCTGCTTTGAAGAAAAAGAAGATTCTTGTCACTGGTTTGAGGGAGACCAGAGGGCTTCTTATCACTAATTTGTGTGTGTGTGTGTGTGGGGGGGGGGGGGGGGGGGGGGAGGGATGTCGAGGATTCCTTTCATTAGTTTTTGGGAGATTTTGGGATTTTTGTCATTAGTCGGTCGGTGACTTACAGATTGTTGCCATTAGTGTTGGGGAGACGTTTGAGGATTGTTATTAGTTTTCGAGAGGATAGTTATTTAGTTTGCGAGAGGCTTAGGGATTCGTGCTAATAATTTGTGAGAAACATAAGCATTTTTATCCTAATTTGTGAAAGACTAAGGTGGTCGTCAGTAGTTTGTAGTAGTGATAAGGATTGTTGTCATCATTTTTATACCAGTTGCCATTACTTTGTGGGAGACTGAACGACTGTTGTCATTAGATTATGCTTTAGTTAAGGATATTGTCATTAGCTTGTGGAAGATTGAGAATCGTAGTCGATAATTTGTTGAAGACTTAAGGATTGTTGTTGATAGTTTAAAGTAGATATACAAATTATTGTCAGTTGTCTATGATAGACTTCAAGATTGGTGTCAATGGTGTGCAGAAGACAAAAGGATAGTTGACCTTAGTTCCTAGTATACTGAAAGGCTATTGTCATTTATGTCTGGATGACTTAAGGATTGCTGTCAATAGTTTGTGGTAGACTTGAGGAATGGTTATCATTTGTTTGTGGAAGATCTAAGGATTGTCGTCTGTAGTTTATGGGAGGCCTGAGGATTCTTGTCATTAATTTTTGAGAGACTCGAGCATTGTTGTCATTAGTTTTAGGGAGACTGTAAAAAGTCATGGCATCAGTTCGGAAAAAAAACATAAGAATTATTGCCATTAAATGTGTCCAAAAATGAACGTATTCTTCTAAAGTTGTGCAAAACTATAAAGGTACCTGCAATGGGAGGATAAGGAAAAAAAGCTTCTCTTTGCTGAAGACCACATAGACTCTGATCTTCTCCTGAATCTGAACGAGTCTTGAAGGATTTTTGTCTATAAATTGTGGGAATTTTACTACCTGGGAAGCTGGAAGGACTTTGTCATTACTTTCTTCGAGACCTTAAGAATTCTGGCCATTTGTTCGCAGGAAACCGGAAGATCCCTTGCAAGTAGTTTGAATGTAATGAGAAGGGGTTCTTGCCATGCATGTATTGGAAATTGGAAGATTCTTGTCATCTGTTTCGGTAGAACTTTGAAGGTACCATCAATTTGAGGAAAACTGTCAAGAATTTTGTCATTAGTTTGTGGGAAACTTGGTGACACCTTGTCATTAGAGGTTTTTGTTTTTTCTTAGAACGGTAGGATTTTTTGTTAGTTCATAGGAGACCAGAGGGATCTTTATCACCAGTTGGTAGGAGACCAGAAGGATGCTGGTCATCAGTATGTGGGGAACGTGATGATTTTTGTCGGAAACTGAAAGATTCAGTGTCATTATTTGAAGGAGACCAGAAGCCTGGTTGTTGCCAGTTTGTGGGAGATTAGACAGATTCTTGTCGTTAGTTGCACAATACTTAACAATTGTAGTGGTTAATTTGCAAGAGTTTGAGAGTTGTCGTCATCTTTTATGGGAGACTCAAGAATTGTTGTAATTATATTGTGTGAGTCCAAAAAGACCCATGGCATCAGTTTGTGGGAAACTTGAGGACTGGTGGCATCAGCTTGTGGGAAGGATTCTTCTCAGAAACTTCTGGGAAAGTGGCAGGATTCTCGTCATTAGTCTTGAGAAGACCGGAGTTGACGTTAACTTGTAAGAGACGAAGAGGATTCTTGCCATTAATTTGAGGAAAACTGGAAAAAAATCATTCCATTGCAAAGGACCAGAAGGATCCCTGTCACTGATTTGAAGGGAACTGAAAATATTTTTTTCTCTTAGTTTATGGGAGATTAAGATGTATTTTGTTATTAGTTTACGGAAAAATAAAGAGAATCTGGTCATTGAACTCCGTAAACTGGGAGGTTTCTGGTCATTAGTTTCTTGGAGAGAGTGGCAGGATTGCCATTAGTCCGTGGGAGACCAGATAGGAAGAAAATTTGTAATTAGTCTGAAGGAGACCGGAAGGATATTTTTTATTCGTCTGTGAAATATCAGGACTCGTGTCATCAGGTTTCTGGAGATGTGATGTTGCTGCTTACTATGGGCTGCCGATAGATTGCAACATGACGAACTTGATGTAGCTGTGCATGAGGTAGCTGGTATGAACGGCGTGGGATAGAGCCTTTAGGAAAGAATGGGGTGAACTCACCAGACAAACCATCGGAGGATTCGCATGATGAGTTCATTGGCAGAGTGGACAAAATTGTAGAAGGCAACACCGTCCCGCCCTGAGGCCGAGATGGCCACTCCAAAGATCAGACAACACACCACCAGACCTGCACACACACACACACACGCACATACGCACATACGCACGCACGCACGCACACACGCAAGCACGCACACACACACACACACACACACACACACACACACACACACACACACACACACACACACACACACAGAATCAAAGTGTTCATCTGTGTAATATGATCGTTACTTACAAAAGCATAGTGATTATTCATATAATGTTTCTTCATAAAGGACCACAGCCTTAATTCTTAAACTTTTCATTCAATATA
This sequence comes from Conus canariensis, assembly GCA_033310375.1. NCBI lineage: Eukaryota > Metazoa > Mollusca > Gastropoda > Neogastropoda > Conidae > Conus > Conus canariensis. Next base: position 28,905,045 of record CM065737.1, on the reverse strand, counting down.
AGCATACTGTTCATCATTACTATTTATTTTCTTTCATAATGGGTATAGTGTTTTCTCTTTATCATCATCATCATCATCATCATCATCATCATCTATCATCTTCTTCTTCTTCTTCTTCTTCTTCTTCTTCTTCTTCTTCTTCTTCTTCTTCTTCTCCTTCTCTCCTCCTCCTACTCCTCCTCCTCCTTCATAATCATCATCTTTGCTTCTCCTCCTCCTCCTCCTCTCTTCTTCTTCTTCTTCTTCTTCTTCTTCTTCTTCTTCTTCTTCTTCTTCTTCGTTATCATCATCATAACCATCATCATCATCATCATCATCATCACCTTCTTCTTCTTCTTCTTCTGCTCCTTATCTTCTTCATTATCATCGCCATCTTCTTCTCCTTCTCCTCCTTCTCCTCCTTTCCCTCCCTCCTCCCTCTCCTTCCTCTTCTTCTTCTTCTTCTTCTTCTTCTTCTTCTTCTTCTCCTCCCTTAACTCCATGAGGAGTCATTGGGGCATCATGCTGAAGGATAGTTCATAAGGTTCTTCCAGTTCCGTCGGTTGTGTGCCTTGGTTTGGATCTCGGCCAATGTTTTCACTGTCCAATTCTGCCATGTCGTCAGTCCATCGTTCTTCTTTCTTTCTTTCTTTGCTTTCTTGTTTTTGTTTGCGGTTTTTTTTTTCTTTCCAAGGTGTTGGATCTGGTTCCATGGCCACACTAATGTAGGGTTTTTTTTTCTGCTGATCTTCATCTGGCTCATGCGCTGCTGAACGGTTTCATGAACTTATTCCTTGGTGAAATGAACTGTGTATCTGATGTTTCCTATCTGCCGGTGAGATCTCATTCCCATGGCTCGTATTCATCTTTTCAGATCTGCTGTAACGATCCATGTCACGCACGCATACAGGGAGCCAGATCTTGTGGGAGCAGTTCGTTTCGCTCATTTCCACAGTCGTTTCGCCTACAGTCGTTTCGCCTCGCCTACAGTCGTTTCGCCTACAGTCGTTTCGCCTACTTTTGTTTCGCCTAAATCGGTTTCGGCTACTGTCAGTTTAGCTCAAGCATTTTCTTTTCGTGTGTGTGTGTGGGGGGGGGGGGGGGGGGGGGGGTGTGTGTTGGTGCGCGGCGCGGGTGGTCGGTGTGTTGTGTGTGTGTGTTGGTGTGTGTGTGTGTGTGTGTGTGTGTGCCAATTCAGTCAAACAAGTATTTATTATACTCAGAAACAATAAAAGCAAACTATCGGCACCGCCTGTCATCTGCGAAATTGCCGTTGGTTTGTTTATTTAAGTTTTTGAACGCGAATTCTGAAAAACTCCATCCTGTCGTGCAACCTATGGATCATAATTGATCGTCATTTCCTACTCAGCACGAGGTTTGCACAGCGGCAGGGGAGGTAATATCGTCTAGATTGACCACTGTAAACGATGAAATACGTTGTGATTTCCCGGCTTAAAACAGAAAAGGAGAAAGGCCAGCATATGCAGGACACAACCTACTAAGCCCCACACTGACGACAATAATTGCTTGATCTGCGTGGGTGTGAGTCCTTCCTCCGTTGGGCGCCACCATGTCAGTCCAGCAGCAGTCCCAATGAATTTCTCAACACCGGTGACCCTGACAGAACCTGACCATAGATACAGCAGTGGAGACGCTATCGAAACTGAAGTCATCATGAGAGCAGGACATGAAGGGCCACAGAATTTGAGACACTTTTTCTTACCGCGATCGATGAGGATGAGGATGATGAAAGTGGTGGATTCGTTATTTTGCGATGAGGATGATGATGATGATGCAACGGATTTCCATTCTGGTCTGAGACTGCATGACATAGCTATATTCTACGCCTACTTTCGTAATATATCCCGGTGCTAATGCCCGATAGATACAGACACTTGTAGTGTTGGTCAAAATTTTGAGCAACACTCAGAGACGCGTCCATTAAGCGGTTGAAACCCGACTGTGTGCTTCCCGGTCTTCCTAGTTGAGCTCATAGCAAACTCAGCAGTGGGGAGGAGCCGGTCGGGGTCGAAAATCCCACAAACAAATGGCTCTGATGGGAGTCGAACCGACGACCTCTCAGGCGGGAGTCTGCGACGCTATCCACTTCGGCATGGCGGCTGGTCATAGCATGTCATTTTCCGCTTAGTTTTGTTGAAATCGGTTCAGTAAGTTGGGCGTGATCTTGCAGACTGACAGATAAACAAACCAACAAACGGAGAGAGAAAAACGTATCCTCCTTTGAGGAGGTAACAAGGCTTATGGGATGACGGAAGAGGCTGAAACTCATCTGCCTTAACTTCTTCGATTTCTCGACGACCGGAAAGCCTTTTGAATCCATGAAGGTCTGTGACAGGTTGCGAATTAGTCATGGTCCACATGGCAGTGAGGTGGTCTCAGTAGTCGGCTGGGCTATAAACGTCATGATTCAAACGTCCAGACCAATCAGATGGGACATGGCAGACGAGACGACCATGCCAGGTAAGCGGATGAATGGGGACCTATCTACCACTACATCGACTTCCTTAAAACCTATGGTCGTGGAGTTACATTTGTGATGAGTGTAATCCAACAGAGAATCCTCCGCCTGAAGTCTTACACACCCCTATATATGTTGCCACCTCGTAAATGGTTGGTGATTGAGATGCCTGACGGACACGGGGCAGTCAGGATCTACAATCCTTTGTCCTCAGTCATGTGCAACGGGGAAGAGGTGTTCTGTGCAGCCAAAGTATTCTCTGCTGTCCATCCAGACCTCTTCAGTCTTCCGGTCCGCCCTCCACTACACCCTGCAGGATGATCTCGGACAGGGGGACGATGTGATGCAGGTCCATCCTCCACTGTTTCCTGTAGGATGGTCTTGAAGTGGGTGTCATCGTTAAGTACTTATCCACCCACCATTGTGCCCTGTAAGATGACCTAGGGCAGGGAGCCATGGAGAGATTTACATGTAGACCCTCCGCTGTAGAATGTAAGATGATGATGGACAGGTAGTCACGGCGAAATACACGTTTACTCTCTATTGTACCTCGTAAAATTGTCTTAGACAGGGCGTCATGGCGAGATATGTGTCCATCCTCCTATATACCCTGCACAATGGTCTCGGAGCGGAAGTTAGAGTCAGATGCAGGTCCAGCCTGCGCTGTTCCCTTTAGAATGGTCTTGGGCAAGGTGTAATGGTGAGAAACATGTCCATCATTCGTGTATCCTGTAGGATGATCATGGAAATGGAATCAGGGCGAGACACATATCCATCTCCTACTGCATCACGCAGAATGGCCTCAGACAGACATCATGGCAAGATGCATGTTCGACCTCCGCTGTGCAGACACTTTAGGATAGTTTTGAACAGTGAGTCATGGCGCAGTACATGCCTGTCACTTCCAAGACTATATTGTCCGAAGGCTAGGAAGAGTTCTGTTCTTAAAGATGTGTTGACGAATCACCTGAAAGGCGAGGAAAAAATACCACCAGAGAAATTTTATTCTCACTGGGAAGATGACAGATCTTTTTCTTCTTTTCCCCACACGAAGAGACAGTGAAATTGTCGTTCATGTGTTGGGAAGTTTTTGCTGAATTGCAGCCCCTTGAACTAAAAAGTTGATCACGTGTGACCCATCTCATTGTTTCGGCTTGGTGAGTTTCATTTGACATCGAATGGGCTACATGATGAGACAAACAAGAATAGCATACAATATTAAATCCGATCTACCAGTTCCGGATATGCTTCAGTGGTTTAAGGATATAGGTTAGTGTCGGTGAATATGCAAATGTATGCATCATAACTCATCTTTAGCACCAGCTGCGAGCGATACGCAGAAGGCGAACTTAATTCATGAACTAAATGTGCGAAAGGCAGGCTGGGCAACAGCTTTATACCCACAGCACAGCACGCACGCACACACACACACACACACACACACACACACACACACACACACACACACACACACACACAGAACGAACGAACTGAGTCTCTTCTCCAGTCACTCTCCCTTCCCCATCCATCTCACCGCCTTCCCTTGCCACCCTCTCTCCTTCCCCTCCTCCGCAACTCCCGACTTCCTTCTTGTCCTCCCTCCCTCTCTTACTGTCTCTCCACATCCACCACCCGCTTTCTTCCCTTTCTTCCTGCACACACACGCGCGCCCGCGCCCGCGCCCACATCTGTGATCTACAATCCATCTTTTTACCGAGTTTCGTCAAAATTGGAGTAGTAAAGAAATTGTAATGATCTGACTGAACAGTCCTGGATCCGCATTTGTTCTGGATCTATACCGCTTGCTCTCATCCAAATGTCATGGATTCGTCATTTGGGCAACAGTCAGTCTTTAGACGAAGTTTCGTTTCCATGGGCACGGTTGTTTTTGTATAATTCGGCTGGCAAACAAGCAAAACAAATATGTAAAAAAAAAAAAAAAAAGAATCCACCCCGATGTTTTTGAGTTATCTTGGACGCATTGGTAAAACTAAAAAAAGAAATCAAGACCCTGTTCTAGCTCTTCCGGCAGTATCTGTGTACAAGATATATAAGGTACGTGTGTGTGTGTGTGGGGGGGGGGGGGGGGGGGGGAGGAGGGGGGAGAGGAGAGAGAGGAATGAAGGAAGGAAAGTAGAAGTGAAAAAGGACGGAAGAAAGAAGAAATGAAAGACAGAAAAGTAAGGAAACAGAATGCAAAATAGAAAGGAAGAAAAAGGCGAAAAAATAAAAAAGGAAAGAAAGGAAATAAGGCAGAAAGAAGAAAAACGAAGAAAATGGAAAAAAAAGAAAAAAAAAAGAAACGAGAAACAAAACAAACAGGAAAAAAACTCTGAAAGAAGAAAGACAGAAAGAAAACAGAAAGGGAAATAAAAGAAAAGAAACGAGACAAGCAGAAACGGAAACAGACATCTGAAAGAAATGGGGTTGGGGAGGAAAGGAAAGGAAACAGAACGAAATAGAAAGAGATGTACACGAAAACAAACCAGGAAAGAACGGAAGGAAGGAAGAATAAAGACACAAAAATTACAGAGAAATAAAAGAAAGTAAGGGGGGGAAAGGGAGTGGGGGGGGGGGGTGGTACAAGAAAGGGAAAGAAAAATGTACAAAAAAAAAAAAGGAAAGAACGGTAACTCACCCAGAACATTTGTGGAGTAGGCCACCCCCACTGTCTTGACCCTGACGATGACAGTTTGGTTGACCAGCTCTCCAGAACTGTTCCTCATCACCGGTTGCTCTTCTGTGCTGTATTCTGTCTGAGCCTGACACATAACTACTGAGCTGTATTCTGTCTGAGCCTGTCACGTAACTACTGAGCTGTATTCTGTCTGAGCCTGTCACATAACTGAACTGTATCCTCTTTGGGCCTGTCATGTAACTACTGAACGGTATTCTGTTTGGGCCTGTCACATAACTACTAAGCTGTATTCTGTTAGACCTGTCACTTTACTACTGACCTTTATTTTGTTCGGGCCTGACACATAACTCTTGAAGTGTATTCTGTTCGGGCCTGACACATAACTCTTGAAGCGTATTCTGTTCGGGCCTGACACATAACTCTTGAAGTGTATTCTGTTCGGGCCTGACACATAACTCTTGAAGCGTATTCTGTTCGGGCCTGACACATAACTCTTGAAGTGTATTCTGTTCGGGCCTGACACATAACTCTTGAAGTGTATTCTGTTCGGGCCTGACACATAACTCTTGAAGTGTATTCTGTTCGGGCCTGACACATAACTCTTGAAGCGTATTCTGTTCGGGCCTGACACATAACTCTTGAAGTGTATTCTGTTCGGGCCTGACACATAACTCTTGAAGCGTATTCTGTTCGGGCCTGACACATAACTCTTGAAGTGTATTCTGTTCGGGCCTGACACATAACTCTTGAAGTGTATTCTGTTTGGCCTGTCACATAACTACTGAGCTGTACTCCGTTTGGGCCTGTCACATAACTACTGAGCTGTATTCCGCGTGGGCCTGTCACATAACTACTAAGCTGTATTCCGTTTGGGCCTGTCACATAACTGCTGAGCTGTCTTCTGTTTGGCCTGTCACTTAACTTTTGATCTGTATTCTGTTTGGGCCTGTCACATAACTACTGAGCTGTATTCCGTTTGGGCCTGTCACATAACTGCTGAGCTGTATTCCGCTTGGGCCTGTCACATAACTGCTGAGCTGTATTCCGTTTGGGCCTGTCACATAACTACTAAGCTGTATTCCGTTTGGGCCGTCACATAACTACTGAGCTGTATTCTGTTTGGGCCTGTCACATAAGTCTTGAACTGTATTCTGTTTGGGCATGTCACATAACTACTAAGCTGTATTCTGTTTAGGCATGTCATGCTGAGCTGTATTCTGTTTGAGCATGTCACTTAACTACTAAGCTGTATTCTGTTTGGCCATGTCATACTAAGCTGTATTCTGTTTGGGCATGTCACATAACTACTGAGCTGTATTCTGTTTGGGCATGTCATACTAAGCTCTATTCTGATTGGGCCTGTCACATAACTACTGAGCTGTATTCTGTTAAGGTGTGTCACGTAACTACTGAACTGTATTCTGCTTGGGCTTGTCACATAACTAATGAGCTGTATTCTGTTTGGGTCTGTCACATAACTCCTGAGCTGTATTCTGTTCGGGCCTGTCACATAACCACTGAGCTGTATTCTGTTAGGGTGTGTCACATAACTACAGAGCTGTATTTTGTTTGGGCCTGTCACATAACTACCGAACTGTATCCTGTTTGGGCCTGTCACTTAACTCCTGAACTGTATTCTGTTTGGGCCTGTCACACACGTCTTGAGCTGTATTCTGTTTGGGCCTGTCACATACGTCTTGAACTGTATTCTGTTTGGGCATGTCACATAACTACTAAGCTGTATTCTGTTTGGCCATGTCATGCTGAGCTGTATTCTGTTTGAGCATGTCACTTAACTACTAAGCTGTATTCTGTTTGGCCATGTCATACTAAGCTGTATTCTGTTTGGGCATGTCACATAACTACTGAGCTGTATTCTGTTTGGGCATGTCATACTAAGCTCTATTCTGATTGGGCCTGTCACATAACTACTGAGCTATATTCTGTTAAGGTGTGTCACGTAACTACTGAACTGTATTCTGCTTGGGCTTGTCACATAACTAATGAGCTGTATTCTGTTTGGGTCTGTCACATAACTCCTGAGCTGTATTCTGTTCGGGCCTGTCACATAACCACTGAGCTGTATTCTGTTAGGGTGTGTCACATAACTACAGAGCTGTATTTTGTTTGGGCCTGTCACATAACTACCGAACTGTATCCTGTTTGGGCCTGTCACTTAACTCCTGAACTGTATTCTGTTTGGGCCTGTCACACACGTCTTGAGCTGTATTCTGTTTGGGCCTGTCACATAACTACTGAGCTGTATTCTGTTTAGACCTGTCACACAGCTCTTGAACTGTATTCTGTTTGGGCCTGTCACCTACGTCTTGAACTGTATTCTGTTTGGGCCTGTCACCTACGTCTTGAACTGTATTCTGTTTGGGCCTGTCACCTACGTCTTGAACTGTATTCTGTTTGGGCCTGTCACTTACGTCTTGAACTGTATTCTGTTTGGGCCTGTCGCCTACGTCTTGAACTGTATTCTGTTTGGGCCTGTCGCCTGTGTCTTGAACTGTATTCTGTTTGGGCCTGTCACCTACGTCTTGAACTGTATTCTGTTTGGGCCTGTCACCTACTTCTTGAACTGTATTCTGTTTGGGCCTGTCACCTGACTACTGAGCTGTATTCTGTTAGGGTGTGTCACATAATTACAGAGCTGTATTCTGTTTGGGCCTGTCACATAACTACTGAGCTGTATTCTGTTTGGGCCTGTCACATAACTACTGAGCTGTATTCTGTTTGGGCCTGTCACATAACAACTGAGCTGTATTCTGTTTGGGTCTGAAGTATAACCATTGAGCTGTGTTCTGTTAGGGTGTACACACAACTATTTAGGTGCATTCTGTTTGGGCCTAACACATAATACCAAACTGTATTCTGACTAGGCCTGAGATACAACAATTGAGCAGTATTCTGTGTGGGTCTGACACATAACTACTGAACTGTATATTCTGTATGAGTTTTGACATATGACAACTAAATTGTAGCCTGTTTAAGTTGACACATAACTACTGAATTGTATTGTGTCTGGGCCTGATACATAAGTATTGAACTGTATTCTGTTGAGGCCTAACACATAACAACTAAACTGTATTCTGCTCCGGCTCAACACATCATGACTGAACTGTATTCGGTTTGCGCCTGATACATAACTGATGAGCTGTGTTCTGCTTAATTTGAACTGTATTGAACTGTTTAAACTGAATTCTGTCCTGGTCTTACACGCAAGTACTGAACTATATTTTGTCTTGGTCTGACACATTACAATTAAACTGTATTTTGTCTGAGTCTGACATATCACTATTGCACTGTAATCTGCTTAGGACTGACACATAGCTACGGCACTGTCCTTTGCTTAGATCTGACATATTGCAATTGAACTGTATTCTGTTTAGGCCTGACACTTAACTAGTGAGCTGTATTCTGTTTGGGTCTAGCACATACGCACAAAACTACACTGTGTCTGGGTCTAACAGTAACAGCTGAACGGTGTTCTGTGCGGATGTGACACACAGCCATTGAACTGTGTCCTTTTAGGCCTGACACATAAATACTGAACTGTATTCTGTTTGGGTCTGACACATAAGTACTGAACTGTATTCTGTTTGGGTCTGACACATAAATACTGAACTGTATTCTGTTTGGGTCTGACACATAAATACTGAACTGTATTCTGTTTGGGTCTGACACAATATAGTACATGAAACTGTATTCTGTTTGGGTCTGACACATAAATACTGAACTGTATTCTGTTTGGGTCTGACACATAAGTACTGAACTGTATTCTGTTTGGGTCTGTCACAGTACTACTGAGCTGTATTCTGTTTGGGCCTGTCACACAACTACTGAGCTGTATTCTATTTGGGCCTGTCACATAACTACTGAGCTGTATTCTGCTTTGACATGACACATAACTACTGAACTGTGTTCTGTTTAGGCCTGTCACATAACAACTGAACCGTATTCTGTTAGGGTGTGTCATATAACTACTGAGCTATATTCTGTTTGAGTCTGTCACATACCTACTGAGCTGCATTCTGTTAGGTTGTGTCACATAACTACTGAGCTGTATTCTTTTTAGGCCTGACACATAACTACTGAACTGTATTCTGTTAGGGTGTGTCACATAACTATTAAGCTCTATTCTGTTTGGGTCTGTCACATACCTACTGAGCTGTGTTCTGTTAGGGTGTGTCACATAACTACTGAGCTGTATTCTGTTTGGACCTGTCACGTAACTATGAGCTGTATTCTGTTCGGGTCTGACACATAACTCTTGAATTGTATTCTGTTCAGGCATGTCATGCTGAGCTGTATTCTGTTTGAGCATGTCACTTAACTACTAAGCTGTATTCTGTTTAGGCATGTCATGCTGAGCTGTATTCTGTTTGAGCATGTCACTTAACTACTAAGCTGTATTCTGTTTGGGCATGTCACAGAAGTTCTGTTCTGTATTCTGTCGGGATCTGTCACATTACCACTAAACTGTTTTCGTGGTCTGACAATTAACTGCTGAGCTGTTTTCTGTTGGATATTGACACGTGACTACTGAACTGTATTCTGACTGAAACTACTTCTGTTTGAACATTACACATAACGGATATTTGAAGAAAGAAAGAAAGAAAGAAAGAAAGAAGAAGGAAGGAAGGAAGGAAGGAAGGAAGGAAGGAAGGAAGAAACAAAGAAAGAGAAAGAGAGAGACAGAGAGAGAGAGAGAGAGAGAGAGAGGAGAGGGAGGGAGAAACAGAATGACAGACAGAAACTCGGTCATATTTGTATTATTTTAGTGAAGAAATGTGAAACCAACCACAAGTCGTAAGGTGCCAAAAAGAAGGATACCTTTAGAAAACATACCGCCACATCAGTTAAGATGGTAGATTGAAACCAAGGTGCCAAACACAAAATACCTTTTGAAAACAGGCCGCCACAATATTGTCAGGAAACAGGTTTCTGGGGGAAAAAAAACCCACAATCGACAATCACCAAGAGAAAAAAATGCAGATCACATACAACAGACAATTCAATGTGAAATCTTCTAAAAAAAAAAAAAGCAGAATGTGGCAGTTTAAAACAGAGAGAGAGAGAGGAGAGAGAGAGAGAGAGAGAAAACTGTGGCAAGCCAAAGTGACACAAAGACACATGACAAAAGTGAAAGTAACGCTTACTTAATACACACTTCGAAAACAAAGTAAGTTTTCCGCCAGTATGTCTTCTAGGGACATAACTTGGTTATGAGACGTCGAAAAAATTGAACAAAACCATGTATGTATTATGTATATATATATATATATATATATATATATATATATATATTATATATATATATATATATTATTATTATGATGTATGTATGCATTATATATATATATATTATATATATATAATATTGGGTATTTATATAGCGCCTATCCTCGGTCACAGACCAAGCTCTAAGCGCTTTACAATAAACACACTATCTCACTCACTCACTCAACGGGCTGCCAACCCAGGTAGAGCCGGCCGAAGAGCAGCCTACTGGCGCTCATTCAGTCGTTTCCCGTACCATTCAAATATCAGTCACTCATTTTCATTTATCTAATTTATTCCTCCAGTTTCTGGAGATATATACACACACACACACACACAGACACACACACACACACACACACACACACACACACACACACCACACACACACACACACACACTTTCCAGATGGTCGTTGAAAGAAGAAAGACGACGGGAAAAAGGAGCGAGACAAAGACCGTTGTACAGATACAGAGAAAACGAAGAGAGAGAGAGAGAGAGAGACAGACAGACAGACAGACAGACAGACAGACAGACAGAAAGGGTTGCAGACAGACAGACAGACGCACAGACAGAATTTAAAGGGAAAACTAGATCTGTTCAACCGCAAATAACGCACCACAACGTGATGGTATGTGACATCCGTATGTAAGAAAGGGTAAGAAGGGGCCAGTCACCTATAGCGACCGACCCAGGTCTGGCCCCAGGCGAGGTTACTCTACCGTAGCGCTGAGGGATGACGGAAGAACCACGTGAAGAAAATCCCCACTCACAGGCGACCGACATGGAAACTACTGCGAAGCTTGAAAAAGAAAGGAAGGAAAGAAAGAAAGGCAGACAGACAGACAGAAAAAGGAAGGAGGAGGAGGAGGAGAGAGAGAGAGAGAGAGAGAGAGAGAGAGAGAGAGAGAGAGAGAGAGAGAAATAAGAAAAAAAGAAAGAAGGAAAGAAAGAAAGAAAAAAAAAAGATTCAAAGTATATAAACGTACTCCCAGTTTATCTTGAATACGCGTGAGATATTCCATAAGGTAAACATGGGCCATCATCTGTGACCCATAATGAACATACCTACAAATTTTCAGAAAGATCGGCCAAATACTTTCTGAGATATTCCATAAAGAAGAAAAACCGTTATGGGCCGTTATAGCCATTAGTAACGGCTATAACGGTAAAATGAAACATCGGGCATCATCCGTGACCCATAATGAACATACCTACAATTTTTCAGAAAGATCGGCCAAGTACTTTCTGAGATATTCCATGAAAAAAAAAAAAAAAACGTTTTGGGCCGTTATAGCCGTTAGTAACGGCTATTCTGGTAAACATGGGCCATCATCTGTGACCCATAATGCACATACACACATGTTCAGAAAGATCGGCGAAGTACTTTCTGAGATATTGCATAGAGAAGAAAACCGTTATGGGTCGTTATAACCGTTAATAACGGCTATAACGGTAAACTCAAACATCGGGCATCATCCGTGACCCATAATCGGCCCAGTAGTTTTGTCTGGAGCGAGTGGAACACATTTTGACCACGGACGGACAGACAGACAGACAGACACACACACACACACACACACACACACACACACACACACACACACACACACACACACACACAGAGCATTTCTTCGTTCCCATTGTAAAGTACTGCCTGTTCTATAAGAACTGGGAGTACAAAAAGGAAAGAAAACACGGCATCGAAGATTTCAGACAGTTCACTCAATTTCAGGAAATTTTTATGTTTAAAAGAAACCATTTGTTTTTCTTTAGCAGACACTGGAATGTGCTAATTACATTGCATTTTTTCATTAATCTTGGAGTGATCATTATGATAACGAAAACAAGAACAATGAATGATGATGATGATGATGACGACAATGATAATAATACTAATAATAATACTAATGATAGTAATAATGATAATGATAAATGATCATGATAGTAACAATAATAATAATAACGATGATAATAATAAAAATACTAAGATTGATAATAATAATGCTACTACTACTACTGCTACTACTTACTACTACTAATGATGATGATGACGAAGATGCCGTTGCTCCTGCTGCTGCTGCTGCTGATACTAATGATAAGTGCTTACACACCGCAATATCTGCAATACTGTATGAAGTTATTTGCGACTCGCGTGCAAAGAGAGATTTCATATTTTCTAGAACATTTATAAATGCATTGCATGAATGTGAATTCTTTCAATATTACACCGCTCAATACATACAGTCAAAACGCTTTTGCATTCCAACTGGAAAAGGACATGCTGTAGAAGCAAAATTGATATTGTAAGGACATTTTCCAAATGAAACTGAACGCTTCGTTCCATAAACGCCCTATAAACAGAGATATAAACATGTGTCTCTGGCATATTTACTGTGTATATCATGTATTGGCATATATGCTGTGTATATCATGTATTGGCATATATGCTGTGTATATCATGTATTGGCATATATGCTGTGTATATCATGTATTGGCATATTTGCTGTGTATATCATGTATTGGCATATTGCTGTGTATATCATGTATTGGCATATTTGCTGTGTATATCATGTATTGGCATATATGCTGTGTATATCATGTATTCATTTGAGACATTAACGCAGGTAACATTTCATTCAGGGTGCAGGTCTATAACAGAAAATCATGTCACAAATTACAGCCCACATAAACAAAGTGACAGTGCTTGTGGCAATGCTCAGTCAGCAAAATATCTACGTCGCTGCTTCACACACACAACACCCACACAACACACATACACTCTACAAACACCACAACAACCACCCACCACCACCACACACCACACACACCAACCACCACCACACCACCACCACTCTCTGTACCACGATCTATCTAATCTCTCTCTCTCTCTCTCTCTCTCTCTCTCTCTCTCTCTCTCGAGAGAGAGAGAGAGAGAGAGAGAGAGAGAGAGAGTCAGAGACAGAGAGAGAGAGACAAAAAAGCATATTCTTGTGTTCTTGTTCTTTTCACCCGCCATCACAAAGATGTCACAATGCCAAACAATAATAATAACAAACAAAATGGAAAGCATATAAACGTACTCCCAGTTTTCCAAATCGCTTATAAATCGGCCAAGTACTTTCTGAGATAAATAACGGCAAAATAACGGTTTTTACGGTTATTTAACCGATGTGCACTTTTGAAACTGGTATTTTAGTCCTCACTGGGCTAAAGCCTATGTACCTACCAAATTTCATACAGATCGGACAATATGTCAAGAATAACGGTTTTTAACGGTCAAATTTTGAAACACTATATGGAAGTGCCATTTGTGTGTGACAACCTTTCTGTATACTAAATTTAATTAAAATCCACCAATATGTAAAAAAAATAACGGCAAAATAACGGTTTTAACGGTTATATAACCGATGTACACTTTTGAAACTGGTATTTTAGTAATCACTGAGCTAAAGCCTTTGTACATACCGAACTTCATCCAAATCGGACAATATGTCAAGAATAACGGTTTTTAACGGTCGAATTGTGAAACACTATATAGAAGTGCGATTTGTGTGTGATAACCTTTCAGTAACCAAATTTAATTAAAATCCACCTATATATAAGAAATAACGGCAAAATAACGGTTTTTAACTTGTTTAATCGATTTTTAGCGTTACATCACTTACATATGGAAAGAGGCTCCGATTTGTCACAAGATCATCCAAACCGCTTATAAATCGGCCAAGTACTTTCTTAGATATTCCATAAAGAAGAAAAACCGTTTTGTGCCGTTATAACCGATAGTAACGGCTATTCTGGTCAAATAAAACATCGGGCATCATCCATGACCCATAGTGAACATACCTACAATTTTCAGAAAGATGGGCCAAGTACTTTCTGAGATATTCCATAAAGAAGAAAAACCGTTACAGGCCGTTACAGCCGTTAGTAACGGCTATAACGGGGTAAACTAAAACATCAGGCATCATCCGTGACCCATAATGAACATACCTGCTAACTTTCACAAAGATCGGCCAGTACTTTCTGAGATATGCCATAAAGAAGAAAAACCGTTACAGGCCGTTACAGCCGTTAGTAACGGCTAAAAAGGTGTACTAAAACATCGGGCTTCATCCGTGGCCCATAATGAACATACCTACAAATTTTCAGAAAGATCGGCCACGTACTTTCTGAGATATTCCATAAAGAAGAAAAACCGCTACAGGCCGCTACAGCCGTTAGTAACGGTTATAACGGGGAAATTAAAACATCGGGCATCATCCGTGACTATTAATGAACATACCTACACATTTTCAGAAAGATCGACCAAGTACTTTCTGAGATATTCCATAAAGAAGAAAAACCGTTACATGCCGTTACAGCCGTTAGTAACGGCTATAACGGGGTAAATTAAACATCGGGCATC
>CM065737.1:28880255-28885255 GCA_033310375.1 Conus canariensis | reverse complement strand
ATGCGTCTGAGTGTGTACGTTGATGATTATTGACATACTGGAAGTGTTCAAAATGAAATTTTGAGATGTTTTTGTTCGTTTCACGCATTGTTGACTCGGATTGTCACACTGTACAGAGACGCACTCGAAACTAAAACGGTCATTTTCACACATTTTGGGGTCATGCCCGCACATAACGTATTCAGATTGTCACGTAGAGGAGGGGATGGGATGATAGTGGCAAGAGGAGCAGAAAGGGATGACGGTGGGGGTAGGAGGTGGAGGGGTGGCTACAAATGGGAGGGGCGCCTAGGGTTGCGAGGGGGAAAGTTTAGGAACAAAGGTGTGTGTGTGGGGGGGGGGGGGGAGGCGTGTATATGCATGTGTGTGTATGTGAATGTGTGTGAGCGCGCGCGCGCGCGTGTATGTGTGTGTGTGTGTGTGTGTGTGTGCGTGCGTGCGTGCGTGCGTGCGTGCGTGCGTGGTGTGTGTGTGTGTGTGTGTGTTGTGTGTGTGTGTGTGTGTGTGCGTGTGTGTGTGCTTGTGTGTGTGTGAACAAGAACAAGAACAAGAACATATTTTATTGCCATATGAAAACCAGAGGTTTTGTGGGGCACAGATGATCAAGTTCAGACATTCAACTAAACTAAACTAATCCCAGCGTTGTCACATCTTGCAACATAACATTAGTAGCAGAAAGAAAAAGCACAGTGTGTATCAGAGTCTGATTAAATTTTCTGTCTCCGAAGAGAAAAACACAACAGGATATACTGGGCAAGTACAGGTTGGAAGCAGTCCAATAACATGAGCTCCGAAGGTTTTGTCATGTTAGTCTGTGGTGGAAAATCAGTTTTTATGATCTTTGTCATCAGGTCATAACGTTGTTGGTCAAATAATTTGCAGTCATCGAGAAAATGTAGTTCGTCCTCAACGACGTGGCATGTCGTGCATAATCTGTCTTCTCTGTCAGTGTTGGTATAACGGCCCCTCTCAATTTGGAGTTCATGGGCACTTATTCGTAATCTAGTTAGGGCTCGTCTGCAATCTGTGTCAGTGTGTTGCTCCAAATAAGCCGCCTGTTTGTATTCGGTAGTAACTGTGGCATAAAATTTGAGCTTGGGTGTGCTTTCGTTCTTTTGTTTCTTCCAAAACTCAATATAAAACGTTTCCAGCTTCGCATTGATTAGAAACTTCAGGCGAGTCACACTAAATGTACCCTGATTTTCCCAGACATGCTGTAATCCTATCGTTGACAAGGTTTGTCGTATAAACTTCGTCCATTTGCTTTCTTCGGTGCCCTGAGAGATCATTGACTGATAAATCTGTTGTTGGTAAGAGTCTTGGTCTGACTCTAATATGTGTATCCAGAATGCGATAATCTGGGTTATCAATTTAAAAGTAATCGGGAATCTCCCCAGTTCGCCCAAAACCGGTAATGTCATTGCTTTTCTATGAACTCTTAATGTGTGTGTGTGTGTGTGTGTGTGTGTGTGTGTGTGTGTGTGTGTGTGTGTGTGTGGCGCGCGCGCGCGCGTGCACGCGCGTGTTTTGTGTGTGTATTTGTGCGAATGTGTGTGAGTGTGTGAAAGTGTGTGCGTGCGCGCGGGTGTGTATGTATGAGTGTCCTGTATAAATGTGCGCCATGTGAGTGTGTGTGTGTGTGTGTGTGCGCGCGCGCGCGCGCGCCTGTGTGTGTGTGTATGTGAGAGAGAGAGAGAGAGAGAGAGAGAGAGAGACGTGCGTGTGTATAATGCCTGTGTATTCATGAATGTATGATGAATATGGATGTGCAGACCTGGAATGTGAGATGCATACTGATCTAGGCATATCGTTAGCAACTCACTGACAACAACGTACATCAATCGTGTCGCCCACTTCTCGGACATTCACAGCCATTAACCATTATGATGTCACGCCAGTGCCTCGGACACTTGGGATAAATGTCAGGTGCGCTGTTCTAAAAATCAAGCATCCTCATTCCTCCTCAAACCTCACCTCATTTCCCTATCCACCCCCCCCCCCCTCCTTCCCTCTGCCCCCGCTCCTTCTCCTTCGTTTAACAGAAGTCATGCTTCTATAAGTAATGCACGTAAAATATGCAATATACAAGTAATGTCTAATCTTTCAACAGCAGTGTCAGTTTCTTTGCCACTAATTGAGCATGAACGGAAGTCAGAAGGTGGCTAATGAGCTCAATGGAAATGTCCCCATTTGTTTGTTTGTTTAATTGTTTGTTTCTTTCTTAGCTTGTTTGTTTTTTGCTTGTTTGCTTGCCTGTTTGCTTGTTTGTTTGTTTGTTTGTTTTTGTTCGTGTGTTTGTTTGTTTGTTTGTTCGTGTGCTTGCTTTTGTGTTAATAGTATATAGCGGAAAATGGACATGTGCGAGGAGCATTCATGTCCATGTAACAGTGCGAGGTATTCCTTCTCCACAGGCAAACGTGGATTCCATGACATCAACACAGCCGAATAGGGGTACACTTGAGTTCGGGAGGGGGGGTGGGTAGGCGGGGATGGGTGGGGGGGGGGAAGGGGGGGGGATGGTAGGCACATTTAAAAGCCGGGGGTGCTGAGGACCAGGAAGCGCCTGACATTGTCTTGGGGCAACACCTAAAAGCTGAAGCACGTTGAGGTACAAAAAAGGATATGAAGCCTAATTTTTTTTAAAAGATAAGCAAACAGTAGAAATCCAGCGCACCAGCTAAGAAAAAAGGGGAGGGAGGATGGGGGAAAGGAGGGGTATGGGGGCGGGTGTCCCCAAACCAAAGTACCCCTCCCTACCTTTCCACTTCTCCCTAGTTCAGCCCTGGTCGAGCAAGGTACGGTTCATCTGGATCAAAACACGGGTTACTGCACATGCTTGAAAGTACAGCGTAAGGCGCTGATTCTTCACTGAAATAATGGAAAACATAGGGAATGCTCACTGGTCTGTGCTTCAGTCCTGTGAAGATAAGACAATGGCCATGCCTCTTCTTGCTGGATGTTCTAAAAGGTGCATAGGTACGCTACATAACGTGCACAGTTCAGTCATTAATCTTTTCTTCAAGGCAGGAAAATAAGAACAAGTCACACATATACTATGAACCCTCCACCTGTTGAAGCACGCATTGCGGACAAGTTATGCTTCCTTTGCTACCTTTTTTCCACTATATCTTCTCCAGCGTATTTTTACATCTACAATGTGCGTACGACAAGCATTGTTTCTTCATTAAAGCCTGAGAGTTAATGCATATCCATGATATTCAGCAAGCCATTGTTCCTTTGGAGCAATCATGGGTTACTATGCATCCACGATGTGCCAGCTGCCTGTAGTTGCGGGAATTGAAATTACTTTTCAATGGGTGAGTGTACTTGCTGTAACGTTACCGGTACTCTTATGCTTTGGGAACAACGAAGTCCACCAAGGTTGTGAAAATTGCTTATAAATTCGATGATTGTATGGTGACACGTTTGTAGTTTATAAATTCGATGATTGTATGGTGACACGTTTGTAGTTTCTGGCGCTTCGATAGATTTGAGGATGGTAGCTACGGGACCGTTGCTGTTGGGCAAATGGAAGTAATTCAGCCTTTACGGATTGCAGGAAGGTGGCTGTCACAGGTCCCTTTGGCTGACTTGTAGCCTTTTTCTTTCCCTGACCCGCTCCCACTCGGTGATGTGTGTTTAGCAAGAGGATGGAGACGGGAGAAGGTCAGCTGGTGGATAAGCCTTCAGCACGGTTTTGGCAAACCCTCGTATTTTTGAGATACTGGCTTCTGGTTGTCCTTTATCATGGTACTTTCAGCCGTCGAAAATCAAGTATCTTATGCATGTTTTGAATTGCATTGTTTACACTTAGCACAAGAGAATAATGCAAGTTCAAGAAAATGCTTTCATCAGAAATGATATTGATTTACTCTGTGTAAACGTTTTGAGGCGCTTACTTAATTTGTTTTCATGCTACAGCAGCTGAAAGTTTCAAAATCGTCTCCTGTAAGCTATCAGAAAATTTAGATACTTGATTCTGGCAGTCAACCCTCGATATGTGGTAATGTGTCGGCAGATCTTTAATCTCCATTTCCATCAGCACAGGCTGAGTCTGCTGGTGTGACTGCCGTGCTGATCGTTCAGTGTCAGTTCAGTTTCAGTTTCATCAAGGACGCGTCACTGCGTGCGGACTAGACCATATACGCTACACCACACCCGCTAAGTTTTGAGACCACACTGCGCATGATTTTAAGCTGATGGATGAATGAATTAACAATTAAGGTGAGATGATTGAAGAAGAAGGTCTCGTGGCTACAACTTAGCAGATGTCTGACCTACGCGTTAGCCCAATGCGCTGATCAGACCTTGACCTAGAATTCGTTCCATTCCAGACTGGGGTAGGGAAGAGACGGACCCTGAGAGAAGCCGAGCGTCCACTCTTCGAGGTACCTCAAAGTCTGCTTTGTCGAGTACCTTCCATCCGCGTGTAGCAGTCAGTCTCTTACTGCGCGATGATGACGCATGACTTAGACTCAAGCCTAACTGTGATGTAACGATGCGTCTGAAGTCAGGTCCGGAGCAGAACATTCTTAAAAGTCAGTTTTGTCATTTGAAGATTCTGAGTGTACGAAACAGGTAAGAAAGGAGTAATAAAGCCTGAAATTTTCTGCCTGTGCTTTTATTTCTTTGTTTGACTAAATCCTGCGCTTCTTTACAGAGATTCGCATTACTCTAAACATCGCCCTACTCTGTAGATTCTAGTCTATTAGTCTATGTTCTTATTTGTTCTAGTACATTCAGAGAACAAGGGAAATAACTTTTGCCTCCATTGGGAGACCGTTACACGCCCATAACGCCAAACTATTGCTGTCTACGGCACCACTTCGTCCAGCTCAAATAGAGACGCATGATCCACAGTACGAACAAGGAAACATCCTCGTGTTCTGATTTCAACTGAATGCTCCAGCCTGAGGTATTTCTTTCAATCTCACTCACACACACATACACACACACGCGCGCGCGCGCGCACGCACACGCACGCTCGCACACACACGCTT
>CM065737.1:28865255-28875255 GCA_033310375.1 Conus canariensis | reverse complement strand
TTCCTTTCGTTTGAAGGCCTTGAATTGTAACTTTAATACTCTTTACCCTACATGAAAGATAGCTTCGTCTCCTTCAAGAATAATACCGAATTAGTTGAAATCTATGTAACTCTGTGTGTGTGTGTGTGTGTGTGTGTGTGTGTGTGTGTGTGTGTGTGTGTGTGTGTGTGCGCGCGCGCGCGTGTGTGTGTGTGTTTGTGTGTCAAGTCAAGTCAAAATTATCTTTATTGAGGGTTAAAGAATAAGCTTCTTAAGCTTAAGGGGAAGCGTCGACTGCACGCTTCGTCACTACTGAGCGATGTGGTCAACGACCCATCACCAGTTGACCTCCTGCTCTTTGTCAATGCCACCGCTTTCTCAGACAACAGAGCGCTTGTTTATTGCCACCCATGGGTGAAGGGGTGAAGGACGCGTGTTATTGTGATAGGCTGTTCAAGCAAAAAAAAAAAAAAAGAAAAGAAAGAAAAGGAAAACGGTCGGGGTTGGAGTTTTTTTTTCTTTTTTTTTTTTGAGGGGGTCTTAAGAGGAAATGTGGAGGTGGGGTCTTTTAGACATAGCTGATACCGCCGTTTTTACTATCGCTTTTTTTTGGTTTTTTGGGTTTTTTTTTTTTGACAAGTTAAATTGTCAAGAATAGAGTTTTTGGTTGTTTATTCTACGGAAAGACCTCCTCTCCCTCTCTCTCTCTCTCCCTCTCTCTTTCACTCTCTCTCTCTCTGCACACACACACACACACACACACACACACACACACACACACACACACGTGTGTGTGTGTGTGTGTGTGTGTGGTGTGTGTGTGTGTGTGTGTGTGTGTGTGTGTGTGTGAGAGACAGAAATAGAGTGAACCTCTGTGTGGTGTGTGTGTGTGTGTGTGTGTGTGTGTGTGTGTGTGTGTGTGTGTGTGTGTGTTCGTTCGTTCTTTAATTTAACGTCTATCCACCTAACAGTGATCTTAGACAGTCTGTAAGTGTTATGTGTGTGTGCATGTGATGTTTTTGGGTGTATGCATGCGAACGGTTGGTGCTGATTTTGGGCGTGCGTAGGTATGTATAATGCAATTAGGCCTAGATTAAAAAAAAAATTAAATTAAAAAAAAACACACACACCACATAACTGAATCCAAAACTATAAAAGAAACACTAAATAAGCAGCTAACACCAAGATGGGGAAAATAGCGTAGACGTTAAAGTAAATGTCCAATTGGGCTCTTAATCAGTCCTTGAACCACTTCAGAAATGTTTGATTCGTTAGAGATGACGTCTTCAAAGACTGACATCGACAGTTCAGTGTTCAACAACCAAGCAGGTAAATAGGGTTTCATTCTATCGCACAAAAAAAGTAGATGGAACGGAGTGATTTGCTGGCCACAAATACAAGTCACATGTTTATAGAATTTGGTTTTAAAGGCATCAAGCCTCAATCTAAAAATCAAACTTTTTAAAATCCTCTCTTGGTAGAGATTCTTGATACCTGTTTTATTGTCTGATATCTTGTTAAATAATATCCCTTTTTTGTTTTTGGTGCCTTTTCCCTTATTTAAAATAGAGTTCCAGGCAGCGTCTTTTAAAAGACTATAACTCTCATGTAAGGATAAAGGAATGTATATCTTTGTTAAATCAGTTTCAGTGATAGCAGCCTTTTTGGCTAATTTGTCTACCCTTTCATTAGCAGATAATCCACAGTGAGATGGAACCCAACAAAAATCGACGATAAGAACCACGTAAATGCAAAAAATGAATTAAGTGGTACACTTCTGAATAAGTTCTGCTCTCACACTTGTATTCGAAAATTTTAGAGCTTGTAGGACTGATTTTGATCAACACAAAGTAGTATTTGAAATACAGGAAATCGAAAATCAAGAAGAAAGTTTAATGCCATAAAAATGGCAACAATTTCCGCAGTAAATATGGAAATATTCTTACCTTTCTCTATTTTTAAGGATGGAATTATGAATGCTGAACCAGACAAATGATTGTCTAGTACGGAACCATCTGTATAGATTTTAAGGTGATTTATATAAGTTTCATTTATATGTGACTTAACATACGTTGGCAGCAAGGGTCCATCACTTTTTCTTAAACTTGTATAGTCTATGTCATAATTTGCTCTACTAAGTTCCCATTCCGGGATAGTGCTAAAAGACCATCGAGGAGCTACGTTTTGAGGGCAGTGCCTGCTTTTGTAAATAAGTCAGATGTGTATGAGGCTATCGATTTTAGAGAATCAATTTTTTGTGCCCGTTTAGGAAAATTTATTTCTGATTTTAATTCAGTTTCACTGGTATTAAGATTTTGTAGTGTATGACTTCTTAAAATATATTTTGCAGATGCAAGTTTCATATTTTCTTCAAAAGGCAATATTCCGATCTCCATATAAGTTCTTAAAGTTGATGTATGAACCGGGACACCAAGAACAATCTTGTAAGCTTTACTATCGATACTCTGCAACTTTTTAATTAAATATTTTGGGGCTGAAAAAAATGTCTCCTGGGCATAGGATAGTTTTGGTCGTATAAGCGCAGTACTAAATGTGTTAATACTTTACTGTCTTTACCCCAGGATTGTTGACTCACCATTTTCAAGAAATGTAAAGTTTTCTTAGCTTTTGTTAGAATAGTTTGTATGTGATAATTCCGGCTCAATTTAGAAGTTAAATTTACTCCTAAAAATTTTACAACTTTTTTATATTCAAGGCACAATCCATCTATTTGAAATGAAGGCAGAGGATTAGGATCATAACCAGTATTGAACAGAACCATATGCGATTTTTCAGCTGAAAGGGCCAATCCATTTTCAGTCATGTACTTACTAATTTTATCTAGTTCATTTTGATATATCCTTTTAATATAGTTGATTGATCTAACTGGTGTGTGACGTTTTAAAGTAACTTTCATCCATATGCAGATATCATCCGCATATTGTACTAGTTCAACAGTTTTTGATAATGATTTAGGAAGATCATGGATCAAAATAATAAACAGGATAGGAGCTATCACAGCTCCTTGCGGGATTCCCAGCTGGATATGTCTTTCATTAGAATATACATTTCCTACCTTCGTCTGTATTATTCTATCACTTACAAAGGTTTTTAAGTAATTGTACATACACCCCGAGAGACCAATTAACTTCAATTTGTTCAGAAGTTTTGAATGCCAGACTTGGTCATATGCCTTTCTAATGTCAAAAAACGTGGCAAGCACATTTTTTCTACGTGCAAACCGATGTTTAACCTGTGTTGTAATTTTTACAAGATGCTCAACTGTAGATCTACCCTTTCCAAAGCCCGCCTGTTGTATTGGTATTATACCATTTTTTTCACAATGATGTTCAAGTCTTTTTAGAATAATCCTTTCCATAAGTTTTCCCACATGTGAAGTGAGAGCAATTGGCCTGTAGTTATTTTTGTCTGATTTTGACTTGCCCTCTTTAGGGATAGGGGTTACAATTGATTTTTTCCACAGTGATGGTTGAAGCCCTTCAGACCAACATTTCTGAAAAAATAAGTTCAGAAACATTGTGAAATTAACTGGCAAATGCTTTATCATTTCATTGGAAATCGCATCTGGTCCCACTGACTTTCTTTTCGAACCAATAGAGAAAATTGCATCCTTTACTTCTTGAAATTTAAGGGGAGCGTTTGTATAGTGACTATTATTGGGACTTTTTTCGTGCGTTTCCTTATCCTCCATTTTCTCTCTGTATATCTTTTGCTTTTCAGTCAGGCCCTCCCTATTGCTATTTTTTGCAAAAATATTTGCAAATGCTTCAGCCTTTTCAAATTTTGAAGGAAACTCATTGTTTTCTAATGTTATGGGATATTCAGGAAGACTGATTCCGTTTTTCATGTCTTTTAATTTTTTCCATGTTTTCTGAAGATTTTTGTGGTTATGTATTTCATTTTCACAGAAATTTGACCAATATTGCTCCTTGACTTTTTCGATTACTCTGTTACTATGATTTTTTGCTCTGTTCTTTTCAGCAATTTTGTCAGGATCTTTCTTATCTTTTAAATATATTTTATAGGCCTGCATCTTTTTTTCTCTTGCTTCTTCACAAGTAGCATTCCACCATACATTCCCTGCATATTTGTTTGATGCATCAGAATTGCACCTTGGTATTGAGAGATCAGCTGCATGTAAAACAATATCAACAAAATTCGCGTAGCTTGTGCCAAATTGCGAATATTGTTGATTACAATTGTGAAGAGAAAATGTCTGATAGAATTTATCAGACATTTTCTCTTCACAATTGTAAGTAGAGAGCATGTTTTCAAATTTATCCCAAACTGCTTTATTATAATTATATTTTGGGATCTTATCTTTAGCGCAGTTTTGAACGGATTGTTTACCCTTAATGGTAATAATTATTGGCAAATGATCACTACCAAGAGGATCTTTGAAGGTAGACCACTCACAGTTTGGTGCTATGGCAGGAGATATAAGTGTTAAATCAATTGCTGTTGCTCGATGGTGTGAAATATCAGGTATTCTTGTTACACTGCCATCATTTAACAGACTCATTGAAGAGTTTACTATATTTCCAACAAAATGATTGTGCGTTGCTATTTTGTATTCATTATTGGAAAACGGGGCATGTGAGTTAAAATCACCTGCTATTAACCATTTTTCATGCTGGTCCGGTATAGCGCGAAGCCATTCTGTGTTTTCATTGTCAGGACCTTTTGGCAAATAAATGGAAACAACGTTTAATGTAAGTAGTTCGTTGAGTTTCAGTTTTGCTGCACATGCATTAATGTTTTTAACATTCTTTGAAAAGGGTGGCTCTATTTCAGAATATTCAAACTTTTCTTGAATATATAGTGCAGTACTAACCCTCCTTGTTTCGTTGTTAGTTTGGAGTATTGGAGGATAATAAAAGTTTTGTAATTTTGGAATTTTGTGTTCAGTTGTATTTAAAGACTGTAATATCAACACTTGATACGAATGATCTGAGAGATGTTGAATCAGTTCGTGAATATTTGTTGATATTAATCTGCAGTTCCATTGCAATATTTTCAAATTCGAATGTTTTGTCATGCTCTCTGAAGAATGAAAAAAATGTATTGTCCTAAATAGAAAAAAACCCAAATAAACAGCAACTTTTATAATATTAAAAATAGCAAATAACAAAGATAACAAACTGTGTCAATTAGCCAACCAATATAATGGTATTCGTAGTAATAAAGAATAATAAAAAAAAAAAAAACCCAAATAAACAGCAACTTTTATAATATTAAAAATAGCAAATAACAAAGATAACAAACTGTGTCAATTAGCCAACCAATATAATGGTATTCGCAGTAATAAAGAATTAATTTATGGGATTGATGTTCTTATGATAATGAGGTTAATTACAAAATGATGAGATCACAAGATGGCACCTTGTTCAAAACAAAACTAACAGTCAAAAAGGTGCTGGAATTTTGCAAAAATTATTCCACCCTCTCTCAGAAAGAAATCCCCAGAAAATGGATCAATAATCACTCAGCACAGCAAATCTGTTCATCCATGAATTGGGAGCGAACAACAGGTCGTCGTAGTACATGGGGAAGGGTCTGGGTGGGTGGTGATGGAACCTGGTTGCTTTCCTGGGCTTCCTCCAGAACAGGTCTCTCACGTGGCGCCCGATGTTAGCTGCCATCTTACTGGTTCCGAGGAAGGTGGGATGAAGACCATCCTGAAGATGTCGCGGGCTGGTTGGTAGATTAGAATGCCCCACGAAACTGATGTTGTTGAAATCAGCTAACTGTTGCATGACGAGAACTAACTGTTGCATGAACAGTTCTGCTTTGATGTTTAGATCTTTGTTTCTGGTAGGGCACACTTTGCTGACTACTACTTTGAGATCAGGATGACTCTTAACAATTGCTTTAATGTTCACAACAAAGTCTCCACAGCAGTCTTCAGGGTACTTCTTTTTCAGGTCATTTATTGCTGTGTGGATGACTAGAGCGTCATATTTCATGGGTTTTGTAGAATCACTTTCAGTCTTGAACATTCTTGGAAGCTCCTCTGTTACATACGCCTTTTTGGATGTTGCTCTGAAGCAGTACGAATTTCCCAACCTCTTGCTATCGATTTTGTTGGCTATGGAATCGTGTAGAAACAACACCTGTGGCAGATCTGATTTTACGTTCTTCTCGGAAGGTTTTTGTTCTTTGAAATTTTCCCCATGACGTAAGTGGTCGGTCTTTGCTTTTGCGTCATCAGTTCTTTTTTCTTCAGTCTTCTTTCTACCTTCGTCGTATTTCTTTCCTTCTTTCTGTGGATTTTGTTTTGCTGCCGTTTTGGATAGGAGGTTAGAAGGTGAGGGCTGTTTAGCGGACGATAACGATGTCCCAGCCTTGGCAGCTTCGGCATAAGACGCGTGTGATAGTCGGTCGGTTTCAGTCTGTGTTTCCGCGTTCTGAAACGATACTTTTTTTCTCTCTTGATTAAAATATCTTTTCATCAGTTCGGTTTGCGCCTGAATTGTGTCTTCTAGCATAGACACTTTTTTATTTAGTGTTGATACGGTTCGTTCAAGGAATATGATTCTACTTACGGCTTCTTCGTTTTCTTCTTCTTTTTTTTTTCATCGCTGATTGACTCTGCATTGTTTTTTCGGGCCCGTCCAAAACGGTCGTTGCCGACTGGAAAAGAACGTTTCCTTGTAGAAGAAGACCTCGTCCTTCTGGGGCTGGTTGTTGCGTTTTTCTCAATCGAACGTTCTTTAGCCGTCTTACTCATTAGGTTATTGCTTCTGGTTCTAGTCATCTTCTCAGAGATTTTTGCTAAATACTCAAAAGCTTTTAACCTAGTGGTTGACTGTCGCCGCCATCTTGTGTGTGTGTGTGTGTGCATACATGCTTCCCTACCTTCCGCTCAAATCAATCGTTCTCATAACCTTTATTAGCCGATAGCAACATGCTGAATCTGTGCGCGCTTTATCTTTAGGAGGAGGAGGAGTTGTTGTAGCAGCAGCACCAGCAGCCGTAAAAAGTAGTAGCAACAGCGGTAATAGTAATAGAAGTAGTAGGAGCAGCAGCAGCAGTAGCAGCAGCAGCAGTAGCTGTAGTAGTAGTAGTAGTAGTAGTAGTAGCAGCTGCAGAATCATCAGCAGAAGCAGCAGTAGCTGTAGTAGCAGTAGCAGCTGCAGAATCATCAGCAGAAGCAGCGGCAGCGGCGCTAGTGGTAGTAGTAGTAGAAGTTGTTGTTGATGTTGCTGTTATTATTTAGTAGTTAAAGTGGCAGAAGTAGGCTTACTAGTGGTAGTGGTGACCATGGTACTAGTAGTAACAGCAGCAGCAGCAGTCGTAGATGTTGTAATAGAAGGAATCGTAGTAGTAGTAGCAGTAGGAGTACGAGTAGTAGTGGTAGCAATAGTAGTAATGATAGAAGTAGGAGTAGTAGCAGTAGCAGTAGGGGGAGAGGAGGAAAACGAGGAGTGAAACCAGAAGTAGTTGTAGTAGTAGAAGTCGTAGTAGTGGTGGTGGTGGTGGTGGTTGCAACAGCAGTAACTAGTAGTAGTAGTGGTGGTGGCGGCGGTGGTGATGGTAGTAATAGTACTAGTAGTAGGAGTAGTAACTGGTTGTGGTGGTGGTGGTTTTAGTAGTAATAGTGGTAGAAGTAAGCTTAGTAGCAGTAGTAGTGGTGATGATGGTAGTAAGAGTAGTGGCAGTAGCAGCAGCAGCAGCAGTGGTAGTACCAGTAAACTTCAGAGTATCAGAAGTATCATTCTATTTGTTTCCGACTAACACAGTATTCCTGTTTTAGGTCTCAACAAAACACAGAAGAATAGAAAGGTTTCCGTGATGGCAAGGACTAAGCCAAACGACCAGAGGATGTAAGGCCTACAGCTGGACAAAGAATCAAGTGAACAAATAATAAGATGGGAGTACCTGCCAAGTGTATTGTTTTTCGTTTGCGAACGCTTGAATTGTCTTTTGGAAACAAAGCCATGGTAATATTGCTTTGGAAGTGGCCATAGCAGTGAGTCTCTCTCTCTCTCTCTCTCTCTCTGTCGTCTGTCTGTCTGTCTGTCTGTCTGTCTGTCTCTCTCTCTCTCTCTCTCTCTTCTCTCTCTCTCTCTCTCTCTCTCTCTCTCTCTCCCTCTGTCTGTCTCTCTCTGTGTGTCTCCGCCTCTGTCTGTCTGTCTGTCTGTCTTCTTCTTCTCTTCTCTCTCTCTCTCTCTCTTTTCTCTCTCTCTCTCTCTCTTCCGGTATCCGACGAGTGCCTACGTGTTTAGCAGTTGCAGTGATTTACAGGAAAGTTTTTCAAAGTTAATGTGGCAATGCAAGATAAATAAGACGGGATGTTGACGGTACATTTTCATCTCTAACTTCTCCAAGTCAGTGCGTGATGGGATTGTGCATGCATTCAACGATTTCACGTGGATTGTGTATTGTGTACCACCAACATGTAGCATGATGTGAAACAAGCCAGCATCATGACCTAGTTTCCCCTTCAGCCAACTGCCGCGCAACTGGGTACAGTTGCAGTCATGGGTCCTATCACGCGATCCATGACTCAGGACAAAGGAGCGACGCTCGGGGAACATTTTCTCGAGCGTATCACTCATACCATAGACACCCATCCAGAAAACCTTTGACACACATTCACAATCAATGCCACACTGGAGATATACATTATTTCATAGATACGTTGGTGCTCACAAACCAACCGGCATCAACAGCTCATGGACTGACCACACAACAGACCACAAAATTCATAACATAAGCTTACCCACTAACTGCACCAGACTTCAACCAGACCTTCCAGTCAACCCTTGAATTTCGGCTCAGGTCAAACCCAAGCAAAAAACTCCTGAAGATCCAAATTTACTGCACAACCAACAAAACCTAGTTCAGGGCCGGGCTTGCCAAGACTGGGTCAATGAGGAGTTCAGAACACTGCGTGCCATTGTACATATGCTGACCGCAGTGCCAGCCTCAACACACGACCGACCTGTCTCTGCAGCACTCCCTATCGCTACAGTGTGTAGTGAACACTGGCAGAAGCACTGTGCAGCTCTCACCGCTCAGGCAGGCAGACATGCCTACACAGCACCCGGTGGAGCTGGAACGTGAACCGCCCTCTTCAGAAGAAGCAGGATTTTTCTCTACCGTCTCCACGCACTAGAATTCTTCCAGCGCCTTTGTTGTGTTTCCCATATCCATCCCACACACCACGACCCTCCTTTCTCTACCTTCCTTCCATGACCATAGAGTGATTCGCCCTACATCACCATCCATCCTTGTGACATAAAACGACATCAGCTCCATCCGTTTTCCCTTTCATGACATTACACCAGCAGTAGACAATACAAACAGATTTGGCTACTTGCACGACCCGAAACACGGATAGAAGTGAGTTCCAGAAGAAAAGTAACACATACATCGAAACACGCTCGATCATACTTTTGAACAACCCAAACATGCTATTTATGGGTGAGGACCCCCTTAAGTCTACACCACATTTGTACTTGGGCTAAGTGTATTCCAAGTTACTGTGATTTAATTCATAAGAAACATTGAAGAATTATTTGACTGAAACTGTTTGCATTGTATTACTGTCTCCTACCCTTTTGTAAGCTTAACTCAACCTTTAGACAAAAGTGGAGATTGATAGTTATAGTAAAAACTCTACAATAGAGCAAACATTTGCTGGCTGAGTTCTCACACCTCTTCTGAAAGATAAGAGAGTAAATGTGTGAACTCGACAAGCCAGCCACTCCGCTGTTTAACTACAGACCAGGTTCTCTTTATTGCAGACCTGGGACCATGGTTACGCTACCAACTGTGGCTAAATCATACACAGTGGCTAGGCCAGAAACCGGGGTTATGCCAGATACCATGGCTACACCTTAAACCTGGGCTACGCTACAACCACTGGGCAAGACAGGTTGTGAAGACACACCACTGCCCAGCCATACAGCAACAGGTCTACACAGCAGGATCAGTCACCAGCCACCGGAGAGATCAACTATCCTCTCCGACTAAAGCTGAGTTATAATCCAAG
>CM065737.1:28825255-28860255 GCA_033310375.1 Conus canariensis | reverse complement strand
TCCAGGAAGAGTTGTAAATGCCAAACCAAAGATTGTGTCATCGTCGGGTCAATCCTGTTTTCAAAATAGTTCTTAATGAGTTCGCCAAACACGAAGGACGAAAAAGGAAATTGCAAGACAAACACGACGCGTTTCGACATCTTAGGTCTCCTTCAGGCAAGACAAACATCATTCCGGACCATGACACTGAGATCTCGTATCCGTCCATTCTCCGGCTGAGGGACATACAGAGAGCACCGTTTTCTGTATTTTTCACGTCCAGTATTTGTAACGCAGAAGATGACACGTTTGATCAACTTTCGTTAACCTGTGTCGTGTTGGGTATTAAATATGTGTTTTTGTACACAACCTTGGTGTGTATGTTTAATCCTCCTTAACCTTGTTTTCAGCTAGGCAGCAGTCTCTTTCACTCTCCTTCCCTGTAGAATAAGAGCTGCTGTTTTCAGACGGAAGTCTGTGTTACATTTGGGTCAGTCCAGTGACCGGGTAGATCTCCTTCTCACAGTGATATGTTTCCATACTGAGGTTTGTGTTATAGTCGGGTTGACCTGGAGGTTTGTTGTTCTTCTATGCAGAGTTACACCGGCAGCTCCCCACAGCAAGCCCCGTGCTCTAGTTTGGTCATTGCGGTGATTTGTTGTTCTCCAAGGCAGAGTCAGAAAGTGTTCTTTGACTCACGCCTGTCCTGAAGTCGCAGCAGCCGAGGTGGAGGAGTCAGGTTTGCATGTCTGAGGTCGTCATCGCCAGTGCTCTGGTTCCCTGCAAATCTGCCGCCGCAAATCTGCCATCGTTATTCATGTCAATTCACAGGTAGAGGTTTGTGACTGGCAAGAGACAAAGGTTCTGTCTGCGAGGCTGTCGTCTTTTGTCCATGAGTTGTCTTCAGGTCCAGCGAGTTGCCTCTTCTCGTGCTCCAGCAGCGGTCCACTCTCTTCACAGACCTTTGACCTGTAGGCGAACACCGGGAATAACAGGCTTCAAGACCTTTGACCGGTAGGCGAACACCGGGAATAACAGGCCTCAAGATCTTTGACCGGTAGGCGAACACAAGGAATAACAGGCTTCAAGATCTTTGACCGGTAGGCGAACACCGGGAATAACAGGCCTCAAGATCTTTGACCGGTAGGCGAACACAAGGAATAACAGGCCTCAAGATCTTTGACTGGTAGGCGAACACCGGGTATAGCAGGCCTCAAGATCTTTGACCGGTAGGCGAACACCGGGAATAGCAGGCCTCAAGATCTTTGACCAGTAGGCGAACACCGGGAATAGCAGGCCTCAAGATCTTTGACCGGTAGGTGAACACCGGGAATAACAGGCTGTAAGATCTTTGACCGGTAGGTGAACACCGGGAATAACAGGCTGTAAGATCTTTGACCGGTAGGTGAACACCAGGAATAACAGGCCTCAAGATCTTTGACCGTAGGCGAACACCGGGAATAGCAGGCCTTAAGATCTTTGACCAGTAGGCGAACACCGGGAATAGCAGGCCTCAAGATCTTTGACTGGTAGGCGAACACCGGGAATAGCAGGCCTCAAGATCTTTGACCGGTGGGCGAACATCGGGAATAACAAGCCTCAAGATCTTTGACCGGTAGGCGAACACCGGGAATAACAAGCCTCAAGATCTTTGACCGGTAGGCGAACACCGGGAATAGCAGGCCTCAAGATCTTTGACCGGTGGGCGAACACCGGGAATAACAAGCCTCGAGACCACCGTTCCTCGCGTCGCCCTCCCCGCAGGTCATGAACTGGCACGCATTTGATGCACACTTACACGTGGACGGAGAGAGAAGAGAGAGAGAGAGAGAGAGAGAGAGAGAGAGAGAGAGAGAGAGAGAGGGGAGGAGGGAAAGAGAGGAGGGAGGAAAAGAGACATGGAATGACATTAAATTCGTTCATCATGAACCGGCAATTTTATTTTCCCATAGAGAGAACAAGTCGTGAATCAGACATCAACCATGGATAGTACTATCAAATGGATACAGGTGCCAGCAAGTCCAAACAGAAAAGAAAACAGGAGCTACAATTGCCCGTTTGCCTCTTATGTGATTACAGAACACCCCAAGAAGACATGGGGCAAATGGTGATGAAAGGGTGAAAAAGGGGAGGGGTATTCAAATTCAATGTTAACAATAACGACTTCTGAGTATTTGATGCATCCATCGCAAAGCGTCTCATAATTAACGCCCACTTTTAACCACGTTTGCACTACTTACAATTTGCAACGCATTCTCACTCTCTCTTTTTTCAAGTATCAGTCACTGTTAAAACAAGAAAGGCTGTTCACTTTGCTCGTTTAAGGCAGTTTCACGTGGCTGATTTACCATAAAGAATCAGCTCATGTAGTCCAAGCCGTCTTATCGTCTGTCCCACTTCAGAGGCACTACACCCTCATCGCTCATTCCGGCTCCCCGCCCACAGCTTTTCCCTGGCTTCCTCCGCCGCAGCACCGGCATCGGGAATCCACAGGGAACAGTCAATATCAAGTCGTCAAGAAGTATCCCACAGAGGAGACACTGCGCTACCGCCGAGTCACTTCGATGGTGGTCAGTGGTGCCAGTTCTGATCCAGCTTACGGAGGACACCGCCTACTGAGCTCCCTACTGACGGCAATAGTTGCTTAGTCGCGGAGCCAACGTGAGTGAGCGTCTCCCTCCGTAGAGCGCCACCACGTCTGTCCAACGACAGTTCCCATGCACTTGCCGATACCGATGTTCTAGGTCCAAATTCACCAACTCGTACTGTGTGTCGTGATATTCATTAACATGATCGTTAACCCTGTCTTGACGTTCCCGACCTCTCTCTCTCTCTCTCTCTCTCTCTCTCTCTCTCTCTCTCTCTGTGTGTGTGTGTGTGTGTGTGTGTGTGTGTGTGTGTGTGTGTGTGTGTGTGTGTGTGTGACTAGCAGACCAACAGACCTGGTTTGATGGCAAACACCATGGCGGTACCCACGAGGCAAGGGATGAAATTGGTCACCACTATGTAGGTCAAGGCCACCACGCTGACCTTGCCGTTACACTTTGGGTCCAAGGACGCGGTGCCTGTTGATAACAACGGTTATTATACTAATGAGGGTGATGATGAAATAATGATGATAATGGCTTCATTTCCCCCCTTAACTCCATGGAGAGTCGTCGGGTGTCGCACTGCAGAACTGTTCACCAGATTTCTACAACTCTGTCCGTTGTGCTCCGGAAAGCTCTGCGAACGGTTTCTCTGCCCATTTTGCAAGGTGTCAGTTCATCGTTTGGGCTTTGTTTCTTTGAAGATTGGAGTGTGTGAGTTGTGTGTGTGTAGTGTGTGTGTGTGTGTGTGTGTGTGTGTGTGTGCGCGCGCGCGCGCGCGCGCGCGTGTGTGTGTATGTGTATGTGCATGCGTCTTTGTGTGTGTGTGTGTGGCGCGCGCGCGCGCGCGCGCGGTGTGTGTGTGTGTGTGTTTACCTTCCTCTCCGACTCCCTCTATCAACAGTTCAGGTTGGGGGGGGGGGGGGGGGAACTGTTTCAAAAGGCCATTGGATGTTATGGCGTAGCCATAGTGACGTAGTTTTCTTGTTTGACGTCAGCAGATCGGACGTGCTGCTTGATGGTCTGGCGCGGCGTTTGTCCATTGGTAAAATGATCAATATATCGGACGTTCGGAATCTTGCGCATGTCTGTGGCGGAGATTCTCTCTTTTTTTTCAAGATCTGCTGTGAGGATTCATGTGCAACGTGTCTTCTTTCCAAGAAGACTGAGGGAACACACCATTGGAAGGTTGTTTTTCCGTAACGATTTCATTCTGGGCGATGCTGATGTTGCCTTTGTTGTCCATAGAGGATCTTGTGTCTGGATCCCTCTTTGCTAATGATGGATCCCGAGTAGGTGACCAGTTGAGCGGTTCATAGCTTTTGTCCATGTACGGGTACATCGGTGGCGATGGTGGTGGTGTGATAAGCCGTCAGTGTGGTCCTCTCAACGCTGATCTGTGTGTGCCACATCTTGCTGATGTTTCATCCAGTCTGTCAGCAGGCTTGGTGAGTTTTGGTCACTGCATGCCGTGCCATCGATGTCCTTGAAGCGAAGGTTCCATGGAGACGGACAAGACACAGAGCAGGCAGACAGGCAGGCGGTGCAGACAGACAAACTCCAAAGTCAGACAGACAAACAAGCGAACAGACTGATAGACAGCCAGACAGACAGGTAAGCCAACGAACAAACAGGACCGGGAACTGCTCTCTAATCCACACTGTGCTTTCAAGTGTGCGCGGGATAAACGTGATTAAAATAAAATTGTTAGCCATCATATCATCATCATCATCATCATCATCATCGTTATGCTGATGATCGTGTCGCAGAAAATAATGATGATGATGATGATATGATAATAATAGCAACAACAAGAACAACGACAACGACAACACCAACAGTCATCATCATCATCACCATCATCATCATCATCATCATCATCACCATCATCATCATCATCGTTATACAGAGGGCAAAAATGATATTTATGACGCTGGTGATCTTATTTGGTCATAACCGTAATGATAGTCATCATATTCATCATCATCTAATCATGAAGGTAACGACAGCGAACACAATAATGATAACTCATGATAATGATACTAACAAAAGTCAGCAGCAGCAGCAGCAGCAGCGCCAGCACTATCATCACTACCACCAGCAGAACCATGATGATGATAATGATAATGAAATTATTATAAACCAGCCAGTGATCTGGCGGCTGATACTGTATGCTACTCATCAGCGACAAAAGCTGCAGGTGTTGTATAATGGATGTACCTGTGATGACGCTGCAGATAATCAGAGGCAGAATCATCATCTTCAGCATCCTCATGTACACCTCTCCCGGCAGGCCTGCACACACACGGAGTCCTATCGTTTGTAGCCCAGCCGACTGCGGTGGTCAAAGTGGGGCTCAACCCTCACTTTGTCACATCACTCTCATTTGTGTTACACAGCTTTGTGCAGTATTGTCCTACACCGTACTGTTCTACATCGCACCGTACTGTTATACTGCATTGTACTTTATAGTATTGTACTGTGCTATACCGCACCGTACTGTGATATAACGCGCCGTACTCTATAAACCGCGCTGTACTGAATTACACTACACTATGTTGTACTATACTATACTGTACTGTACTGTACTGTACTAATACTATACTATACTATACTATACTATACTATACTATACTATACTATACTATACTATACTATACCGCACTGTCCAGTATTCTGCGATACTGTATTGTGCTCTACCACATCGCTTTGTATAATACTATGCTGTATCCTACTATACCGCTTTGTGTGCTGTATTATACTGTTCTGTTCTGTCTCTACCGCACCGTCCTGTATAATACTGTACTGTATGTGCTCTTATCGCGCCATACTGTATTATACTAAAGTGTACTGTGTACTCTACTGCCCCGGACTGTGCCATACTGCGCTGTCCTGTATCATACAGCACTGAACTGTACCATGCTATACTCTGCTGTACTATACCACACTGTTTTATTGTATTGTACCATACTGTTCTGTACTATGCTGTACTGTAGTCTACCACGCTGTGTACTGTAATATATGATATTGTACTGTATTCTATTGCAATGTG
Source organism: Conus canariensis (assembly GCA_033310375.1). Lineage (NCBI taxonomy): Eukaryota > Metazoa > Mollusca > Gastropoda > Neogastropoda > Conidae > Conus > Conus canariensis. The sequence continues at coordinate 28,854,636 of CM065737.1, read as the reverse complement.
CTGGACTGAACTGTACTGTAATGTACTGTAGTTCAACCACATTGTACTGTATTTTACTACACTGTACTGTATTCCATCGCACTGTGTTGTTTTGAACTATACTGAACTATGCTGTGTTATACTACACTGTACTGGTTTCAGTTTCAGTTTCGTCAAGGAGGCGTCACTGCGTGCGGACTAGTCCATAGACGCTACACCACATCCGCTAAGTTTTGAGACCACACTGCGCATGATTTAAGGCTGATAGAGAAATGAATTAATAACTTAAACGAGAGAATTTAACAAGAGAGTCTCGTGGTTACGACTTAGCAGATGTCCGACTCACGCATTAGCCAAACGCGCTGGTCAGACTTTGAGTACCTACCTAACATTGGTTGTGTCATTTTTATCATTGTATGCGTGTATAGTGAATGTAAACATGTTTGTGTATGGATGTCTGGGCACGGGCATATGTGTGTGTGTGTGTGTGTGTGTGTGTGTGTGTGTGTGTGTGTGTGTGTGTGTGTGCGAGCGCGTGTGTGGGTGCACAATGTCCGTGCATATGCATGAGTGTGTGTGTGTGTGTGTGTGTGTGTGTGTGTGTGTGTGTGTGTGTGTGTGCGCGCGTGAGTGTGTGTGTGTGTGTGTGTGTGTGTGTGTGCGCGCGTGTGTGTGCGCGCGCGTGTGCGCGCGCGTGTGTATATATGTGCGCACGCGCACACGTATGTATGATAGTGTGTGTGTGTGTGTGTGTGTGTGTGTGCACGCGTGCGTGTGTGTGCGTGTGCAGATGTGCTGCATGCGTGTGTGTGTGTGATTTGTGGGTTTGTGTGATTATACGTACGTATCTGCATAAGTATGTGTACATGTATATATGTGTGTGTGTTTTTGTATGTGAGCGTATACGCATGTGCGTGTGTATGGGCGTACGCGTTCATGTGTATGCGTGTATGTGCACATGCGTGTGGGTGTATATGTGCGCATGCACGCATGTGCATATGTGTGCGAGGAGCGAGTGTGCATTAGCGTGCGTGTGTGTGTGTGTGTGTGTGTGTGTGTGTGTGTGTGGTGTGTGTGTGTGTGTGTGTGTGTGTGCATAACTGCGTGCGCCTTTGATTGTTTGTGGGAAAATGAATGTTCAGAAGATGACTTAGGAACAAGAACAAGAACGTAAAATATAACATACACGTGCATGCGGAGAGGCGCGCGCGCGTACACACACACACACACACACACACACACACACACACACACACACACACACACACACAGAGAACAACAACACACACATACACGCACGCACGCACGCACGCACGCACGCACGCACGCACGCACACACACACACACACACACACACACACACACACACACACACACACACACACACCAAGGCTTGCACACCCGCGTCCGTGGACTCTCTGATTAACACCCCTGCATCACCCCCCTGATGAACACACACCAGCGCACACACGTCTACAGTATACGCTAGGGTCCCTGAGAGATTCAAAGTCTTATCTCAGTTGACATGTGTTTTGATCATTTGTGTCTGTCCAGGACGGGGCAAAGCGTGATGGTATTGCTTAACTGCGCTAAGTTGATGTATTATTAGTCAGTATTAACACACCAAGGTTATCTCTGCATTCATACACGCATATGCACACTCATGTACCCACCAAACATTCACCTTTCTCTGGGAATGGGATGTCACGCATTCGTTTCTCTCCTAACACGACTGAGAACAAGAAATATAATTTCTATGCTACTTATAATTACACATGAAAAATCCAGTTACACAAAATGGAATAATCGAAACATAAAAGATCAATACTTCCTAATCCCGGGTTATGATAAAATGGCTTCATACCTGGCCAGGTTTCCACACACACACACACACACTTTCGCACCACACCACAGTTCTCGAAAAAGTCGCTTAAAGTTTTCGTCAGCACTGGGTGATGGTGACGCCCTTGGTTGACAGGCTCCAGGTTTCAGGACTGGGTCTTCGTGGTCGTCTCTGGAAACTCGACGTAGAAATCTTCTTCTTTGTCTCTTTCACCCACCTCTGGGCTTCAGACTCGGTCTTTTCTTTTTCAACTTGTCTTTTACCCTAAGACCTTGCTGTCTCTTCTGTCTCCCAGACCACGTTTCTTTCGACCCTACTCTGTCCTGCTCACGCTTCTCTCCTCCGTTCGTTTCTCCCTCGTGGTGTTCTCCTCTCCCCCCTGATGTTCTCCCTCAGTTTATATAGGAATGGACACAAAGGATTTCCCTTTGGGCCATGCCTTTGTCCACGTTACTTCTCTACCACCTTGTTCACAAGTGTACTGAATTCCCCTCTAGCTACATTCTTCCACATATCAACATTCACACATCCCTACCAAATTGATTAGCTAACAACCACTTTGCACCAGATGGACATCGAAAATTCCTGCCGACTCCGGGAGCCACTTTAACACAGTAATTATCCTAGTGAAAGCTACGATACCAACGTCCACATGCATTCAACTAGCCTGACAAAGCATCAACACAGTGCCCCACGGCAATACCATCTGAACAAGCCCAAGACTCCTGCTCTTCAAGGTCTGTTTACAAAGCGACTGCAGCTGACTGAGTATTAGCGCCCACTCCATGCTCCGAGGTCCTAGTGGTTAAATTTTCCTCGCTTTTGCTGTCGGGAAAGTTCGAACTCAGGAGGGTCCTCACTACCTTAGGTGCCATCTATCACATGACAGTTAATTACCTGACCACTTCAACCTCCTTGACACAGTTTGACCGTATGCGCTAGGTGCGGGCGCTACTGCTAATAGGCCCATTACCTATTTCTCCGCCACACGCAACATTCTTTTCCTCTAAGGCGCTTAATGCCCTTTGGGAGAGGTTTCGCTCCCTTGACACTGTTATTGGAAAGGCCCAGTATGAGTTTACCCCAATCTCTAGGAGTCTTCGCAGTGTTGGCCTTGAGATTATTCCAATGTTTGTTTGGTTGGTGATGTTTCTTGCTCTTCCTGGATGTGTGGTCACTTCCTCTCTTGATGTCAGATCTGAAAGATGATCTATAGAATAGTGGTTTTGCTCCTGTTTGCCCAAGTGATTCTTCAGATTTCTTATCACATCAGATCGGCCAAGCTGTAATCCAGTTCTTATCGTTGCCTTGCCAGCCAGCGTGTCTGCTCTCTTGTTTCCTTAAACTCCTGCATGTCCAGGGCAGTACACCCACAGGAGTGTCTCCAATGGAAGGTTGCGCATTAGTTCATGCCAAGCAGGGTTTCCCATTCCACTCTCCACTTTCTGAAGTGTGCTGGTCAATGCCGCACCGTTCTCTGTTGCACTGTGCTTTATTGTACTATACAGCACTGTACTGTACAGAGTCCTACCGTTCTGTACCATACTGCATTGCACTGTGTTGTATTATACGAGTCTATGCTATATTGTACTTTGCTATACTGAGTTGTTTTGTCCTGCACTGGAACGGACTGTAATTGTGCGCTTTGTAATACTGTTCAGAGTACTGTGTGGCGTTGTACTGTGTCATTCTCAGAAGTGCAGTGTTCTTTTGTACTCTACTGTACCGATCCATTCCGTTGACTACTGCGCTGCTGTGTACTGCAGTGCCATTACCAGTATTGTCCTACTGGTTTCCACTGCACTGCTATCAGCTGTATTGTCCTACTGATTTGTATCTGAGTGCCATCAGCTGTATTGTCCCACTGCTTTGTACTGCAGTGCCATCAGCTGTATTGTCCCACTGCTGTGTACTGTAGTGCCATCAGCTGTATTGTCCCACTGCTGTGTACTGTAGTGCCGTCAGCTGTATTGTCCCACTGCTTTGTACTGCAGTGCCATCAGCTGTATTGTCCCACTGCTGTGTACTGTAGTGCCGTCAGCTGTATTGTCCCACTGCTGTGTACTGTAGTGCCGTCAGCTGTATTGTCCCACTGCTGTGTACTGTAGTGCCGTCAGCTGTATTGTCCCACTGCTGTGTACTGTAGTGCCGTCAGCCGTATTGTCCCACTGCTGTGTACTGTAGTGCCGTCAGCTGTATTGTCCCACTGCTGTGTACTGTAGTGCCGTCAGCTGTATTGTCCCACTGCTGTGTACTGTAGTGCCGTCAGCCGTATTGTCCCACTGCTGTGTACTGTAGTGCCGTCAGCTGTATTGTCCCACTGCTGTGTACTGTAGTGCCGTCAGCTGTATTGTCCCACTGCTGTGTACTGTAGTGCCGTCAGCTGTATTGTCCCACTGCTGTGTACTGTAGTGCCGTCAGCTGTATTGTCCCACTGCTGTGTACTGTAGTGCCGTCAGCTGTATTGTCCCACTGCTTTGTACTGTAGTGCCGTCAGCCGTATTGTCCCACTGCTGTGTACTGTAGTGCCGTCAGCTGTATTGTCCCACTGCTGTGTACTGTAGTGCCGTCAGCTGTATTGTCGCACTGCTGTGTACTGTAGTGCCGTCAGCTGTATTGTCCCACTGCTGTGTACTGTAGTGCCGTCAGCTGTATTGTCCCACTGCTGTGTACTGTAGTGCCGTCAGCCGTATTGTCCCACTGCTGTGTACTGTAGTGCCGTCAGCTGTATTGTCCCACTGCTGTGTACTGTAGTGCCGTCAGCTGTATTGTCCCACTGCTGTGTACTGTAGTGCCGTCAGCCGTATTGTCCCACTGCTGTGTACTGTAGTGCCGTCAGCTGTATTGTCCCACTGCTGTGTACTGTAGTGCCGTCAGCCGTATTGTCCCACTGCTGTGTACTGTAGTGCCGTCAGCTGTATTGTCCCACTGCTGTGTACTGTAGTGCCGTCAGCCGTATTGTCCCACTGCTGTGTACTGTAGTGCCGTCAGCTGTATTGTCCCACTGCTGTGTACTGTAGTGCCGTCAGCTGTATTGTCCCACTGCTGTGTACTGTAGTGCCGTCAGCCGTATTGTCCCACTGCTGTGTACTGTAGTGCCGTCAGCTGTATTGTCCCACTGCTGTGTACTGTAGTGCCGTCAGCTGTATTGTCCCACTGCTGTGTACTGTAGTGCCGTCAGCTGTATTGTCCCACTGCTTTGTACTGTAGTTCCGTCAGCTGTATTGTCCCACTGCTGTGTACTGTAGTGCCGTCAGCTGTATTGTCCCACTGCTTTGTACTGTAGTTCCGTCAGCTGTATTGTCCCACTGCTGTGTACTGTAGTGCCGTCAGCTGTATTGTCCCACTGCTGTGTACTGTAGTGTCGTCAGCTGTATTGTCCCACTGCTGTGTACTGTAGTGCCGTCAGCTGTATTGTCCCACTGCTGTGTACTGTAGTGCCGTCAGCCGTATTGTCCCACTGCTGTGTACTGTAGTGCCGTCAGCTGTATTGTCCCACTGCTTTGTACTGTAGTTCCGTCAGCTGTATTGTCCCACTGCTGTGTACTGTAGTGTCGTCAGCTGTATTGTCCCACTGCTGTGTACTGTAGTGCCGTCAGCTGTATTGTCGCACTGCTGTGTACTGTAGTGCCGTCAGCTGTATTGTCCCACTGCTGTGTACTGTAGTGCCGTCAGCTGTATTGTCCCACTGCTGTGTACTGTAGTGCCGTCAGCTGTATTGTCCCACTGCTGTGTACTGTAGTGCCGTCAGCCGTATTGTCCCACTGCTGTGTACTGTAGTGCCGTCAGCTGTATTGTCCCACTGCTGTGTACTGTAGTGCCGTCAGCTGTATTGTCCCACTGCTGTGTACTGTAGTGCCGTCAGCCGTATTGTCCCACTGCTGTGTACTGTAGTGCCGTCAGCTGTATTGTCCCACTGCTGTGTACTGTAGTGCCGTCAGCTGTATTGTCCCACTGCTGTGTACTGTAGTGCCGTCAGCTGTATTGTCCCACTGCTGTGTACTGTAGTGCCGTCAGCTGTATTGTCCCACTGCTGTGTACTGTAGTGCCGTCAGCTGTATTGTCCCACTGCTGTGTACTGTAGTGCCGTCAGCCGTATTGTCCCACTGCTGTGTACTGTAGTGCCGTCAGCTGTATTGTCCCACTGCTGTGTACTGTAGTGCCGTCAGCTGTATTGTCCCACTGCTTTGTACTGTAGTGCCGTCAGCTGTATTGTCCCACTGCTTTGTACTGTAGTGCCATCAGCCGTATTGTCCACTGCTGTGTACTGCAGTGCCGTCAGCCGTATTGTCCCACTGCTGTGTACTGTAGTGCCGTCAGCTGTATTGTCCCACTGCTGTGTACTGTAGTGCCGTCAGCTGTATTGTCCCACTGCTGTGTACTGTAGTGCCGTCAGCTGTATTGTCCCACTGCTGTGTACTGTAGTGTCGTCAGCTGTATTGTCCCACTTCTGTGTACTGTAGTGCCGTCAGCTGTATTGTCCCACTTCTGTGTACTGTAGTGCCGTCAGCTGTATTGTCCCACTTCTGTGTACTGTAGTGCCGTCAGCTGTATTGTCCCACTGCTGTGTACTGTAGTGCCGTCAGCTGTATTGTCCCACTGCTGTGTACTGTAGTGCCGTCAGCCGTATTGTCCCACTGCTGTGTACTGTAGTGCCGTCAGCTGTATTGTCCCACTGCTGTGTACTGTAGTGCCGTCAGCTGTATTGTCCCACTGCTGTGTACTGTAGTGTCATCAGCTGTATTGTCCCACTGCTGTGTACTGTAGTGCCGTCAGCTGTATTGTCCCACTGCTGTGTACTGTAGTGCCGTCAGCTGTATTGTCCCACTGCTGTGTACTGTAGTGCCGTCAGCGATTGTCCACTGCGTGTACTGTATGCGTCAGCTGTATTGTCCCACTGCTGTGTACTGTAGTGCCGTCAGCTGTATTGTCCCACTGCTGTGTACTGTAGTGCCGTCAGCTGTATTGTCCCACTGCTGTGTACTGTAGTGCCGATCAGCTGTATTGTCCCACTGCTGTGTACTGTAGTGCCGTCAGCTGTATTGTCCCACTGCTGTGTACTGTAGTGCCGTCAGCTGTATTGTCCCACTGCTGTGTACTGTAGTGCCGTCAGCTGTATTGTCCCACTGCTGTGTACTGTAGTGCCGTCAGCTGTATTGTCCCACTGCTGTGTACTGTAGTGCCGTCAGCTCGTATTGTCCCACTGCTGTGTACTGTAGTGCCGTCAGCTGTATTGTCCCACTGCTGTGTACTGTAGTGCCGTCAGCCGTATTGTCCCACTGCTGTGTACTGTAGTGCCGTCAGCTGTATTGTCCCACTGCTGTGTACTGTAGTGCCGTCAGCTGTATTGTCCCACTGCTGTGTACTGTAGTGCCGTCAGCTGTATTGTCCCACTGCTGTGTACTGTAGTGCCGTCAGCTGTATTGTCCCACTGCTGTGTACTGTAGTGCCGTCAGCGTATTGTCCCACTGCTGTGTACTGTAGTGCCGTCAGCCGTATTGTCCCACTGCTGTGTACTGTAGTGCCGTCAGCTGTATTGTCCCACTGCTGTGTACTGTAGTGCCGTCAGCTGTATTGTCCCACTGCTGTGTACTGTAGTGCCGTCAGCTGTATTGTCCCACTGCTGTGTACTGTAGTGTCGTCAGCTGTATTGTCCCACTGCTGTGTACTGTAGTGCCGTCAGCCTGTATTGTCCCACTGCTGTGTACTGTAGTGCCGTCAGCCGTATTGTCCCACTGCTGTGTACTGTAGTGCCGTCAGCTGTATTGTCCCACTGCTGTGTACTGTAGTGCCGTCAGCCGTATTGTCCCACTGCTGTGTACTGTAGTGCCGTCAGCTGTATTGTCCCACTGCTGTGTACTGTAGTGCCGTCAGCCGTATTGTCCCACTGCTGTGTACTGTAGTGCCGTCAGCGTATTGTCCCACTGCTGTGTACTGTAGTGCCGTCAGCTGTATTGTCCCACTGCTGTGTACTGTAGTGCCGTCAGCCGTATTGTCCCACTGCTGTGTACTGTAGTGCCTTCAGCCGTATTGTCCCACTGCTGTGTACTGTAGTGCCGTCAGCGTATTGTCCCACTGCTGTGTACTGTAGTGCCTTTCAGCTGTATTGTCCCACTGCTGTGTACTGTAGTGCCGTCAGCTGTATTGTCCCACTGCTTGTACTGTAGTGCCGTCACCCGTATTGTCCCACTGCTGTGTACTGTAGTGCCGTCAGCTGTATTGTCCCACTGCTGTGTACTGTAGTGCCGTCAGCCGTATTGTCCCACTGCTGTGTACTGTAGTGCCGTCAGCTGTATTGTCCCACTGCTGTACTGTAGTGCTACCGTAGTGTCCGCAGCTGTGTACTGTAGTGCCCACTGTATTGTCCACTGCTGTGTACTGTAGTGCCGTCAGCTGTATTGTCCCACTGCTGTGTACTGTAGTGCCGTCAGCTGTATTGTCCCACTGACTTTGCGTTTCCCTTGTAGGTGCCAGCTGTTTTCTTTGTTTGTTTGTTTCTTTCTTTGTTTTCTTTTGTTTTCCTGGAGTAAATTGTCACCCAACCTTTGGAAACAATTTTGTTAATAACTTCCTGTTTTTCTTTCACACTCTTTGACTTTGTCTCTGTCTGTCTGTCTCTGTCAATCTATCTATCTCCTCCCTCCCTCCCCCCTCCCTCCCTCCCTCCCTCCCTCCCTCCCTCCCTCTCCTCTCTCTCTCTCTCGCTCGCTCCTCTCTTCCCTCCCTCCTTCTCTCTCTCTCTCTCTCTCTCTCTCTCTCTCTCCTCTCTCTCTCTCTCTCTCTCTCTGTGTGTTCTTTTTTTGGTTTTTTTGGATGATGCGATTTTCGTCCCTGCATGGTAAAGTCCTGAAATAGCCCTGTGCGTCGGTTGGGATACAATGAAACTGAAACTACCTGATCTGGACACTAGAGTAGTCAGAACCTCGCACGAACATGAATTACACACGCAGGCAACCCACCTTTCGCACGGCTGACCACCTAAAACCACACATACACAAATGTTAGAAACTGGAATGAACAAAGTTAATAGACAGCAGAGCGTAAACAAAGTGGGTCAAGAAAAACCTTATCGAATATTACACGGAGACAAAAGAGGGGAAATAGAGAAAAGTTTTTTTTTTGTTGTTAGAGGATGGGGGAAGGGAGGGGTGCGGCCCTGAAATGAGGGATAGGATGCACCATCAAAAAAGACAGAAAAAAAGAAAAGAAGAATAAAGGTGCATTATGGACTGCATTCATCCCAGTAGTCCAATTCGCCCCACCCTTCCCTTCCTTTCCTCCAAAATGAAACGAAGGATGTGACGCACGATGAAAATAGAAAGACTGAGAACAAAGTAAAATGAAAAGGAGGGAAAGGTTCTTCATGGATTGCAACCACCTCAGCGCCTCCCCCCCCCCCCCCCACCCCCCCCCCACCCCCGCCTCCATAATTCCCTCCTTCCCCAAGGGAAAGAAAAACAAGTAAGGAAAGAAAAAACAAAACAAAAAAACAACACAGAAACACACACGCACGCACACACACACACAACACACACACACACACACACACACACACACACACACACACACACACACACACACACACACAACACTGCTCGTCCTACGCAGCAGACAGACAGACACAGCAGAAGAGCATCATGTGAGATCACGGGCGCGAAATTGGCCCAGTGCGTCTGCAGTCCACTACCTACGTGCCTCGTCTTATTATATATTATATTATATATTATTATATTGCGTATTTACATAGCGCCTATCCTCGGTCACAGACCAAGCTCTAAGCGCTTTACAATAAACACACTACCTCACTCACTCAACGGGCTGCCTACCCAGGTAGATCCGGCCGAAGAGCAGCCTACTGGCGCTCATTCAGTCGTTTCCCGTACCATTCAAATATCAGTCACTCATTTTCATTTAGCCCTCCAGTTTCTCACATAGGATGCATGCGATGTTTATACGTGTCCTACATTTCCACCGGTACACGATGGCACACGATAACAGTAAGTGACAATTTGTGTGGCTTGGTAAGAAATACCAGGCGGCTATCTTCAATCTACATCAATTTTGCCAGGGCAGCGGGGAACCCCCCTGCTCTTTTCGATTTTCAACTGCCGTGGGTTCTTTAACGTCTGCAGGGGGCCAGGAAAGCATACGGGTCCGACTCGCTTATAGTCCTCATCCGATAGACTTGACGTTCAGTTCGATTTGTCATTCAAACTGGGAAAGAAAGTTTGCCCACGAACATTCCTCCTTCTCAAATCTCTCAACAATTTAGTGAGTTCTTTGTTGATAAAATCAGAACCATCGTGACAATCTTGATGCAAATCCTTCCCAACCAATTCTTTACGATAAATACTGTGGACCACCTTTTTGTACTTTTCATCCTGTGGATGAAAAACTGATCGGCGATCTCATAAGTGAATCCTCCAGCAAAAGTTGTGTCCTTGACCCCATCCCTACTTCCCTCCTTAAACGGTGTGCCTCTCATTTGATTCCCGTGATTACTAACATCTAAACAAATCTCTCTCGTCAGGCATAGTGCCTCCTCAGTTTAAGCAGGCAATGGTTACCCCTCTCTTGAAAAAACCAGGACTGGACCTTAATAAGTTAAAGAACTATAGACCGGTGTCCAACCTCCCATTCCTCTCAAAAATCCTTGAAAGAGTTGTGCTGAAGCAGCTTCAGACTCATCTTTCAGACCATGGTCTTCTTGAGGCCTGTCAGTCTGCTTATAGGAAGAATCATAGCACTGAGACTGCTGTATTGAGCGTACTGGACTGTTTACTGTGCAAATCCGACAGTAAACTTGTTTCTCTCGTAGCCTTGCTTGATCTGAGTGCTGCCTTTGATACGCTAGATCACACTATTACTTGAAAGGCTTAGGGTCACTTTTGGTGTTGATGGGATAGTTCTCCAGTGGTTCGAATCATACATCAAAGATAGGTCGCAGGCGGTGGTTGTGGGTGGTGTAAGGTCTACTTTGTCATCTCTTTTGTATGGAGTACCACAGGGGTCAGTATTGGGCCCAGTGTTGTTTACATTGTACTCACAGCCCTTGTCGGATGTTATCTCGGACCATGATTGTGATTTTCACAAGTATGCTGATGACACTGAGTTTTCTAAGAGTGGCACACCTGATGAGTTTGTTTCTGTTCAATCTGGGGTGTCTCGGTGTATCAGCAGTGTGCAAGAATGGATGACAAGTAATAAGCTTAGATTAAATTGTGTAAAGACAGAAGTCATGCCCGTTGGAACCTCCTCCTGCCTTAAACTCGTTGAGTCAGAGTCAATGGTTGTTGATGGTACTGAATTGCCTTTCAATAACTCTGTCAAATAACTTGGTGTTACCATTGATCAGTGTCTGACCGTGCAGAATCAAATATCTGTAGTCTGTCGCTCATCCTTTTTAGAGCTGAGACGTATTGCTTCCATCGGACGCTTTATATCCAGGGAAGTAGCTGTCAGGCTAGTCTGTGCCACGGTGATGTCAAGATTGGACTACTGCAACTCTGTTTATGCTGGGTTTCCCGCAGAACAGATTGCTCGGCTGCAGAGAGTCCAAAATAGCGCTGCACGACTTGTTTTGAAGAGGAGGTGTGAGCACATCACTCCCATGCTGATCGAACTGCACTGGCTTCCCATACAGTATCGGTGGCAATTTAAACTGGCAGTTCTTGCTTTCCGCCACTTCAATGAATCTCTTCCTCACTATCTCTCTTCTTCTCTCTGCACCTACCAAAGCTCTCGTACCCTTCGCTCTTCTTCACAAAAACTTTTGAAAATCCCTAATCGTTCTCTTAAATCTGTTGGCGAAAGAGCCTTCAGTTTTAGAGCACCTTCTATTTGGAATTCCCTCCCTGAAGACCTTCGTAATCAGCCTACTCTTTCTTCTTTTAAATCTCAGCTCAAAACGTACCTCTTCAAAAAAAGCCTATTCTCTTCTGTAGATGACTAGATCTCTCCTAAATTCCTCCACAACTTGTTCGGTGAGGCAGTTTATGCATGTAGGTGCGTTTTGCCATTGTGTATTTTCTTTTTGCTGTGTGCATGAATATTGTATGAATAAGTGCAAATGGTGGATGTAAGTGCATTGAGTTGTACAACAAGAAATGCGCTATATAAGTATTATACATTATTATTATTATCAAAGAAAGGGCGAGAAAGGCAGGGCTCGAACCCACGCTCTTCTCACACGTTGGATTGGCAGGCGAACGTCTTAACCATTCTGCCACCTTTCTTCCCAGTATACTGCACCTTTTGCACACACACATCCATAGATATTGCCACAGACAATCCAAAACAAGACTTGATGAGCACGTTCTCTCTTCTCCTCCCACACGCTCGTAGCTGTCTGGTGGTGGCACTGCCAAAACTGTTCTTGCCATTCAGGCAGAGCAAAACGTGCTGGTGGACTTAAGGTACAACATTACCCCTAAAACATATCTGACCAACGAGTTTGAAGTTATGGCGTGTTCAAAGTATTTCCAATGTATGTAATGTATGTATGTATGTACGTATGTACTTATGTATGTATATTTCAACACAAAAATCGAATAAAACAAAATACGACAAAAAATGAAGAAAAGTAACAAATATTGTTTCAAAAAAAAGTAGCAAGAGGAAAGCACATGCTGTCAACCTTTTTCAAGTTATAATAGAGAGGGGGGTAGAGAGTAGAGACATAGAGAGAGAGGAAGAGAGAAGGAGAGAGAGGGGAAAGGGAGGGAGAGAGAGAGAGAGAGAGAGAGAGAGAGAGGAAGGGAAGAGGGACAGAGAAAGAGAGAGCGAGAGAGAGAGAGAGAGAGAGAGAGTTGTGTGTGTGTGTGTGTGTACATGTGTGTGTGTGTGACGTGTGCGTTGTGTGTGTGTGTGTGTGTGTGTGTGTGTGTGTGTGTGTGTGTGTGTGTGTGTGTGTGTGTTCCTCCAATGGTCTCAGTTCGATCAACTTTTGGACGCTGGAGGGAAAAGCTGTTGAGATTACCATCATTGATTACTCATGTTATTCAAAACAGGCTGGTCAGTTAAAGAAATTGATGAAGGATTTTAAAGTACTGCTACATCATTTTGGCATAAAGCTTGGTGCCCGTGAAAGAAACTATGTACTTCAAGTAAATTTGGTGGACGAGTGGAAACTGTGTCTCTTCTAATGATAATATGGAGTCAGTTAGATCATGCAGTAAGACATGGTCAGCATCTTGTGAATCGGTGTCAGTATCTTCTCTCTCTCTCTCTCTCTCCTCTCTCTCTCTCTCTCTCTCTCTCTCTCTCTCTCTCTCTCTCTCTGTTCAGCATCCTGTGAATCGGTGTCAGTATCTTCTCTCTCTGTTCAGCATCCTGTGAATCGGTGTCAGTATCTTCTCTCTCTCTCTCTCTCTCTCTCTCTCTCTCTCTCTCCTCTCTCTCTCTCTCTGTTCAGCATCCTGTGAATCGGTGTCAGTATCTTCTCTCTCTCTCTGTTCAGCATCCTGTGAATCGGTGTCAGTATCTTCTCTCTCTCTCTCTCTCTCTGTTCAGCATCCTGTGAATCGGTGTCAGTATCTTCTCTCTCTCTCTCTGTTCAGCATCCTGTGAATCGGTGTCAGTATCTTCTCTCTCTCTCTGTTCAGCATCCTGTGAATCGGTGTCAGTATCTCTCTCTCTCTCTCTCTCTCTCTCTCTCTCTCTCTCTCTCTCTCTCTCTCTCTCTCTCTCTCTCTCTCGTGTTCACATTGTGAAGGTGTTCAAGTACTCTACTCTCTCATCTTGGTGCCAAAGCATCCAGTGAAATGGTGACATGGAACTTTCTCTCTCTAATGATAATCTGGAAGTTCAGTAGATCTGCCTAAGTCTGGTCAGCATCTTGTGAATCGGTGTCAGTATCTCTCTCTCTCTCTCTCTCTCTCTCTCTCTCTCCTCTCTCTCTCTCTCTCTCTCTCTCTCTCTCTGTTCAGCATCCTGTGAATCGGTGTCAGTATCTTCTCTCTCTCTCTGTTCAGCATCCTGTGAATCGGTGTCAGTATCTTCTCTCTCTCTCTCTCTCTCTCTCACATCCTCTAATCTTCTATCTTCTCTCTCTCTCTCTGTTCAGCATCCTGTGAATCGGTGTCAGTATCTTCTCTCTCTCTCTGTTCAGCATCCTGTGAATCGGTGTCAGTATCTTCTCTCTCTCTCTCGTTCAGCATCCTGTGAATCGGTTCAGTATCTCTCTCTCTCTCTCTCTCTCTCTCTCTCTCTCTCTCTCTCTCTCTCTTTCACATCCCTTGTCTTCTCTCTCTCTCTCTCTGTTCAGCATCCTGTGAATCGGTGTCAGTATCTTCTCTCTCTCTCTGTGTTCAGCATCCTGTGAATCGGTGTCAGTATCTTCTCTCTCTCTCTGTTCAGCATCCTGTGAATCGGTGTCAGTATCTTCTTCTCTCTCTCTTGTGTCTTCTGTCTTCTGTCTGTCTGTCTGTCTGTCCTCTCTGTTCAGCATCTTATAAATCGGTGCCAGTATCCCCCCCCTCCCTCTCTCTCTCTCTCTCTCCTCTCTCTCCTCTCTCTCTCTCTCTCTGTCTTTGTTCTGTCTGTCTGTCTGTCTGTCTGTCTGTCTCTCTCTGTTCAGCATCTTATAAATCGGTGCCAGTATCTCCCCCCCTCCCTCTCTCTCTCTCTCTCTCTCCTCTCCTCTCGTCTCTCTTCTTCTTCTCTCTCTTTCTCTCTCTCTCTCCTCTTCTCTGTCTGTCTGTTTGTCTGTCTGTCTGTCTGTCTCTCTCTGTTCAGCATCTTATAAATCGGTGCCAGTATCTCCCCCCCTCCCTCTCTCTCTCTCTCTCTCTCTCTGTCTGTCTGTCTGTCTCTCTCTCTCTGTTCAGCATCTTATAAATCGGTGCCAGTATCTCCCCCTCCCTCTCTCTCTCTCTCTCTCTCTCTCTCTCTCTCTCTCTCAATGCCAAAAAAAAAAAGGTTTACATTGTAGGTGGTGTGTTTCTGTAGTGTGGGGTACCTGTAATCTTAGCTACGTTCGTCTTTTTTCCCCTTCAATTTCATGGTGTTGTGTTTTGCTCTATATTCGTAACTTTTTAAATAGTGTCCAACCGTTGATTTTGTCACACGTGTAGTTCTAAACAATTTGAACACATTGTACACATTAGCGCGTAGCTGTTTAATTTTGATTGTCTGTAGTATCGTTTATCTTTGGAAAATAGATGTTTATATAATGCGGGAGGGGGGGGGGAGGGGGTGCACGTATCAAGCCGTACCGCACAATGGACTGCTAGTGCCCGTTACAGAGGGTCAACTTCCTTGATCTAGTTGCCAAACTATGGGTTATCAAACTGCACCGAGAGAAAAGAATGTGGGGCTTCCTGGAACAAAGACAAGCAAATGGACTATAGTTGCAGAAAACCAGAGGCACTCAGTGAAGAAAGTTTTCTTTGAAAATTAAAGTGTCCAAGATTGGAGCAAGAATTGGGAAAATTACTGGCACGATTTCCGGAGTTCGGGCGGGGGGGGGGGGGGGGGGGGCACATCTTATCCTGTAAGATTTCCTGGCATTCGTACAGGACAGAATGGGAGACGAAGCAAGGAAGAAGCTATCTGGATATTCATTATTCAAAAACCCATGCTTGCATGAGAGAGAGAGAGAGAGAGAGAGAGAGAGAGAGAGAGAAGAGAGAGAGAGAGAGAGAGAGAGAGAGAACTCGAACTATCTAACTCGAGCATTTTAATGACTTATGGCGTGGTGGACACTGTTGTCACAGGGTGAATGACGTTACAAATCATGTCAGAAAAGAAGTCATACTGAAAACTACCATCTGACAAAAGTCTTACAGACATTAACATGGATGTGACAAAAGCTTATTTGTTTTCCATTCCATCCGTAGACATCACATATTCTGGGGATTTTTTTTCTTTTAACTTATCACAATGTGAACTTTAACAACAACTTGATCGGGTTTTTTTTCCTCCTTATTTCAAAACATTTGAACAAGAACCAAGTTAGCTGAATGATGATATTAGTATCACACGTCAAAACTTGTGTCAGATACTGGTTTTCGAAATGAGGCGGGATTGTTTTGAAAATATTGGGACGAATGTTGTTGTATTGAGAACACTGAAACAAAAGATGTTTTTCTTTCTCTATTACACCCGTAGAGAAGAGAAAGTCAGTCATTCTCGCTGAAGTTTCTCGCATGAAACGAACGCTCTGAGAGTTTATGTCGCTGACCCTTAATGTGAACGCCATCAGAGTTTCTAAAGCACTTTATCTTTACTTCAGAAAAAAAATGTTTTCCGGTAGAAGCATGGTTTTTGATGATCTATACAACATGAGATGTCTACTTTCTCTCATGTCTGCAAACCGTTTCCGTTTCCCTACGTCTGTAATTCTTTGTTCAAAACCAGACGGAAACATTAAATCATTTTCCACAGTTTGGTGTAACCAAACAAAATGGAAACCCAGCGTCTCTAAAAGTATCCTAAATTTTGTGATTCACTTTATTTTCTCTTGGCTGTCCGGCTTACTGAATAGCATGTAAGCTTGCTCGGGTAGGCGATTTGTATCCATCTTTATAACACGCAACCAGTGTTTCACTGCTGTTCTGCAATAGTTCACTTCAAGGGGATATCGTCCTAGTTCACCTCAGACCTAAGTGATGGTGTGTGCACAGGCGCAGTCAAGAACCTTTTGCAGGCATATGAATGGTCCGAGAACCTTTTGCAGGCATATGAATGGTCCGAGAACCTTTTGCAGACATATGAATGGTCCGAGAACCTTTTGCAGACATATGAATGGTCCGAGAACCTTTTGCAGGCATATGAATGGCCCGAGAACCTTTTGCAGGCATATGAATGGCCCGAGAACCTTTTGCAGGCATATGAATGGCCCGAGAACCTTTTGCAGGCATATGAATGGGCCTTTTCTACCTCACTGTTGTCCTGCAAAGGTCTCCAGATTTCCTAGAAAGTCCGTTGTAAGCTTACCACTGTGTCCAACAGTCTGAACAACGTGTTTCTGGTCATAATATGGATTCGCTTCACTTAGCAGATACTGTCAGCAGTTGCTCGTTTACCTTTGATCGCTAGGTGCTTGCCCGCTTGAAAAGCACCCATGGTCTTTGTGAAAGTGGCGTAAAAGAGAGAGAGAGAGAGAGAGAGAGGGAGAGAGAGAGAGAGAGAGGGAGAGAGAGACAGACAGACAGACAGACAGACAGACAGAGACAGAGACAGAGACAACGAGAGAGAACGGCGAAAATGAATCAGTTTAGGTCAAGGCTCTAACTGAAGGGAGACATATACAGAAAAGACAGTAAGATTATAATGCACAGAGAGAGGAGAGAGAGAGAGAGAGAGAGAGAGAGAGAGAGAGAGAGAGGAGAGAGAGAGAGAGAGAGCGATACGTAACCATAATTAGTTCAGCGGCCTGGTCTGACGTGTTGACATCTTTTCTCTCTCCTCTGAGAACGGGGCAATCGGGTATTCCCACTTAGTGATTGGTTTGCTAAACGTTAAAAATGTTCGCAGTGCACGAAGGAAAACATAACTGATGTAAACATGAAGTGAGTGGGGAGGTGCAAGCCGCCGTCTATGGACAAGTCGACATATGCATGTGTGCCAGGCGATTTGGTAACGCAAACACCATTTGTTTGAAATCACTGCATTTTACTTTTTTGCAAAATTGAATTTTAAGAAATGATTTGAGAAAATACAGATGCGCCAAAAGAAGACAGCGCGCAGAGAAGTCAACACATAAGTGACACACATCTGTAGGACACGAAAACACAAAGACAAAATATTCCTTACAATTTGCAGCAGTTTAAATGAAAGCGAAAGAAGAGGAAGAAGAAACTGTTTTACTATGGAAGCAAAATTTCTTCCGTAACTTACTATTCATCTAGTACACACCAACAAAAATGATAACTTTCGCTTTACTTAAAAGAGATGGGAATAAGATTGTGATATGTTGACATGCATAATCTGAATGACAAAAATGAAAACGTCAGCAGTTATGGATAAGAGATTGGTTTGTTCCGTATTTATGGCCAGATTGGATACATGGAACAGTAGGTAGTGTAGCTGATATTGAACATTCTTCCAGTAGATGTTATCTGCGGCGGTACCGTTTTATCACCGCTAAGTCTTCGATCATTGAACTGAATGTGCACAAACACACACACCTTCGACAAATGCAAATATAAAGGAGTATTTTTTTTTAACCCTCAAAACTCTTACCACTCATTTGAACGTCTTTGTCATGCGCTCCAGTCAAGAGGAGTGCGCATGATGGATTTTTGTGAAATGAACGGCCAATGTCAAACGTTATTGTCAATCATTTCACTATACTTGACAGTCTTCTAGGGTTGAACTGTAGTAAAAAAGGGTTCTGTCGTCGATCAATTTTACCCGCGCGTCGCTCAAGGATTTGTAAAAGAAAAGAGAGCGTTGGCGGGAAAATTAGGGAGAGCGCAGAGAGAGAGAGAGAGAACCAGCGCCGTTAGCCTTGCAGTTTGGGCTTAGTTTAGAGAAAAAGGTTATTATTAGTTTTGTGAGACAAAGGTCTCAATGTGATAAACAAGCTTCTTTGTATTGCCGAGCTCTTGTTGGCGAGTTTGCGCAGATAGTACAGTAAGTTCTGCTGGGCGAACAAGTTTGGTCATTCTATCCAAACAAAACAAAACAAACAAACAAACAAAAAAAATCGAACTTTGAAATTATTTCCAAATTGTGCCCCGTTCGCACATCAGGTAGGTAAGGTGTTCACTACCAGAGTGAGGACATTGTTGATGAGTTCTGTTTTTCTTCGTTTATTTTGTTTATATAAGTTTCTTGTCGGTTCTCAGACAAGAACCTTGTGTTGAGTTAGACTTCGTTTATTTTGATATAAGTTTCTTGTCGGTTCTCAGACAAGAACCTTGTGTTGAGTTAGACTTCGTTTATTTTGATATAAGTTTCTTGTCGGTTCTCAGACAAGAACCTTGTGTTGAGTTAGACTTCGTTTATTTTGATATAAGTTTCTTGTCGGTTCTCAGACAAGAACCTTGTGTTGAGTTAGACTTCGTTTATTTTGATATAAGTTTCTTGTCGGTTCTCAGACAAGAACCTTGTGTTGAGTTAGACTTCGTTTATTTTGATATAAGTTTCTTGTCGGTTCTCAGACAAGAACCTTGTCTATGGTGTGTTAAATCAAAGTGACGCCAGTCACGAGGCTCGTTAGACAGGTGCCCGACAAGACCGACACGACTACTCTCGTAAACGTGGAGGAACCTTACAACTACGCTCTCGTGGATGGAAGAGTACTACACTCTCGAAAGACGATAATCATTTATGCCTAAGATGTGGAAACAAACCCTCAAGTTTATAAAAGGGTGGACGTCCTTTTGAGATGTGTTTGTAAACAAGTGAAAAAGACTGTGATGAAAAGCCGACATTTGTCAAAGGGTGACAGCGTTGATTAATCGGCGTAATGGGAAAAAATAGTCGCAATATGATTTCTAATTTTTGAAGTGTGTCAAAGACGATGCTAGACTTTTGTAATTTGTAAAGCGCCCTGTTGTGTAAAGGGACTGCTGGATTTGAACAACGTGAAATAAATTTTGTGACTGTAAAGTATCCAAATTGTGAAAGAGGGACAAATAGCCACGAAAGCCGTTAAATAAATTTGCAATTTGCACCTGTGATGTGAGCATCAGAAATAGAAAGAAAGAAAAAAAATATATATATAATTGTTTTCTACTTTGCATTATTAAGTTTGTTTGTGAAAAATACCCACAAAGAAGATAAAGAGTAAATAAAACTCTGGTATAATTGATTTATGTATATATTAGAGGGGAGAAAACAAAAATTATTGTTTTGATCTTCATAGTGAGTGAATGGAGTCAGACTGCGCTGCATGTGGATGATCATGACGTCTGTGTGTATGCATGGTGTATGCATGTGAGTACGGTCGTGTAATAGTCTTTTTTCCCTTCATCTTCGCAGTATCAATTCTTCTAAAGGAAAGCATCGTTTACACAAACTCTCTCATTTGTTCTCTTAGTCTTCCTCGCACTCAATCCGAGGTGTTCTAATTAATCATACTATTCCAAATTTACCGACTTCGCCAGTCATTACTTACCAATCCAAATAACGGCGTCCACAGAAGGTTGAAAGGTTCGAACCCCAAGCCCTGTCAGAAACCCCACCAGCACCCCAGCGACTGTCAGAAGAACCAGGAGATTGGTGCGCAGGAAGTCCGTACACCATCCCGTCGTGCAACAGTACTTCCTGTCCAGCGCCATCTGTCCGGAAGTGCGTATGATGACTGCCTCAGTCAGTTATTATAGGTGCTGTGGAAGTATGACGAATGAAATTATGCATTCGTATTCATCGTTTCCATGGGACGAGAGGAATTTGCTAATGTGTACTCGCCAGTTGTTACAGACACTGTAGGAGTAAGATTAAATGAAATTAGGCATAGGTATCCATGGTTTCCGTGGGACGAGAGAAATTTGCTGATGACTTGTGTTCACGTGGTTATCAGATAAAATCTGGAGAACTGTTCAGAATTTTGAACAAATGATGTTTGAACACGCGCACAGACCTGACAACACCCACAAGACAGTGCAAATTTCGACGGTATGTGTTGAAAGAATTTTGAGAAGAAAAAAAAGCGAAGTAAAAAAAAAAGAAAGGAAGACTGAAAACTGAAGCACACACAGAAAGAAAATACAAGGTGGAAAGGGGACAGAAGAAGAGAGAGGAAGGGTGGTTTAGAAGGGGATGACTTGTTACTCAAATCGAATAATCGGCACCGCCACAGAGAAATGGGACGCAAAAGCAAACAAGAAACCAGCAAAGAAACGAAACAGACAAACAAAATAGAGAAGCAGGGAACAACAGCCCAAACAGTAGCAGGGGAAAATCTAACTCTGTACACAAAAAAAATCAAACAGGCAGGAACATCACTGAGAATACAAAGACAAGAAACAGAGTGTAAAGGAAACTTCTTTCATATCAAATACAAAGCACGCACGTGAATTTTAAACCAATATGTCCGATTCAGGCGTCACAAAGAACGTACACGAAAAGAAAAATGCGCCAAACAACGCTCCCTAGATTGCAGGTTGCGTTATTTCTCGTGAACTCGGATATGGCCCCTAGCGGTCGGCCGGGCTATTCATAATGTGAACAAGTGAGCGTTGTTTCTCAAGCTGACAAAAAAGAACCTAACAGAACCTCTTCCGTTTCCCAACTTTACATACCCTGATAACCAAAGGGGAGGTAGAAGAGGATTTATAGCAAGATCAATTTAGTAGTCATAGTAGTTGTAGTGGTGGTGGTAGTAGTAGTAGTAGTTGTAGTGGTAGTAGTAGTAGCATCAGTTGCAGTAGTAGTAGTAGAAGTGGTAGTAGTAGCAGCAGTAGTAGTAGTGGTAGCAGCAGTAGTAGATGTAGTAGTAGTAGTATCGCAATTTTTTATGTCCCCTAAAGGCCGAAGCAGCATGAAACACACAGATGTCTCGAGAGAGTCCGGACGCGCAGTTGCATGATTTACAGCATGATCACGTGCGGCCCTTTGATTTTCAGTGTTTCTCAAATGCGCAACGTGAAATTTTGGCACAGCATTTTTTTTTTTTTCTGCCACAGGTTCGCAGTGTCACGGGTCTATCATACCACGGTCCCGTTATGGCATAGTCCCGTGTGCCAAAGGTCCGCTATATGCCACAAGTCCGCTATGCCACAGGTCCGCTATGCCAGAATTCCGCTACATCATAGGTCCACTATGCCACAGACTCGCAATGCTACAGATCCACTTCGTCACAGATTTGTTTTGTCACAGGTCTCCTATGCCACAGGTTTGCCGTGCCACAGGTCCCTTTTGTCGCAGTTTGTCACAGGTCCATTAAGCAACGGGCCTGCTATGTCATAAGTCCACTATATCACAAGTCCGCTGTGCCATAAGTCCACTATGCCTCAGGCTTGCAATGCTACAGCCCCGCTTTGTCACAGGTCCGTTTTGTCACAGGTCCATCAAGCCACAAATCTGATATGTCATATAGTCATCATGCCGCAGCTCTGTTGTCACAGGTCTGTTGTTTTACAAGTGCGCCGTGCCATAGATCCGTTAGACAACATGTCCGCCGTGCCACAGGCACGCTATGCCATAATCCTATTCTGCCGCAGGTCCACTATGCCACAGGACTGCTGTGCCAAAGGTCCACTGTGACAAAAGTCCGCTGTGCCAAAGGTCCGCTGTGTCAAAGGTCTGCGTATTTCACATGTCCGATATGCCAAAACTCAATTCTGCCACTGGTCCACTATGTCACGGGACCGCTGTGCTAAAGGTCCACCATGCCACAGGACCATTGTGCCAAAGGTGCGCTATGCCACAGGACTACTGTGCCAAAGGTCCACTATACAACAGGACCACTGTGCCAAAGGTCCACTATACCACAGGACCACGGCGCCAAAGGTCCGCTATGCCACAGGATCGTTGTGCCAAAGGTCCGCTATGCCACAGGACCGCTATGCCAGACGTCCGCTATGCCACAGGACCACTGTGCCAAAGGTCTGCTATGCCACAATTTCATTCTGCCGCAGATCCGCTAGACCACTCGTCCGTTATCTCACATGTCTATTACGCCACATAACTAAGATGTCACGGGTTCACTATGCCACAAGTCTGTTATGCCATGTGTCCGTCATACCACCGGCCCGTTTTGCCACAGCCCATTTCTGTTTTACCTCCGCCCGTTTTGCCACAGCCCATTTCTGTTTTACCATCCGCCCGTTTTGCCACAGCCCATTTCTGTTATGCCATCGGCCCGTTTTGCCACAGCCCATTTCTGTTTTATCATCCGCCCGTTTTGCCACAGCCCATTTCTGTTTTACCATCCGCCCGTTTTGCCACAGCCCATTTCTGTTTTATCATCCGCCCGTTTTGCCACAGCCCATTTCTGTTTTACCATCCGCCCGTTTTGCCACAGCCCATTTCTGTTTTACCATCCGCCCGTTTTGCCACAGCCCATTTCTGTTATGCCATCGGCCCGTTTTGCCACAGCCCATTTTCGTTATACCACCGGCCTGTTTTGCCACAGCCCATTTCAGTTATACCACCGGCCTGTTTTGCCACAGCCCATTTCAGTTATACCACAGGCCCCTTTTGCCACAGCCCATTTCCGTTATACCACCGGCCCCTTTTGCCACAGCCCATTTCAGTTATAGCATCGGCCAGTTTTGCCACAGCCCATTTCCGTTACAGCATCGGCCCGTTTTGCCACAGCCCATTTCAGTTATAGCATCGGCCCGTTTTGCCACAGCCCATTTCAGTTATACCACCGGCCCGTTTTGCCACAGTCCATTTCCGTTATAGCATCGGCCCGTTTTGCCACAGCCCATTTCAGTTATAGCATCGGGCCGTTTTGCCACAGCCCTTTTCAGTTATACATCGGCCCATTTTGCCACAGTCCATTTCCGCTATAGCATCGGCCCATTTTGCCAGAGCCCATTTTAGTTATAGCACCGGCCCGTTTTGCCACAACCCATTTCAGTTATAGCACCGGCTCGTTTTGCCACCTCCCATTTCGGTTATAGCACCGGCCCGTTTTGCCACAGCCCGTTTCAGTTATAGCACCGGCCCGTTTTGCCACAGCCCATTTCAGTTATAGCATCGGCCCGTTTTGCCACAGCTCATTTCTGTTATGCCACAGACCTGTTATGCCACAGCCCATGTCCATTATGCCACAGACCTGTTCTGTCAGAGATCGGTTATGCCACAGGTCCGTTACACCACCGGCTCGTTTTGCCAAAGGCCACATACCTCGCGTGTTCTGAGTGTTTTGTTGTTGTTGTTGTTGTTGTTGTTTTTTAGGAGAGGGGGAAGTAGGAAGGGGGAAAGAGGTGAGGGTGTGGGAGGGAAATGGTGGAGGTGAGGCGAGGGTCTCGTGACAGTTTGATGTCCAATCATTCCTTACCACAAGTTCTAACCGGTTTGCTCCGAGGGTCCCTACGGGGCAAAAGTGGTAACGTCACGTTTTCAGTGCCTTAAGCTGCCGCCAGTGTTTATGTTGTTCTGGGTCAGAAGCTGCTTCTGTAATCAGTGATGTGCCCATTTCTTACTTGTTTAGTACCCTGGGTGTCAGCAGTGTCAGCCAATGTGTCAGGTCGCCATGATTTTTATGAGTCTGCGTGTCAAATCCAACAGGCTGTGCATTTATCATACTCGGTGTGTGGTCGTGATGAGACTTTGTGCTTATGGTGTAGTCACACTGACTACGATCGGTGTACAACGCTTTAATGTCATTATTCTGTCTGTCTGTCTGTCACTTGTATAACTGTTACAAAGATCATGTCGATGTGGTAGACTGTAAAGTGCATTTTTCTCGGAAAGGCTTTGACTAAGCGGCTCCCTCTTTCACATTACTGTGTTCCACCATCCCTCCCCCCCCCAAGAGAGAGAGAGAGAGAGAGAGAGAGAGAGAGAGAGAGAGAGAGAGAGAGAGAAGCTATTTAGACTGCCCTCATCTCTGTGTGAATTTCAGCATAGTGAATAATATGCAAATGTAAGGATGCATAGTCAATAATGTATAAATATAAAGGTGGCAGAATGGTTAATGAACAGGTGAAAAGGGGAGATAATAGACGAAGTACAGGTGAGAAGAGGACATAGTAGATGAAACACAAGTGAATAGGGGACATAGTAGATAACGCATTGATGGAAACGGGACATAGTAGACAACACACAGATGGAAAGGGGACATAGTAGACAACACACAGATTGAAAGGGGACATAGTAGATAATACACATATGGAAAGGTGACATAGTGGATAAAATAGATGGAAAGGGGACATAATAGATAACACACCGACGGAAGGGGGGCATAACATATACACAGATGGAAAAAGGAGCATAATAGATAACGCACAGATAGAAAGGGAACATAGTAGATGACACAGAGGTGGAAAGGGGACATAGCAGATATCACTCAGGTGGAAAGGGGACATAGTATATAACGCACAGATGGAGAAGCGACATAATAGATGCCACACAGATTAAAAGGGAACACAGTAGATAACGCACAGATGGAAAGGGGACACAGTAGATAACGCACAGATGGAAAAGGGACATAGTAGATGCCGCACAGATTGAAAGGGACACAGTGGATAACGCACAGATGGAGAAGGGACATAGTAGATGCCGCACAGATTGAAAGGGACACAGTAGATAGCGCACAGATGGAGAAGGGACATAGTAGATGCCGCACAGATTGAAAGGGACAGTAGATAACGCACAGTTGGAGAAGGGACATAGTAGATGCCGCACAGATTGAAAGGGACAGTAGATAACGCACAGTTGGAGAAGGGACATAGTAGATGCCGCACAGATTGAAAGGGGACACAGTAGATAACGCACAGATGGAGAAGGGACATAGTAGATGCCGCACAGATTGAATGGGGACACAGTAGATAACGCACAGATGGAAAGGGGACATAATAGCGCAGAGATGGAAAGGGACATAGTATATAACACACAGATGGAAAGGGGACATAGTAGATGCCGCACAGATTGAAAGGGGACACAGTAGATAACGCACAGCTGGAAAGGGGACATAATAGATAACGCACAAATGGAAAGGGGACATAGTAGATACCGCAAAGATGGAAAGGAGACATAGCAGATAACACAAAAATGGAAAGGGGGCGTAATAGATAACACGCAGATGGAAGGGAACATAGTAGATAACACACATATGGCACGGGGGCATAATAGATAACACACATATGGAAAGGGGGCATAACAGAAAACACACAGATGGAAATGGGGCACAATAGATAACACACAGATGGAAAGGAGACATTGCAGATGACACAGAGGTGGAAAGGGGACATAGCTGATATCATTCAGGTGGAAAGGGGACTTAGTATATGCCGCACAAGCAGAAAGGGAAATACTATGCATTGTAGTTCAAGGCAATGCAATGCAACACAATATAATGTGGCACAATACCATACAATTGAACTCCGTCAGACACATCCTAGTTCAAATGCGATTCAACAAAGTGTACTTCAATGCCTTTTAATGCAGTGACAGGCAATACAATACAATACAATACAGTACAATACAATGCAATGCAATGCAATTCAATACAGTGCAATACTGAGCAATACAAAACGATACAATGCAATTCAATGCAGTGCAATACAATACAAAGCGATACAACACAATGCAATACAATTTATTGCAGTGCAACGCGGTGCAATGTAATACGGTACACTATAGTCCAATACGATACAATTTCATACATTGCGAAGCAAAAGTATTCAATTCAATACGATGCAGTGTGATACATTTTTGTACACTACAATGCAACGCAATGAAATTCAGTTTAGTATAATGGAATAGAAATCATAATGCAACACAACGCAATGTCCTACGATGTAACGCAGTACAGTACAATGCATAATGATGCGATAATTCTGTGCAATGCGATTCGATGCGATGCAATTCAACACAGAACAATACGATAGAGTGCAGCAAAACGCGGTGCAGTACAACACAACACAACACAACACAAAACAGTGCAATACACCTCACCACAACACAATGTGATACGGTACAGAACAACACAACACAAACAAAACAATGCAATACACCACACCCCAACACAATGTGATACGGTAAAGAACAACACAACACAACACAGTGCAGTACAGTACACCACAACATAATGCAATGTAGTACAGAGCAACACAACACAATACAATGCGATGGAATGCAATGCAGTACAACACAATACAATGCAATGCAGTACACCACACCACAACACAATGTAATACGGTACAGAATAACACAACACAGTGCAGTACAGTATACCACAACATAATGCAATGCAGTACAGAGCAACACAACACAATGCAATACGATGAAATGCAATGCAGTACTACACAATACAATGCAATGCAATACACCACACTACAACACAATGTAATACAGTACAGAACAACACAACACAACACAGTGCAGTACAGTACACCACAACATAATGCAATTCAGTACAGAGCAACACAACACAATACAATGCAGTTCAGTACAATATATGCAACACAACATAATACAATGCAATGCAGTACAACACAACACAATACAATGCAGTACAGTACACCACAGCATAATGCAATGCGGTACAGAGCAACACAACACAATACAATGCAGTTCAGTACAATACAGTACAACACAACACAATGCAATACAATACAGTACAACACAACACAATCCAATTCAACACAACGCAACACAGTACAATTCAGTACAACACAACACAGTACAATGCAGTACAACACAACACAAAACAATGCTGTACAACACAACACAGTACAACACAACACAATACAGTACAACACAACACAATACAATACGGTACAACACAACGCGATACAGTACAACACAACACAACACAATGCAGTACAACACAGCACAATACAATGCAGTACAACACAACACAATACAATGCAGTACAACACAACACAAAACAATGCTGTACAACACAACACAACACAATTCAGTACAAAACAACACAATACAATGCAGCACCACACAACACAATGCAACGCAATTAAGTACAACCCAACACGATGCAATGCAATACAGTACAACATAATACAATGCGACACAACATAATGCAATGCAGTACAGTACAGTACACTACACTACGTCACATGCGATAATTCGGTACAAAGCCATACGACGCAATGCAGTCCAACACAATGCAATACAACACAGTACAACACACAACACAGTACTGTGCAATGCAATGCAACACAGCATAATTCGATACAATACCTCAGATCCTTTCCCCCACTCCACGGCAATTTTCACTCTTCTGTAAATCTGCCGACAGCTTAAGAACTTCCCATCTGCGGGCCAGGTCGCAGTCTAGTCTTCGGTCCCCGCCGTGGTAGCTATAGACAAGAGCCTGTCACCTGTTTTGTGACTTCTTCCACACTCACATACACGAACTGTTACGAAGTGTGCTGACTGCAAATCTGTTACTGATTAGCAAACAGCCTGTCTGGTGGCTTAAGTGTGATATGTGCGACATCAGCGACAGCTGTTAGGATGGGTGCCTATTTGGCCTAGCGGTAAAGCGGACCGAATTGTCAGAGCCAGCAGGCGTTGCTGGTTCCAATCCCTGCTTGCACTCGACATGGAAAAAAACCCTCTTCTTCTATGTCTATTAACGTGTGGTCGTTCTGGTGGTATCAGTGTGGTGCTAGGAAGGGTTCCCTCCCCTAGCTTTTCTGACATGTTTTTCCCCCCGTGTGCTGTATGATCTGCGTTAAGTGTGGATGTGAAACCCTGAATTAACTAATCGTGAGGGTATTGTGTTTCTTTACAGCGTCTAACGCCAAATACTAAAATGACGACTGACTTACAAGTCTGCTAGATCTACTGACTAGAATCTACCTGTTCGTTCTGCCATTCTTTGAGAGTGTTGGGACTTGCACGATGTGAGACATAAACACTTTACAGCAGACTCCATGAAAACCTTGTTCAGAGACGTCCCACCTGATGTGATCTTTGAATTTCTGAGGGAGATTAACATTGTTCATCTAATCTAGGATTTTACCGAAGGAAGATTTTGAACGAAGTTTCCGGTGTGGTTTGAGAAAATGTATTTTAAAGGGTTGTTTGAATGTTTCTTTTTCATGTCCCGTTATGGTTGGCTGGGCTATAAGCAACATTGTTCGTTAAACTTTGAACGGGAGATGGGCCAACCTGACTTAGTTAACCCATGTTTAGCAGGAGCGTCCACTTTCGCCGTGCAAATTTTCGCCGACAGAGCGTCTGCCAAGCGAGAGAATTGAACTTTCGCCGATGATTATATCTAGTCCGGGGGAACATAAACAAGTGGGGGGCTTTTTGGCCAAACTGAATGCTTAATAGCATTCCATGAAGACACATCATATAGTTGTGCACTCAACAGAGCTGATCATTTCCCTTTTTGACAAAAAGGACAACAAATAGTATGTCATTTCCATTTCAAAGGACTTTTAGTTTAAACTGGTCATGTTTGCATTAGATAACACAGTAGCTCCCTCCCCCCCTCTCTCTCTCTCTCTCTCTCTCTCTCTCTGTGGGGGGGGGGGAGGGATGGTGGAACACAGTAATGTGAAAGAGGGAGCCGCTTAGTCAAAGCCTTGCCGTGTGTGTGTGTGTGTGTGCGTGTGTTGTGTGTGTGTGTGTGTGTGTGTGTGTGTGTGTGTGTGTGTGTGTGTGTGTGTGTGTGTGTGTGTTTAAGTGTATGTATGCTTGCGTATAAATATGTATGTGTCTCAGAGAGAGAGAGAGGGAGAGAGAGAGAGATGAATTTTCTCCATGTTAAAAGCTACCCCTCATTGGCGAAAGTCCATTCGGCGAGAGCTCACGCGGCGAGAGTCAGTCTCTCCTCTTTAACCTGTTTAGCCTGGAGTCCCCCACGCATGGATCGCCTTAAGTATCCATCAGTCGTCTGGTTCAAAAGCAGTTTCAAAAACAAAGCAGTTTGACGGGAATAAGCTAGGGGAAAAAAAAGAAACTTTACAAAAATTGGAGGGTGGAGTGGGACGATGACCTGTCAAACACTGCACTG
>CM065737.1:28797755-28817755 GCA_033310375.1 Conus canariensis | reverse complement strand
AATCTTTGTACACTCAGCCATGTCTGGGTTTTATCCACATTAAACAGTTCTGTTTCAATCACTAGTCATACATAGTTGGATAGAGACCGTGTATGTGTTTCTCTCTGACCCAGACATCCCGGGAAACACAAGGGCTAGACTACCCCCCTACCGAAGTTTTATCAACGCAAGATGCTGCCTCTTGTCAACAGCACAGTATAGCAGAGGCCCTGGGGTGTTTAACGTGAGTTTGGCAAGTCCAGAACCACCACCTCCTCCTCCTCCTCGTCTTCAGTACCCGCGGAACTCACACCCGACATGCAGCGGAGTTTTCCGTGTCCGTATCGCACAGATCAGCACTGATCAATCCGACTCACCTCACCCCAGTCCTCACCTGTGTGACGATGTCCTTGGTCACCGTCTACCACAACGGACGAACAATCGTGTGTGAGTGAATGGATGAATCAGTTCACTGTCAGTCGACTGACTCAACTGCGTGGCGCACCTTGCGTCCTTTCGACGCGAACGGTACGCCATAGTGTGACTTGGTAGTCGAGGTGCTGTTATGCAGGAACTTTTCACTCGGACAGTGTAATCGGTAAAACTTGTCAAAACTATTATCTTAAGCAAAAAAAAAAAAAAAAAAAAAATTGACCACGATCAACAAAACTTCTTTGTTTCCTTGTTTTGTTGGGGTTGAAGGGGGAGGAACATAAGCTGTACGTTTCTTTCTTTCTTTCTTTCTTTCTTTCTTTCTTTGTCTCTTTCTTTCTTTTTCTTTTTTCTCCCCTCTAAACCCCAAAGCTGCCAACTGTTTTTGTGACGTCACTGGCAGTCTGTCTACGATGAAGTTGTTATGACGGTGCTGTCTTTTCGCGCGTTTGGGATATGTGACCCTTCACGTGTCATTTACACGAGAATAATGAAATACCTATCATCTCCCCCACTCTGCCTACATATGTATACGTCTGATATATTATGTTGCAACCCCCCCCCCTCCCCCCCCACACACACACACACGCACATGTGACCTCTGTGTAGTTCATTGAAGGCGTTCTAGCTCTGACAAGGCCCTGTTTCGTCGGCCAGACTGCAATAAAACTGACGGCGAGTGTCACCGTTTCTGTCTCATTATTACGGAAATTGCAGACTTGTGTACACCATTCACTGATGACGTCGAACCCACGACCTTTTCGTTCACTGGCGCCGATCCTTCTTTTTAATTTGTTGGTCTGGCATTTCTGGCTGTTTTGTTTCTTTAGAGAACTATAAAATAGGCATTCTGGCTCACCCACCTCCGCCAGCTCCAACCGGCTAAAGCCGGTTTCGCTGTTGCTCCGCCGGCTTACCCAGAATGCCTATTTTATAGTTCTCTAATAGTAAACACTTTACAAACATACATAATGTGTAGGATTATCTGTTTTATAGTTCTCTGTCACTGGACCGTTAAGAAGTAAACAAACAAAACAATGGGGACTTGGTTAACCATGCCTTTATTCTTAGGAGGGCTATTTGTCAACCAAGTTGGGATTTCATTCTATTGTGAGGAATGACTGGCTATTGAAAGCTATCTGAATAGGGAGTGTCTGAAAGGGGTGGGATGTGTGTTCACACAAGCGTAGAATCGTGGCACGTTGTTGAAGATTATTCTAAGCAGCCACCAAGTGCACTTATTAAAAGCTTGATTCAACAAACAAGACAATTGTATAAAGTATACCCGGCGGCCGCCTGAATAGGCAGCCTGTTGAATAGGACGTGACAAAGCGACGATCCACCTAGACCGCGGCCGTTAAAGCGTGGCTTTCTGCTATAGGCTGTGACGTGTGCCTGTTTAATATTCATTTCACGCGCTCTAGCTAGAGCGCGGCCGTTCCCTGCTGTGGCTCTTGAGAAGATCGTGTTTCAAGCTGCATTGGTAGTTGAATGGGAGTGGACCAATACTGCCTTATCTCCTCACTATATGAAAACATTGCTTTTAGTTCTTTTCTCATGGAGTAGACTTCAATGAAATAGCAATTCTTGATGAACGGTTTGTGATTCAAGAAGTTCTATCTCAGAAGAGATACTGTCTTGCGACATAACACAACACTTTCTAACTGAAAACACGACTGCACTGCACACCCGCAAATGACAAGACAGCTAGGTTCAGTTGCTAACAACACAAGTGCTGGGCGGAAATGTCGTCACTGTTACTAATCAGCTGATTCTATCTAGTCTTGTGATTGGGGGAAGGTAAGAAACATGTTTTGATATGTTTGGAAATTTAGCCGCCTAAATTTATACAATGACGTCTAACGCCTGTACTAAACGACGCCGTCTAAATTTATACAATGCCGCGTGGCGGCCTGCAGTAAACGACGCCCTTACATCCGTTATGTGTAACTCAACACGAACCCGGAAACAGTGCGACGCTTCGACTCGGCTATTGTGCAGTTGAGTAAGCCGTGGCTAGACATGTCTGACCTAGATACTACATAAAGGCAGAAGGGAGTTGTCTCCCCGGAAAAGAATGTAACAATTAATTGTGAAAAAATCGTCATTAAGTCGTTCTAGGTTCTTATTCAAGTCGGCATCACGTTCTTATTCAAGTTCTTATTTAAGTTCTTAACAAGTTTTTATTCAAGTTCTTAACAAGTCAACATCAAGTTTTTAACAAGTTCTTATTCAAGTACTTATTCAAGTACTTATTCAAGTACTTATTCAAGTTCTTAACAAGTCGTCATCAAGTCGTCATTAAGTTTTTATCAAGTCGTCATCAAGTTCTTATCAAGTTCTTATTTAAGTTTTTATCAAGTCGTCATCAAGTCGTTATCAAGTTCTTATTCAAGTCACTTATAATTATTTATTAAGTTCTTGAAATATTACTGCATATCAAATGGATCAAAATGATCTTTTGTTGTTGGCGGTTCTGGTATTCTTTTTTGTTCAGATTTTGTATTTAGTGGCTGTGATTTTTTGGGCTGCTTTGGTTTTTGCTGTCTTTCTTTATATGTTTTATAAACGTAATAACCACCCCCACCAACAGCAATGACGCCAAAAATGCCAACTCTTTTAATCCAAATAATCCATGATGATGTTGCGGGACTTGAAACAACTTGTTCTTGTTGTGGCTCTGGCACAACTGGTGTTTTTTCATTATGAGTTATATTCTGTGATTGCAACATTAATTTTTTTTGTTTGTTCCACTCTGCTAATTTTTTTCCTGCTGCAACACGCCCAGGATGAGGAGGCTTTTTACTGGTCACTTTCTCCATCAACGTTTTCTGCTGATTTTCTGGCTCGGTCATTTTGAAGGGAAACAAAATCTATATGATTAAAAGTAATTAATCCCATGATTAATGGCGATAACAATGTTCCAAATCTGTAATATAGATCACATCCTAGAGACTCTAATGACTTTGTTAAAACTGGATCCTGCGTTAAATCATACATAAAATCTTGTTCAGAATCAATGGGAGCAAATCTACTAACTAGTTTAGTGTACAAACTAAGAACCGTTTGCCCAACACTTTTTACCATTCTTGACCCCAGTTGCGCTTCATACCTATTGTGATACTTTACAATGTCTTGTGGCGACATTTGTTGAATCTGTTCTATGCTGAATTCATTTCCAAGGTACTGTTTTGTTTTTCCACACGCCGCCAAAGAATACAGCCTTTCCTTTTGACGCATAATAGCTTGGTCATCAACTTGATCATTTGTAAGTTCAGGAAGTAAATCATCGCAGTTCATGTTTTATTAATAATAATAAATATTATTTTATTTTTAAAAATGAGCACCGAAAAAACTATTACTAACCTTGTATACCATTCTGCTGTTATTGGAGGCCTAAGTGTAGGATACACAATGCTTGGTAAAAGCCTGTTAAAAATAAAACCAGCAGATCTTGGCAAACTAGACTTTGAAGACTCAGCAAAGCTGATAGCTGTTATTACAGCTTCATTTGCTACGAAAGATTTTCTAGTTAAGCAAGGAATAATTCCAGACAGTATCAATATGTAAAATTAAAAAAAATACATTTATAAAAATGGCTTCACTCGTAATGATGATTGGTGGTGCTGTGGTTAATGCGCTTGCTTTCAGTGGAAGTAATTACGCTTTTAGTAAACTACGGGATGACGGCGAGAGAAAAAGACATAACAAAGCTATGGAGCAACTAGCCGCTGCACAAGACACCTATGAAAAGCAAAGAATGGAGCAGTTAGATTTTATTAACGACAGACTTAAACAACAGGGACATGCAGCTTACACATTTAAAGATGTTGACCAGGCAATAAAAGAATATTTTCTAGTAACAGGCAAACAAGTTAAAACATTGCCTCCACCAAAATTCAGCGACTTTTATCAACCATCAGAAAAACAAAAGATGCAAGAAATATTGTTTATTGCCTTTGGCATGACCGCTGTGTATTTTGTTGCACAAAGTATTGGCTGAATAAAAAATGAACAAGATCTATTATTCTCCAAAAGGATATTGGAAGGGAATAACAGCAATTAAAAATTTAAAGGTCAAGTGAATCAATTATTGTTAAAACATAGAGTTACCATTAAAAGAGGCATTCCGGGTGTTCACAGATCACAGGGTTTGGTTGAAAACTTTAACAAACAGTTATCTGAAAGACTTTTCTCCTACCAGTATCACAGAGAGCTGATTGACAATTCTCGCAACACAGAATGGGTTAGAAGACTGCCCTCAGTTTTGCGCGCAATGAATAATGAAGAATTTAAAGGTCTAAAACCAGTACAAGCAATCAGAAAACAAACAATAAATGTTGTTGAAGGAGAGTCTTCATCAAGCAAACTATTACCATTTGGTTTGAAAGTAAGGTACCTTTATTCGCCGGGAGAAGCAGAAGGGGACACTCGCATCAGGGCAACAGATCCAGTTTGGAGTGTTGATCCATATGAGATAAAAAAAATTGTGAAAATGAATCCACCCGTGTATTATTTACGAGAAACTGACACAACAAAACGGCCGGCCGCTCAAAGATCTTTTGTGAAGGAAGAACTGCAGATAATCCCTCCAGACACAGTCGCTTAATTATTTTTTAATTTAAATTAAAATGGCGGCAAGAATGGAAAAGGAAGAATCCTTACGTAAAATGGCACTGGAAGCAAGAATGGTGAAGGAAGAGTCCTTAGAAATAATGCGAAAAATATTTGATTATAATCTTGCTATTAGACTAATATTTAAGAAGATTGATTATGCCATGCTAGACAAAACCTCAAATTTTGATTGGGAATATATTAAAAAAATTCGAGCGCATTTAGCAGTAATGGATAATAATTTGGTTGAATTGGGTGATGATATAGTTAAGCTTAACGAACTGTTTTAATCTACGCAAATACATTTGGGTTTAAAATGGAAGCTCAAAGGGAAATGGCAGAAATGGCAAAGGAAAAGTCTTTAAAATTAATGCAAGATTTATTTGAGTATCAGTATATCATTAAAGAAGTATTTGAGAAGATTGACAATCTCTGGCTAGAACAATCGCCAGACAATCGCTTTAAACCCCAAAGCTTTTATTTTGATTTATGGGTATGGGAACATGAATATTGCGAAATGACAAAAAAAATTAAAGCACATCTAGCATTAATAAATAATATTAATTTTGCTAAATTAGATGATGATATAATTGAACGTGCGATTGCTGAAAAATATAAGCCCATATGATTATACTATTCTCCAATGCCCGATTGCATATGAAAACTCTGGATTAACAAACACACGTTTTGTGTTTGTTCTATCTAATGACTTCTTTGTTACAACAGTTGTGTTGATCTCATGTAGATTAGATCGTAGTTTTACGTTGTCATGATGAAAAGTCTTATTGTCAAACAATGCTTCTTTATAGTTGTCATGGGATATGCTTGACTGCACAACACTACGAGATATTCCCTTTGCTTTTTTAACAACTTTTTTTTGGCTTGAAAGACTGTACATTTTCGACCTCAAACCAACAAACTCCTTGATCACACCACCAGATAATTCATCCTTCATCTTACCTAAAACCTTCTTGTTAATATCTGAATACAAAGGCGAATCTTTAGGGTAATCAGATGTGTCGTACCATCCCGCATGCCCTTTTGCTAATTCCATGTCTTTATAGATATCTTCAGTAGGGATGTCGATTACAAAGGAATCTGTATCTGTGTAAAGTACTTTGGACTCAGGATACAAGGGCTTAAAGTAGTCGTAAAGAAATTCTAACATCAAAAGCTTCGACAGCTCTAAAACAGTAAACCCAATAAAAACGGGCTTATCCAATTTGACTTTCTTTTTTTTCATCATTATGCCAAAAAGCTGATCATGAAATCTTCTGAAGTCCTGATAATTAGGTTTTGAAGTCAACTTAATTGCAACGTTTTCTCTGGTGACCAATCTAACATCTTTACGCTTGTGCGGATTTTCCATAGTCTTTCCAAAACAGCTGTTGTTCATCAACTTGAAAAAGTCTTTTTCTGAAGCATCTGTGGATTTAGTTCTGAGATCAGTGTTCTTCATTATGTATGGTTTCATGAACTGTTCTTGATCAAAAGCAATTATACGATGAACAGCTTTCAACTTTAAACCATGTCTTAAATAAAATTGAAGAAGTCTGTAATGACAGACATAATTTTTTTTGTCACGAAGATTAGGCACAAGTTTAGGTGGTTCTGTCATTGACACTTTTAGACTTTCTGCCGCTAATGGATAGTCATTATGGTAATCATGAAGTTCATGAGGATATTCTAAATCAACTTCTAGAATGAGACCTCTTTTACGATCAGCTTCTAGAGTAGGTAGCCATTTTAAAAACTTTTGAATGTCTTTGAGTCCTGTGTACATTTTAAAGTTGCGTAATGGAAGTGATTGCGCCATTGCCCATCCATACAGATTGTTTGCATCTAAATACATGAGATAGTTAGACCTTTTACTTGGATCATAGTTGTCCAAGTATTTGTTGTTTGCTTTACAGTAATGGTGCGACGCCATACTGATTCCCCCACGCAATCCGTTTTCAATCATCTGAAGCATTGGCAGGTCAGACAATAAATCAATTTGTACTCCAGTAAATTTTAAGAAAGCGTCCCAGCTCATCCCGGGCGCAGAAATGTAATGCGCAGGATCCAGGCTGTAATGTTTCATGCAGGTCTTCCTATAATTTTCAAAGACGTCCGCCAACAAACAGGTATCCGCCATTAAATAGGAATCATGATAGTCTCCCATTGTTTTACACTCTAACTTCTGCCACGCATCTTGAGCATGCTGGTAATCAGAATCACTGATGTCCTTTCCTCTGAGACTAGAAAAGAACGCACCTTTAGGCGGAAGTGTATCTTCGTCAAACCTTTGCCAACTGTTCATGTACTCATAAGGATAAACGCCCTTTCTAACGAGCGTTGGGTCAAAATATTCTTCCGTTATTGGGCAGGACTTTAAGGACATAGCCAGTGACTCTAATGAACCCATCATGTGTTGCATAGAGTCGTAGAAAGATAAATTATTTAAAGTGAAACACATGTACTTTTCTGATGACTGTGCAATGCATGACACCCTGAAGTCGCTGGTTACTGCTTGCATTATAAGGTGAGAGTCGTAACCTCGCAAGTTGTGAAAGAATATAGGCAGCTTCCATGTCTTTGGTTCAAACTTTAGTTGAAGATTGCATTTGTTATGTGCTGCTCCTCTAAACTTTCCCCTAATGTGATCATGGTCTCTTACTGTTGGATTCTCTGCGGAGAGGCCTAAACCACAAATCCAACAGTGAGTGGCTGAGTCATACTGTTGTTGGTCTTCAGGCGTCATTATGATTTCAGATAAATTCAGATTATTAGAACAGGCATTACGCACTTGCTGCATGCGTTTTAAGAAGTATTTTGCAGCATTTGGTCCTCTGTATAATTCTGGCTTTGAATGGGCGCCATCCGACCTGACAATGATGAAGGCAAATGAGCAAATCTGATGATTACTCATTAAGACTGTTTTAGGAAGTTTCTGTGGGGTTGGTCCTTCATAAGGAACAATGAGTGATTCGAAGTCTGCGTAAACAACATATGGACTAGTTTGCAACCGTTTCCAGTTCTTAAAACTAACTTTACTGCCTTCTCCGGGCGTAATTAGTTCTGTATCACAGTCAACTGGGCTAATACAATGTTTTACATGTTCGCTCGCAGCTTGAACGGACGGAATTCTTGTTAAACATTTTCTACAGAATTCTTGTTTGCTATGTTGTTTTGTGGTATGCACTAGTAATCTACTCATTGTGCGTATTAGAGTGTAGTGCAACCCATTAAGGCTTTGCATCAGGAGTAAGTCTACATGAGTTTTGGTTGGTTCGCCTATTGTTGGACTGTTCTTTGACACTCTAATTGGCAGAAGGTTGGTTTCTTCAGACCATGTATAGACATTAACAGTTATTGGTGGATTTTGTTTTTCAAACTGATCAATTTTGTCTACAGCCATAGGAAATTCAAGGCCGTTAAAGTTAAGATCATTGGCCCACTGTAAATAGTTAGATACTCTCTCTGCATTTTTGGCAACGTGATGCAGCCTAGCAAGAACGCACCACATAAAACATTTGTCGTCTGAATTTTTTATGTTCAAAACTGCTTTCTTTGCAACTAATGTTGGAGGCAGTGGAATGTAAGCCTTGCCTACAATTGGCTCATACTTAGCTTGTCTTAATCTGATGTCTAGGACTTCACCCTCTGACCAACCAGAGCCTCTCATTTTAGCTGCTTCAGAGGCTTCATTAAACTGTGTAAGAAGTTGATCTGCCCAACCGGGTGTTAAGTCATTATGAGAAAGAATAGTCTGCTGTTTAGTTGAGACCCAGACTTCTAGATTTTCTTCGTTTATTGTTATATAGTCGATTAAAACAACTAACCTTACTTTAACTGGAGGGTTTATTGTTAGTTTACTTGGAACTTGAGAAATAGCATGTACAACGCTTGCCTGTACCTTTGTTGGATCAATAACTTCTAAAACGACCTCATTTAAAGCTTTTGACAAACGCTCTTCCTCGAGCATTGCTTCAAACAATTCATCTGAACCTTCATATATCTTATCCATGTTGAGCTTCTTTTCTAACTCAAAATATTTATTTAAATCAAAAAAATAAAAGTTAATCAGAATCAATATCAACGGTCTTTTTGTGCTTGGACTCATAAACTAAAGTATAAACGCCCTTTGGGGTTGTTAATGTGAGCTGTTTAGAACAGAGTTTAATGTTTCGTTTACTTTTTTTAAACATTCCTTTTTTATCTGGTCGGTGTCTGGTTGTTGAGAAAAAGTTGCCCTTGCCTTTTTTTGAAGATCAAACTTTTGTCTTTTGTAGTCCTCAAAATCAGCCTGTAGGCGACTAAATTCTTCATCCGTGATGTTTGAGTCAGCAAGTGCTTTATTTATTGTCAGTTTGAAGGAACTAAGTTTAGCTGTTATTAGTTGAACCATAGCTGTGTGCTTTTGGAGTTTAGCTTTTATTTTTTTGCTGACAGCACTTACAGCCAATGAACACAGGCCAAGAGTTAAAGACAAACCACCTAGAGGTATAGCTACCGGTGCACCTACGCCTGTTGCTAAGAGACCTACACTTGTTCCTGCTGTTAAAGCACTAACCGCCGATGCTCCAGTATTAACATATGTAACAGCATTAAAGACAGCAGAATACCTTCGTTTGGTTTTACTGTATTTTGAAAGGTCCTGCTCTAGTTGGGTTTGCATTTGTGTTATGTTTGTTAATCTGAAAGTTTTTATGTCTACAGCAGCAGCTATCTCTTCTTTGGGCACTTTTGGATAAGTCGTAACAGACATGCTTTTTTAAAATAAAAATAATTTAGTATTGGATATCTTTCAATCTGTTATCTTGAATATTCAGCTGCGCATCATATATTAAAAACAAATGTACATTAAGTGGTTTATCACTCTCTTTTTCTTTATCAATTTGAATGTTTATTACGTCTTTAACTGTTCTCCCACTCCCATGCAACTGATTATCTTCTGTTGACCTTAGGTCAATCCATAAACCGTATTTCGTTGTTAAATATTCATCAAGTCTAACACTGTGAAGGTGTAGATCTTTAGACACAAGGTCTACTGTTGGATTTCTACACCTCCCGCCTCCAAACAATTTTCTTATTTCATCAAAATGATGATAAGGTTTAAGCCCGCTACCGTAGACTTGGTTAGGACTACCCTCAATTGAACATTGTACTTTCGTTATTTTAGGATTGATAAACTTTTCACTTTGTCTTTTGAATGGTTCTTCATCTTCACACAGCAATAAAATACCTTTAAGGGATCGTGCTGCGGCGCTAAAACTAAAGTTCCATATAGTGTCTGCTCTGCTTTTAGGATATTTTGAATGATGAATCACTCTTTCGTAATATATTGCTAATTTTGACTGATATTGTTGCTCAATCAGCCTTGCTAAGTTAGGGTTGCTAACAATGTCAAACTCTAACGAGATGTCGAAAATGCTGTACTTGGAATCAGTGTCTGTCGATCTAATGACACGTTTGTATTCATTAAAAGTTAGTTCATATGACAATCTGTCTTTTAATGCTCCTTGAAAGTATGGCGCATGCGCTTTTAACAACTCAAAATCTAAGGGTATGGAAAAGCGATTTCCAAACGCATAACTTACAGCTTCATACTTGTTACCGTCTTTAGCATCTTCGGCGTCTATTCTGTGTTTTAGTGCTTCGTTATTTTCGATTCCTTGAAACGCAAGATCGGCCCTTTCATTATCGGTTAGCCATAGATCAGAATAGATTAGAAATATGTCTGCATTGTGTAAAGAAAATATTTCTTGCCCCTCAAGTTTTATAGAAATTTTCTTAACGATTGCCCGTCCCAGATTCTGTACAACTGTCCTGTTTACGTCTGTTGCTGAATCAAGTTCTATTTTAAAAGTAAGCCGTGCAGATCCCGGCACAATCACTTCATCTGCTCCTAGGTCTGGAAATTTGACAGTAAGAATCTGATCTGAATCAATAGTAGATGGATTATTTGGAACAATAATATTCTGTTTATTTCCCTTCACGCCAAAGGGCTCTTTCAGTCTTCTATGCGGGTCAAGAATCGAGCCATATGCTTGTGACATTTTTTTTTAAAACAAAATAAAAAGTTAATTATTTAAAAACATGGCAGAAGAAGATTATGATGTTTTTGATCCTGGAGACGACATGAGTGAAATGACGCCTTTGACACATCCATTACAATCATTGCGGCGTGAATTAACAGAAAGTAAGGTCAAATCATTTTATCAAAGTTTAGGCCAAGAACCTCCCGAATTTATAGACCCTAATGATTTTGAAACAAAAGATGACCATTTGTTTGTGAAAAACGAGCAAGAACAACTTGTTCAGCTTACAACTAAACCAGACCCATCAAAGTTTTTAGCAAAGACTACAATTAGACAAAGGCTCAGTGTGAGCGATCAAAATCGCCTTGGCATTGCTAAACCGCGAAGATTAGACAGTGAGGCAGTTGCTAAACTTCAAAACACACTAAAAGAACTCCCAACAGATAACCAAATACAAAACATACCCCTTAAAGATTTAAGCCCAACAGCAGACGAAATAATAGAAACCAGTTTTTCAGAAGAAACAGTATTAAAAACTATGCACGATCCGCCGCTACCTATGAGAGAAATAACGGCCCTTGATCATGCTTTGAAAAGCATCAGAGGCGAATTAACAAACAATTTAGCAAAACTGGGTGAACTAGATGAGCATATAAAAAGAGAAAAAGAAAAACTAGTTGAGGCTGATGACCACAACTTAGGACCTG
Organism: Conus canariensis; assembly: GCA_033310375.1. Lineage (NCBI taxonomy): Eukaryota > Metazoa > Mollusca > Gastropoda > Neogastropoda > Conidae > Conus > Conus canariensis. The sequence continues at coordinate 28,806,000 of CM065737.1, read as the reverse complement.
GTGTTAAAGAAAGAATAACACAAAGACTAAAAGATCTTGAACAAGAGAGATCAGCAAGACTAGAAGTGCTGTCTACTAACCGAGAACAATTACGAACTCAAGTGAGCAGAATAAGAGAAACTATCCAAAGAATTTTATATGAAGACACGACGCTAGCAGAACGAATAAGAACACTGTTTAGAGAGCAAGGTGTCACATTAGCGAGCGTTATAACAGCCTTAGGATTTGCAATAAGTACACTGGTGTTGGCTATTACAGGCGGCGGTGGTGGGGGAGCAGTGCCACCAGGACCACCATCAGATAAATCATGGATAAAAAAACAACTCGATCACCTTGCAAACTTACTAAAAAAATTAGCCAGTAAGGCAATAGATTCTTTGCCTGGTATAATAGGGGGGATCGTTAGCTGGCTTTTGTCTGCCGCAAGTAAAGTAGTTGGCATTATGGCTGAGCACTTATGGACATTAGTTGTCTTAATAGTTGGGTTACTTTATAGTAAGATAAAGACCAAGTAATCCTAGGGCAGTTAATCCAATAACAAGTGCTGTCTTTTCATATTCATGGTCATTATTTCTTGGGGCCACAAGGATTGAATGGGGGGGTTTGGGGGGCTCGGGGATTGGTGGGGCTTCTTTTTTTATTGCTATTGCTGGCTTAGAATTTATGTCGTTTTTTTCCGACCTTCTCTTCTTTACCAGCCACAAGGATTTCATTATTATAGTTTATTATTGTTCCTATCTGAAGTCTGAGGTCAGAAGGCAGCATGTATAAACCAGTGCCAACAGCAAAGTCTACTTTCGATCTTGCGTATTGCAAAACATTTTGGTACCTTTTAATACTTGAAGGCAAATCAATTGCAGAATTAATAGAATCCTCTAAATTTGCTAAATATTGTTTTTGGGCGTCAAAGCCAGTAGAAGGATCAATTATGTTTGATCTCGTTTGTGCTTGCGAACCTAGCAAACACCAAACATAAGTACGAATAGAGTCGTTTATTCGTTCTATCCCCGCTCTAGTTAGACCATTAGAAGTATCCAAAATAAATGTTGTCCATGCTGTTTTATGCTCTTGCTCTATGGACCCGAGGTGAACAGTTGTGCCTGAAGAGAAAGATGTGTAAGGAGGATTCCAATCATAGTTATACTTTCTGTGCACGCCCCAAAAATAAAGGGTGCCTAAACCATGATTAAGATCCAACTTTTGTCTAAAGTCTGTCTTTGGGTCAATATCAAATTCGTTACAGATCCTTTCAAAAGCCTTGTAATCTATTCTGTTGCTGAATGGATTAAACGTTTTGTCATTTGGTAATGGCGCTTGCAGTTCAGATAAAATACGTCTGAAGGTGTAATAAAAATGAAATCTATACACTGACCTCACCAAAGGATCAGGATGATTTAAATGATCAGCATACGACACTCCACACCCAGTTGAAGCACAAAACACAGCAAAGTTTAACTGGTTCTGATAAAACTGCATCGGATGACTGAACCACACTTTCGGGATGTAGTCGTTTTTAATAGGAGGGTTAAGATATCTGTTCAATGGAGTACTAACCTTTACTTGAAAGGCGTCAGTCTGAGTCACAGAAATGTCAAGGGTGTCAGTTGTTATTACTTTAGGACTGTAGTGCGGTCCAACAGAATATTTTGCATTAGTATATTTGAATGCACTCATTTTTAAATTTGTTTTAAAAATGTTTGTAACAATAACAACTCAAGACAGTCCTTCGTTTTTAGAATATGCTATTGATAATAACTGCGGAACCCAAAGGGTCGCACTCCATGAAATTTTTTACAAAGTCGTATGGTTTAATATAAGTGAATCCAAGAGGAATAATGGGATTCGAAAAGTTGATAATTTAGGAAACTTAGTTAGCCAGTTAACCATACCTGATGGTTATTACGGGTTTTGCTCGCTGAAAGAAGCAATGAGTAACTTCGACATTACTCTCAAACTTAACAATGCAAATCTAAAAACAATGTTGACATTCAAACCTGAAAAAGAAGTAGTCCATTACTTTTTTGGTGTAGAGCAAGCTAAAATGTTAGGCTTTAAAATCAATCAAGCCTATCATAAATTTAGAGTTGCACCAGACGAAACTACTTTTGAGGGAGAATATCCGCTCGATCTTGCATTGCATTCATTACTCTATGTTCATTTGGACGAGCTGAGCACTGATGAAAACTTATATGATGGAAGGCCCTCAACTGTTTTAAGAGCTCTTCCATCAGGGAAAGCTGCATATTGCGATTATGAAATTATACGATTCCCTAATTTACAGTTTAAAAGATTAGCTTGTGGGAGGGTCGGATCGTTTAATATAAAAATCAAAGACCAAACAGGAAAAGTCGTCAAATGTGACAGCCTGCACATTGTTTTAGAAATAAAATAATACGTTGTTTTAAAAAATGTCACGTGGACCAGACGATTCGGGGGTCACATTAGCGCCTGAGAGGTGTGTAACTTTAGAATTAAAAGACCTTGCAGACGTTGAGGACTTTGAACAAAACGGTGAGATAGGCACTTTGTATGGTTTTGAGTACACTAAAGATGGTTATTATAAACGCAAAGAGGTTGACGACAACAAAAGGTTTCCTAAACTAGAACAACTACGCAATCTAGAAGCAAATAATACAGGTCAGTATGAATATAAAATAGTTCGAAAAACTGACAACAAATGGCACTTAGAACCATATTTAGAATGGGACATAAAATTTGAATTCTTAAGCCCATTTACATTTTTTGACCGTCAAAAAAGTTTCAGAAAAGCATTGAACTCTGGCCCTTTACATGTAAGTCTTATGCCAGAGGACAACAGTCGGAAAGAGATCGAAATAAAGCCGTTTGGGGACAAACAGTACATCCTCCACAGAAGAGAATCGGTTTTAAAGAAAGCTTCTACAAAATTACAGTTCATTCCACGCACAAAATTAGGAGACACGTTCACAATGATATTTAAAATTTCTGTCTTAAAAGATGAGGCAAGAAATGGAGCTGTGGGTGTCAGTGACAACCTTATGGAAGGAATTCTTATTAGCTGGCAAAACTTAGACGTTGACAAACTTAAAGTTACTGTCGTCGTTCTTTACAATGGCGAGGATATTAAGGTCATAACAACAAGCAACAAAATTGATATTAGTTTAAATAGAAACGATCTTACAGAACTGAACTGGATTAATCTTACACATTTGGGCCTTATAGGGTTTTATTATACTAAACAAGTTTTGACAGAGAGTATGATAAAAACAATAACTGGATTAGATTAAATTCTGTTTTAAAACTATGGAGCAGACGACTTTGGTGTCAATGCCGATGTTAAACTTTATGACAAAAACCCCTCATTGTTCATTGATTTGTGGACAGACTGGTTGTGGAAAAACAATATTTGTCCTCGACCTATTACAAACAGTTTATCGTTATAATTTTGATCATATTGTAATTTTCTGTCCAACACTTAAATGGAACAAAGCATATCACGACAGAAGGTTTATATGGACAGATGATGACATATATTTAGTTGATCCTAGCAATAAACTGAGTGAGTGTTTAGAACATTTCTTTAGACAGTTTGAAGGAACTCAGACACTATTTATTATAGATGACTGTTCGGCAGAAAGAGACATAGTTAAAAAGAGAAACACTTTATCAAAACTGGCTTTCAGTGGAAGACATGCTGGGATAAGTGTGTGGATTTTATGTCAAAAATATAACTCAGTTTTAAAAGACTTTAGAGAACAGTTAAAGACTGTAGTTTTATTCCACATGAAAGACAGAGACGCATTTGATGAATGTATGCGTGAAAATGATGTTATTGAAGACGATCAAGAAAAACGAAGGATTAAGCAAAAACTTAAGTCTCAAAAGTTTTCTAAATTAGTGTTAAAAACAGATAATCCTACACATTATGTATGTTTGTAAAGTGTTTACTATTAGAGAACTATAAAATAGGCATTCTGGGTAAGCCGGCGGAGCAACAGCGAAACCGGCTTCAGCCGGTTGGAGCTGGCGGAGGTGGGTGAGCCAGAATGCCTATTTTATAGTTCTCTTTCTTTTCACCGTGACTTTTCTGGCGTTGAAAATTGTATAACTGGCACACCTATTCACACCTAGTTCCAACAATGTGTGTGTGTGTGTGTGTGTGTGTGTGTGTGTGTGTGTGTGTGTGTGTGTGTGTGTGTGTCAGTTCAAGTCAAAATTATCGTTATTGAGGGTTATAGAATAAGCTTTACAGCTTTTTTTCATCCTGCCCTCACAAAAAAGAGGGGGAAAAAATCATTGAAGAAACCAACAAAACAAAATCATTTATCAACACATTATGAAGAAAAAAATATTAAAGCAATTAACACATTCAAAGGATCACAACATATACGAGAGAGAGAGAGAGAGAGAGAGAGAGAGAGAGAGAGAGAGAGAGAGAGAGAGAGAGATTCGGCAATTGAATAAGCATTAATCATTCGATAATTTTTCCATCAAATTCCTTTTAAGAGCTCTTTTAAATGTTCCTTTCGAATGACATGATTTTAAAGAAGATGGTAAATTGTTCCACATCGTACCTCCAGAATATGTAAAACTTGATTTGTAGAGATTGTTGCGGGGTCTGGGGAAAGAAAGCTTGTGTGAGTGTCTATTTTCATTGATTACCAAGTTCTGGATTATTTTCTTTGGAGCTATTCTATTCACTACATTGTACATAGATAAACATTTGTTGAAGAAGAGTCTTTCTTTAAACGGTAAAATATTTAATGTTCTGTAATCACTCCCTCTCAAAGTAGTAGATTTCAGATGTATTATCTTTGTAGCTCTTTTATGTAGACGACTTATTTGTTTCAAATTAGTTTCACTAGAATTATCCCATAAGGTGGACGCATAGTTAATAAGAGATAAAATGTGTGCGTGAAAGAATACTTTCCTGCTTTGAAGATTAAGAAAATGTTTTATTTTTGTAAGTTGATAAATTCTTTTGGATATACGTTTTCCAAGATCAGTAATGTGATCATACCATGATAAGTCATTGTCAATAATAACCCCTAATATCTTATGAGATGTTACCACCTCGATCTTTTGGTCTTTGACATATAATAATGCAAACGGGAAACTCATTTTCTGTCGTTTTTGACGTGTGGTCACAAACATGCATTTAGTTTTATCTGCATTGAGGGCCATGTGGTTCATTTCTGTCCATAGAATTATTCTATTGATATTACTCTGAAGGTTACTTACTAGAATGGTAGGATTAGCACTATTTGACTGCAGTGAAGTATCGTCAGCAAACATTTCGCAACCGCACTTTATATATAAAGGCAAATCATTTATGTAGATAGAAAATAAGAGGGGTCCTAAAACAGATCCTTGAGGAACACCAAATTTCAAAGGAAGTAATTCAGACCTGTTGGAACTAATTTCAACAAGTCGTTGGCGATCAGTAAGAAAAGATCTGATAAACGCTGTAGCCTTACTTGACAGTTTGTAATGTGTAAGCTTTTTTATAAGATGCGATTGGCTAATAATGTCAAAAGCTTTAGCAAAATCGACAAAAAGAATTCCAGTAAATTCATTATTGTTTATATTAGATAGACATTATCTATAAGCTGTATGAGAGATGAATGGCAAGAGTGATTTTGTCGAAAACCTGATTGATTGATTGATTGATTGATTGATTGATTGATTGTGTGTGTGTGTGTGTGTGTGTGTGTGTGTGTGTGTGTGTGTGTGTGTGTGTGGTGACGTGTGTGTGTGTGTGTGTGTGTGTGTGTGTGTGTGTGTGTGTGTGTGTATGATGGCGTGTGTGTGTGTGTGTGTGTTTGTGGGGGGAGGGGGGACTCTGTGTGTGTGTGTGTGTGTGTGTGTGTGTGTGTGTGTGTGTGTGTGTGTAAACTGGTCTAACCTATAAAACAGATTAACCATCTGGTCATAAACACGGGATTTTTTTCGTAGATCTCCTTGTTTACGTATAGATCCCTGCATACATACTGTCGTAAATATTTATAAAAATCATTTACACTTCTACAACATACTTGATTTATTATATTAAAATCAATAACAGGTCGATTTTTTAATTAAATGTGAAAGATGTCCAAGATGTTGTAACAGTCGCCTAAAACGTTTTAAGTTTGCTAAAATGAAGGATTTTTAGTACCAAAAAGCCATGTACGAGATTCGTATTCTTTGCATGAATTATCTTCTTAAAGTTGCGCTTGAAAACCCCTCTCTCTCTCTCTCTCTCCTCTCTCTCTCTCTCTCTCTCTCTCTCTCTCTCTCTCTGTGTGTGTGTGTGTGTGTGTGTGTGTGTGTGTGTGTGTGTGTGTGTGAGGGATACAGAGGGAGGGAGGCAGAGAGAGGGGGGTACAAAAAAAGTTGACTGGACAATGGAAAAAGGTCACCGACTGAGTTTGGAAAAGAACGTTTTGAAACATTCTCATGATCCCCAAAATGGATTATCATCCGAAACCAGCATGACATGTAATTCATTTCCGCAGGGAAAAAGAAAAGAAAAAGAAAAGAAACTACTTGAGGTGTACACAGACAAGTACAATTTGTTCAACTGTCAATTAATCAGCCAATACGTTGATTTCTTTGCAGCGTTGTGCCGTCAGAAACCCTTTACACTGAACTGGACGCTAAACTTTTGATGGTCCTGGCAGACTCTTGTGCATCCAGCAAAGAGATTTAGTTTATAACTGAAGTGGAAAAAAGGTCAACTGGGAGGGTACTCTCACTGAAATGCAAAAAAAAGGTCAACTGGGAGGGTACTATCACTGAAATGGAAAAAAGGTCAACTGGGAGGGTACTATCACTGAAATGGAAAAAAGGTTAACTGGGAGGGTACTATCACTGAAATGGAAAAAAGGTCAACTGGGAGGGTACTATCACTGAAATGGAAAAAGGTCAACTGGGAGGGTACTATCACTGAAATGGAAAAAAGGTCAACTGGGAGGGTACTATCACTGAAATGGAAAAAAGGTCAACTGGAGGGTACTATCACTGAAATGGGAAAAAAGGTCAACTGGGAGGGTACTCTCACTGAAGTGGGAAAAAGGTCAACTGGGAGGGTACTCTCACTAAAGTGGAAAAAGGTCAACTGGGAGGGTACTCTCACTGAAGTGGAAAAAGGTCAACTGGGAGGGTACTCTCACTGAAGTGGAAAAAGGTCAACTGGGAGGGTACTCTCACTGAAGTGGAAAAAGGTCAACTGGGAGGGCACTCTCACTGAAGTGGAAAAAAGGTCAACTGGGAGGGTACTCTCACTGAAGTGGAAAAAAGGTCAACTGCGAGGGTACTCTCACTGAAGTGGAAAAAAGGTCAACTGGGAGGGTACTCTGGAAAGCGTAGACTTCCATATAGGTCCAACGGATCCTCAAAAATTATTTCCTCTCCAGGGGAAGTAAAAAATAGTAGACAAAGACTGAAAGAGTGCGTTTTTTCCCCCTGCCATCTATATGCAAATACTGAATGTCAACGTTTATATCACTAGGAAGCTTTAGTATAACACGAAAACATTTTCCTTCACAAATGGCGTTCAATCAGTAAACAGAAAGCTTTAGTATCGCATGGAAACATTTTACTTCATGAATAGTTGTCAGTTAGTCTACTAATATGAATGTCGTGGGATTAGTCCAGTGGAAACAGCACACTTCTCAGTGCTCATGTTCAGTGTACCACGTGGAACGATCTTGCCGCACGACTGGCGGGTCACAGTTCCATTCGCATCCGCATGACGGTTTTTTTTTCACCAGTCGTTCATGGGGTTGGTTTTCTGGCCACATTCCGTGCTTCCAGTAAAATTGGTCAATCAATGGTCTGGGATACCACAGCTGCTACAGTAGCGCCTGCTCGTGCTCCTGGTCTTTCTGGGCTTGCGGATTCGAATCTCTCCCCCGGATCATCGGTATGGACGTGTTTTTCTTGGACATAGCATTAATACAGGCTCCATATCCTGAAGTTCCTCGAGTAAGAATATAAACCGACGTTCCGTGTGATAATCAACGCACATCTCGCCACACGTAAAATTCGATCCCCATTCTCGGCTAAGAGAAGGCCAGGTGGGCCATTGGTATGGATAACACGTGTATATATATATATATATATATATATATATATATACGTAATGCATTCTCTATGGAAATATCAGAGGAATGAGTGAAAAACTTGTCGTGCGGCATTTAAGGACTGCGAGACCACAAACATCGTTACTCGCCATGCTGTCAATAACACCAAGGGCTACACGATTCCAGATGGCACTTCAGAG
>CM065737.1:28782755-28792755 GCA_033310375.1 Conus canariensis | reverse complement strand
ACCAAACTGAAGAGATGTGACCAAAACGGTTGTTATATGGTTATGGTAATACTGGTGAGGTATGGAAAGAATGACTGCTATGTGGTTGTGACAATACTGACAAAAATACTAGCTGTGTGGTCATGACAAAACTGGTGATGCTTGATAAAAGTAGTTGCTAAACGGTGACCAGACCGGTGAGGTATGACAAAAGTGGTTGCTGCGTGGTGCCAAACTGGCTAAAGATGACGAAAAGTGGCTGCGACGTGGTGACAAAACAGGCGAGGTTTATCAAAAGAGGCGGGACAACAAAAGCGTGCATTACAATCACCTCCCGCTCTGCCACTTGTTTCAAGCAAACGAAAGCGTACCGCACAGATTTTCTGGGCCGTCGGTGTTGGAGACAGGAACTGTGTTAAGGAGGGAAACGCAGGCTCCACTGAACATCCAGCATGTTCCGGACAAGCGTGGGTTGGCGTGTGTTAAGGAAGTTTACATCCAGCTCTCAAAACATCGACGTGTTGCTAGTGAAACTGAGAACTGCTCGTGCTTTATGTCAGCATGTCTCGCTGTGTCAGTCTACCGTACACAACTCAAGGCTGTAAACAAAGAGCTTTTCTTCGATAAAATACCAAACAAAGGAAAAATGATGAACGGACCGACGCATTGATCTGGAAGATCTGCGAAGCAATATGTCGTCTGCTAATGAAACCTTAGTCGCTCTGCAGCCAATACTATTATTAGGCCTTTGAAACAGACCCTTATCTTGACCAATCGGATCGCAGCTTCGTGGGTAGATTTCATGTCTGCTACCACAATCATAGCACGTTTAGTGTTGATTTCAGTCTTTTTTCATCCTGATTTGACTAACCATTGCAAACTGTCGCAGAAAAAAATGACGCATTAGGAAGAGCACTGTGTTGGCACTCTACCAGTTTTTGAAAACAAAGTTTTCTTTCTTCTTTCAGTTTGCAAATGCTCGAATCGGCGCAGCTAGACGATCAATACACTCCGTACTGTGAAGGTCATGACCAGAAGTACGTTTCCCCCATCGTCTGTGGTCATGGTCCTGCGCGCCAGTTCAGATGAAGGTCCAGTGAAGCGTGCTTGCCACAGCTGGCAAATCCGCCCACTACGGTCCCTGATTGGAGCCGCCGATACCGAGTCAACGATGCAGGGGCCGATAAGCAGCCCACTACTGAGTTGAGTGCATAGTCGCTTCACACCGTCGCTCAGTGTCAGATTTGACACGGTTGATTTTTTTCTTTTTTTCTTTTTCTTTTTGTGATAGCTTTTGAGACTTCAATCGATGGACTTCAATATGTGAGTTCCCATCAATTGAATGGAAGTATACAGATTTCAGCCGATCACATTTCCCAACACACACACACACGCACGCACGCACACACACACACACACACACACACACACACACACACACACACACACACACACACACACACATATGTATATGTACACACACACACACACACACACACACACACACACACACACACACACATATATATATATATATATATAATGCTGAACAATTAAGTAGTGGGGGAAAACAAGTGCAGGTTAACAATTCTTCCATCATTATAGTAATGACTTGGCAAAGATTTTGAAATTTATTAAAAAAAATTGAAGATGAAGAAAATGGGAAAATACATATTTTACATATGAAAACCCTTCGCTAGCTGCATGAGGGAACCATCACAATCCCTCTCGAAAGCAGATCTATATATATTGCCTGCTCCTAGGCCTTTCGTCCGCTGGATCGGACTCATCAGGGAGACACGGTTGATTGTGTTTGTGCTCTTGGCGTCAAATAGAGACACACAACAGTCCGTAATTCTGTGTGTCCTCACCACCAAGAGTTCAAAAAGAATCCAACAGCACCCCCAAAGCAGCCAGCGAAAGGTAGTAAAATAAAACAAAACAAAAGCGTTTGTTTATTTTCATTGTTTATGAATGAAAGCAGCGGAGGTGAAAAACAGTCTACTTTTTAATGCAGCTTTCTGAGTAAAATATACCTCAACTTCAATACAAAAAAGATAAATGTTGTCTTTAAGGGCTCAAGATAAAGAAAATGTTTTCCAAATATGTTCAGTCCTTATTTCACTCACTAACCAGCAAGACTGTTCAGGTTGGTAGTTAAAAACAAGAAATAACGTGGAAATTTCCACTTCCTTGCGCAAGTTGTGGCATCTTTCGCAAAGCAATTGTCCTCAAACGCTGATATCTTCCCAAATGACCCGAATTTGAACGTCATTTGGGCTCCTCCTCCTCGACGAGCGTAATGGTGTAGAACGGTAGTTCCCTGGTAACTACCAACAGATGAGACAGGGCAGAACGATTCAAGGATAATAGATGCCAAAGTGCAGGTGCCTAAGTAGCAGGCAAAACATTCCTTGTAGAACCAGGTGACAACAGCATTATTTTCACAGTACCTCCCCTTGAACTCATTCAAGACCAACCTTTTTTGTCTGTCTCGTTTTCTAGACCTTACTCCTCCCGCCACCCATGACCTTTCCGTTCTTATCCCGACTCGCCAGGTCCCCCTTCCGCCTTCTCCACACCCCTTTCCCCACCCCCTTGCTGTGGTAGTACTCCCGCACCGCTTCTTTTCCTCCCCCCCCCCCCCCCCCCCTATTCGCACTCCAATACACCCAGTAACAAGCCCTAGAACCGGCAATGCACAGGAAGCATTCAGTGCCATGCCGCATCACGCAACCAACCAACCAGAGAAAGCAGTGCACTGTTGCGCAGACTCACTTGGAGTGGTGTTCAGCGGTGCCTGTTCTAATCCAACGCACGCAGGACCCAATCTGTATACCATTCCCCTAATGACGACAGGAATTCCCTAGTCGCGGGGTTCAGAATGAATTAGGAATCCCCTTGAGAGGGCATCGCTATAATAATAGTCTCCATAATCTTCCCGATACCGAGACCTTTGGACACAAACTGGCTAAACTGACTAAGAGAATGGACATGAAGATGGTATCGAAACTGAGGTCACCGTGAATATTAACCCTGGTGATATTCTACATTTTCAAAAAGTGAGATTTCAGACTACTTCATCTACCAAACACAGGACATCACTATTTTCTGCTGCTTGGAAAAAAAATGATGTTTGAATAGAATGTAAAAAACAAAAAAAAGAAACAATGCCTCCTTGACCTGTAGCTCTAGAAAACATTTCTCTTGTTTGTATTAAAGATAGGGGGGATTTGAAATGGAAAAAAAAAAGCTAAATTGAAATTTGGTTTTTGTGTTTCATTTCTGTCGCTTTCAGTTATATGTACTGATATACTTACTAATACAGACAGACAGACAGACAGCTACAGCAGTAAGATTTGGGAAAAAGTTGTTGATATGTCGTGACAGATGTGGTAAGATATGATAAAAGTGGTTGCTAAGCGGTGACCAAACTGGTCAGGTATGACACAAGTGGTCGCTACATGGTTATCACAAAACTTGTGAGGTATGACAAAAACGATTGCTATCTGACTGTGACAATACTGACGATAATGGTTGCTATGTGATTGTGACAATACTGACGATAATGTTTGCTATGTGATTGTGACAATACTGACAAAAATGTTTGCAATGTGATCGTGACAGTGCTGACGATAGTGTTTGCTATGTGATCGTGACAGTGCTGACGATAATGTTTGCTATGTGATCGTGACAATACTGACGATAATGTTTGCTATGTGATCGTGACAGTGCTGACGATAGTGTTTGCTATGTGATCGTGACAGTGCTGACGATAATGTTTGCTATGTGATCGTGACAATACTGACGATAATGTTTGCTATGTGATCGTGACAATACTGACGATAATGTTTGCTATGTGATCGTGACAGTGCTGACGATAATGTTTGCTATGTGGTTGTGACAGTGCTGACGATAATGTTTGCTATGTGATTGTGACAGTGCTGACGATAATGTTTGCTATGTGGTTATGACGAAACTTGTGGATAATGACGAAAGAGGTTGTTGCTTGGTGACCAGGGAGGTATGACAAAAGCGGTTGCTGTCTGGTGACCAAAGAGGTGAGGTATGACAAAAGCGGTTGCTATGTGGTGACCAGGGAGGTATGACAAAAGCGGTTGATGTCTGGTGACCAAAGAGGTGAGGTATGACAAAAGCGGTTGCTATATGGTGACCAGGGAGGTATGACAAAAGCGGTTACTATATGGTGACCAGGGAGGTATGACAACAGCGGTTGCTGTCTGGTGACCAAAGAGGTGAGGTATGACAAAAGTGGTTGCTAATGGTGACCAGGGAGGTATGACAAAAGTGGTTGCCAATGGTGACCAGGGAGGTATGACAAAAGCGGTTGCTATATGGTGACCAGGGAGGTATGACAACAGCGGTTGCTAATGGTGACCAGGGAGGTATGACAACAGCGGTTACTATATGGTGACCAGGGAGGTATGACAAAAGTGGTTGCCAATGGTGACCAGGGAGGTATGACAAAAGTGGTTGCTATATGGTGACCAGGGATGTATGACAACAGCGGTTGCTAATGATGACCAGGGAGGTATGACAAAGTGGTTACTATATGGTGACCAGGGAGGTATGACAAAAGTGGTTGCTAATGGTGACTAGGGAGGTATGACAAAAGTGGTTGCTATATGGTGACCAGGGAGGTATGACGAAAGTGGTTGCTATATGGTGACCAGGGAGATATGACAAAAGTGGTTGCTGTATGGTGACCAGAGAGGTATGACAAAAGTGGTTGCTATATGGTGACCAGGGAGGTATGACAAAAGTGGTTGCTGTATGGTGACCAAAGACGTGAGGTGTGGCGAAAGTGGCAGGTATGTGGAGACAAAACAGATGAGGTATTTGAAAAGAGGTAGGAATACCAAAGAGAGCACAATGATTGTCTCACGCTCTGTCACTAGTTTCAAGCGAGTGAATGCGTATCGTACAGACATTCTGAGTGGTCGTTAATGAGCCAGGGACAGTAGGTGTAGGGACACGCTGGTTTCAACGTGCATCCAATGTGTTCAGGTCAGCCACAGGTTGGAGAGTGTTGAGTAAATTTGCTTCCTTCTCTCAAAACGTAAGACTTTTTGTTGGTGAAATCGAAAACTGCTTGTGTTTAATTTTAGCGTGTCGGCGGGGGTGGGAGGAGGGAAGGGAGTGGGTTGGGGGGTACTGTGTCAGTCTAGCTTGCACAGCTTAAAGGCTATACACAGAGACCTTTCCTTCAGGAATGATGGATGGCCAGACCTGCTGTTTTGGACGATCTGCAAAGCAATATGTTTTCTGCTAGCAAAACCACAGTCGCTCCGCATTGTCAGCCAGCTGGAACAGACCGTGTAGTCAGATCAATCAGGTCACAGCTTTGTGTGATGACTGAATGCCTGCTACCACAATCATGGCACGTTCAAAGCAGACTTCTGTCTTCTTTTCATAGTTTGACCAACCACTGCAAACAATCACACACACACACACACACACACACACACACACACACACACACACACACACACACAAAATGACACCTTAGGAAGGACACCGTCCGATAACAACATCTCACCAACGAGCCTGTTTTGAGAGCGACAATTTCTTTCTTCTTTCAACTCGCATATACTCGGCACGCCCAGAGAGGACGATCAATACACACCATACTGTGAAGGTCAGGACTGGAAGTACGTTTCATCAACGCCAGTCCAAACGGCCCTTCCCAGTATGCGGAAAAGGCCCAGTGAAGCGTGCTTCATGCAGCTGGCAATTTCTTCTTACTACGGCCCCTGGTTTGAGTGGTCGTTATTGACTGAAAGATGGACGGGCCACTAAACAGTTCCCTTTTGTGTTGAGTGGACAGTCGCTTAACACTATTGCTGTCAGTCAAATTGGATACGAGCTGATTTTATTTTTAACTTTGGGGACTTGAATCAAAGTACTTCAGTGGTGAATTTTCATGGCTATTCTTACCCATGGAATGGAAAAAAAATCACAGCTAGTGGCAAGTCATGTAACCCAGCGCACACATCACTGTTTATCAATCAGAGCAGCGGACATGGAAAAGAGTCTTGATTATAAATCATCAGCTCATTTCTCTTTAACAAACACTTCCTCCTCGATACAAACAAGATGAATGTTGTCTTTAAGGGCTACAGTCTTCCGATGGGTAGGGAAACCCGTCGCAATTTTCACTCCCCTCTGCACACAGTGGTAACTTTCGCAAACAGCAATTGTCCTCAAAAGGCAAATCTTAATACTGAAAGCGTACCGAATAATCTGTATATGAACGTGATATAGGGGCCTCCTCGACAGGTGTAACGAGGTAGAGCGGTAGTTCACAGGTAATTGTCGACGGGTGAAACATGGCAGAACGGTTCAAGGTTAATAGATGCCAAAGTACAGGTAAGGTAAGGTAAGGTAATGTTGCTTATAGCCCAGCCGACCGCCAAAGGGCCACATCAGGGCTGTCAAAGTACAGGTGCCTAAGTAGCAGGCAAAACATTCTTTGTAGAACCAGATGGCAACAGCATTATTTTCGATGTATCCCACTTTAAACTCATTCAAGACCAACCTCTTCGTCAGTCTCGTTTCCTCAGCCTTACTCCTACCCCCATAATAATAATAATAATAATAATGAATACTTATATAGCGCCTATTCTTGGCTAGAGACCAAGCTCTAAGCGCTTTACAATCCACACTCGTTTACACAACGGGCTGCCTACCTGGGTAGTGCCGACTGAAGAGCTGCCTGTCATCCCTGATCTTTTCTGTCCTTATCCTAACTCGCCATTTTTTTTTCTGTTTGGCCCCCTCTACCCTCCTTTCCCCACCCACTTACCGTGGTATTACTCCTATTTTGCTCATCCACACTCTGTACATTCAGTAGCAGCCCTAGCACCAGCAGTTTACAGGAAGCATTCGGTGCCGCGCCACATCACGCAACCAACCAGAGAGAACAGTGCAATGTTGCAGACTCTCTTGGAGTGGTGTTCAGTGGTGCCTGTTGTAAACCAGCATACGCAGGATACTGCCTAATACTCTCCCACTAACGACAATATTTGAACCAGAAAGAAGCTGGGTTAGAAAGTAAACTGGTTTCAGGTGGTTTTTCATTTCTGTCACTTTCATTTATAGGTACTGATAAACATACTAATGTATGCAGGCAGACAGACAGACAGATAGATGGATGGATAGATAGATGGACAGATGGATAGATAGATAGATAGACTGATCGACAGACCGGCAGAGAGACAGACAGACAGACAGAAACAGGGACAGAGATAGAGACAGAAAGACGGTTAGACAGATGGATAAGAGACTACTTGCTTCCCCAGATTCTGTCAAGTTCTTTGCGGTCAGAAAGCCAATCACACTGTAATTTTGTTGACACGCAGTGCATGGTGGTAAAGACTTTAAACCGAAACTTGACCAAAATAACAGGTCCACCACAAACTGACCACGGTGGACGCCATTTCTGCTATGCCGGACTGGGTCGGGTGTAGGGGTGATGTAGGGCTTGAGGGAAGAGGGGAGGGCAGGGAATGGGTGGGGGGTGGGGTGGATGTGCATAATAATCAAGCATGTGTGTTCACGAAGTCTGTGCTATGTTGTGTATAACAAGAAGGTAATTTTCGAGCAATTGACTTAGTTATTGGAGAGAGAGAGAGAGAGAGAGAGAGAGAGAGAGAGAGAGAGAGAGAGAACAGACAGACAGACAGACAGAGAGGGAGAGAGAGAGAGAGAGAGAGAGAGAGAGAGAGAGAGAGCAAATTTTCATACGCACACGGACACACGAGCGTGCGCGCGCATACACACACACACACACACACACACACACCACACAAACACATAAACACCGTGCTCGCGCACGCACGCACGCGCGCGCGCACGCACGCACGCACGCACGCACACACACACACACACACACACACGCATGCACGCATGCACGTACGCACAACCACACACACACACACACACACACACACACACACACACACACACACACACACACACACACACACATCTACTGAAACGCACACATATACATACTGTCCCTCACCTCAACACGTACACCCGCCCCACCGTTTCACACAAAGCAGAAAATAAGTATGAAGAGAGAGAGAGAGAGAGAGAGAGAGAGAGAGAGAGAGAGAGAGAGAGAGAGAGAGAGAGAGAGAGCATAATGTTATTTCATCAGCATAAAGTCGTCAGCTGCAGGCAATAAAGACATAGTTACGCCAGATGTACGTATATCATGCAGCACACCGTAAAATACGAAACACCAAAAGAATAAAAAGGCCAGACTCTTGCATGCCCGCACAGGTCGCACACACACACACACACACACACACACACACACACACACACACACACACACACACACCCCACACACACGCAGGCAGGCACGCACACTGTGATATGTAAGTGATTTCCTGAGTTGAAAAAAAAGTATTACTACTGTTTTCGTGGAAGAATAACAACTGTTTTACTACGGAAAAGCACTCACTCACACACAAACACACACACACACACACACACACACACACACACACACACACACACACACACACACACAGAGGATCTCTTTTCTACTCCTTTCCCTCACACCTACACCTCTCTACCCCCACAACCCCTCGCCTACCCCGTCATCTACTCATCCTTCTCCCTTTCCCACACCCCTTTTTGGCTGCCTTCTTCCCAAAATACCAACAACGACTGTGTTCCCTCCTATCCTCACCCCCATCTCCGCTCACCCCCGCCTCTCCTTCTCTTGCTGTTTCTCCTTTTATAGAAGAAACCCAGAAGGTACGGCTTTAGGATCTCACTATCTGAAAAAGCCCATTACAGTAAATCTTTTTTTCTGCTTTTTCAATGAAAACAGATCCTATCGTTCAAGAATTGCATTGATGATAAATAAATCAGTCATTACGGATATGGGATCTCACTATCTGAAAAAAAAGCCCATTATGACCATTCTTTTGTCTGCTCTCTCAAGGAAAACAGATCCTATCGGTTCAAGAATCGCTTTGATGATAAATAAATCAGTCTTTGTTCCACATATTCTCAAAGAAAGAAAATGTAAACCTTGAAGAAAGTTATAACTGGTTGATTTCTACGGAAAAGCATGTCGTTTGTTTCTCTTCTCATCTTTTGTGCCACCTTACTAAGGGTATCATCTCGGTTCCACTGTCCGTTCTCAATCCACAGCCACAGACCAGATGATGCCCGTCGCGGCCCCGACACCGGCCATCAACAGACAGCGGTTAATATTACGTTGCCACCTGGCTGCCCGCCAGGGAAGGAGTTATTCTTGCTGCTTTCTTTCTTACTCACTTACTTACTTAGGCCCATAGCTCAAGGGTGAGCATAGGCCATCGACAACACTCCGTCATCACACTCGGTTCTGGGCTGCTCGCTGAATGCCTGTCCAGTTGGTCCCCTGCCTCTTTACCTCTGTCTCAGTGTCTCGCCTCCAGCTGCTGCGAGGTCGGCCTCTCTTGCTTTTCCCCTGCGGGTTCCATGTCAGGGCTTGGCGTGTAGTGCTGGATGCTGGCTTCCTGAGAGTGTGTCCAATCCAGCCCCACTTCCTCCGCAGAGTCTGCTTGGCCACTGGTTCCTGTCCTGCTTGCTTCCGTAGATCTTCATTGTTGATCTTCTCTGGCCATCTGATTTTGAAGATGCGCCCCAGACAGGTGTTGATGAAGGTCTGAATTTTTCGCTGTATTGTCTTGGTCATTCTCCAAGTCTCGCAGCCGTAGAGCAGAACCGTCAACAGTCGGTTCTGTTTTGCTGCTTTCTTGAACGATGATAACTTTTTTCCCCCAAGGAAACAGGGAAATCAAATTTCTTTTCTCAGGAAACCAGTCGCCAACCTTCTTTAAAAAGAGTAATAACCGGATAATCAGTTGTTATCGGTGTTTTCTTCTAAAGGAAAAGAATTATCCTTGAACAAACATATAACAGAGTTGTTGTCCCTGTTTTCCTACGGAAAATGGGTTACCTTTCTTGAGAGAGCGGTCACATGTAAGTGACT
>CM065737.1:28732755-28775255 GCA_033310375.1 Conus canariensis | reverse complement strand
CTGACTCCCAGGGAGTTACTTTGTAACAGAGGGGAGTTAATCTGATCATGACTAAGATGACTCCCCACCCACCTCAGGTGTCTTTCGGTAAGAGAATGGAGAAGGGGATTTAATGTTCATGATCATCATCATCAAAGGGAAAGGAAATGTCCGTGTACATATTCATGTGCTCATCTACGCATGTCCGTGGTATCTTACTATGCCTTTTTGTATATAATCTGTATGTAAAGTCTGTATATACATGAATTAATGGTTTGATGCCTTTGGTAGAAATACTGTACCTTCAGTCTTTGGTGTTCTCTCTCTCTCTCTCTCTCTCTCTCTTCTCTCTCTCTCTCTCTCTCTCTCTCTCATGGAATCTATGCGACTATCAGTCACCCATAAGTGTAGTCCATTACACTCAAATGGTGTAGAAATGAAAATTTTCAATTTTTCATTGTGTCATGCCGCCAAATTAGGGAGTGAGGAGGGGGGGGGGGGGGGGTCGAGAGGGTAAGGAAGGTGGGGAAAGAATGAAGAGTAGTCGCGACGTGACGTAAAATTGTTTGTATTGACTCGCTACATCTGGGAGAGAAGGAAGGAGAAAAAGGGTTGGCATATAGATCAGAAATTTGTGTGTGAGACACATGGGATAGAGAAAGGGGAGGGGGGGGAGGGGGGGGGGGGTTGGTGCCTGTTTTTGTACAATTTGTACAAGAGGGTGGCTGCTTGGGACCGATCTGATGAAGTTGTCAAGTGACTCGTCACAGGTGTGGTGGTGTGCCTGTGCCAAGCTAAAAATGAAAGTCGGCCAGCCAATCAGAAAAACACACATTTTTCAATGAAATTCAGGACACGTGACTAATTCACAGAAACCAATAATATCGAAGGAAGCAATTCTACCTGACAAGTCTTGATCTGGCAAGTTAGTGTAAGAACACACACACACACACCTCACACACACACACCACACACACACACACACACACAACACACACACACACACACATTTCGAAAATATATATTATAAGATGCATGGGTGGTAGCGAGGTGCGGGGAGTGGGTGGTGGGTGGGAGTTATTCTGGTTGTATGTCAGAAGAACTCCCCTGGAGTCAAACTGAAACACAGAGGGAGTTAGTTTTTTTATATTCTAGTTTAACTCCCAGGGAGTCAAAATTTAGAAATGAACAGTTTAACTCCCTGGGAGTTAAACCATTCGGGGAGTTAAAACTTTTCGTTACACCGGAAGTATACAAGAGACACAAGTAAGCAATCTAAAATGTTATTTTTGATACGTACTGTCAAAAGGCTGCGGACCTTTGTATACTGAAGAGCCCACGTTACCAGAGCAACCTCGATTTGTTTTCAAGACAGCGTTGGCTGCAGCGAATTCGGGGTGGGGTGGGTGGGGGGGGGGGGGGAGGGGGAGGAGGATTTCCTGGCATCACGCAATTTTGTCATAGATCCACAACGACGGTTCGAGAGTTCGCAGTATTGCATGCACAGCTAGGGGGGGGGGGGGGGGGGGGGGGGGGGAGGGAAGACAGCGCAGTTTGGCTTTGTGGACAAAATTACAGACAGGGGACCCAGCCAACGAAGTGTAAGACGTTGAAGACATCTCAGACGATGAAAGACTTGCTTGACAGTTGAATTGAAAATAAATTACAGAGAGAACGGAGGCATTTCAGACAAGATATCTATGTCATCCAGTAATAACAATTTGGATTTTTTTCTTCTTTTTTTTTTGTCTGTAACATTGCATTGGGTAATCATTTTATATCACAACAAATAACAAATAAGGATTTCATATTGATTTCAATATTTTTTTTCATTTTCTATGATATGTTAAAGGCTGAAATTAGCCAAAGTAAATAGTTGTATAGTTTGTGTTCTTAAATACATAGAGTTTAAACTTTAGTCTAGCACATTTTAAACTGACAGGAACGACTGGTAAAAATATCAGCAGCGTGAAAAAGATATTCCAGCACGCTAGCACTCGGTTCTTGAAATAAAAACCTGAAATTAACTCCGGAGAGTTATCAAAAAGTGAGGCAGTCCACGTGGACAGCAGTGATGGCTTTCGCATGCTTACTTTGGTTTATCTCCTTATGGCGTTCCTGAATATCTTGGCTTTTGTTTGTGTATGCACGCATCGTGTTTAAACTCTATGTGCATGTCGCACGTGCGTTTTTGTCAGACACGTTTTTCTGATCTCTCTCTCTCTCTCTCTCTCTCTCTATCTCTTGATGTCACATTTAGGGTCTCCTTCCACCCACCTACCCCACCTCTACCTCCTCACTCATGCATGCCCTTCGACCCCCCCCCCCCTCCCATCCCTCTCACCCGTCTTTCCTCCAATCTTTGCTGGCCCCTTTCTTCCACGCCTCCGTGTTGGAGTCGTTAGCGCTCAACGCCCTTAAAAAAAAAAAAAAAAAAAAAAAGCTGAACGTTGGACGGCGAGCGCCGTGTGAAACTCCCCATTACCATTACTGTTATTCTGGCTAGGCCACCCTTTTCAGTTACCATGGCGGCACGTGCAAGACCCAACCAACGACCTTGACAGTGGGTGGCTGGTCTATCCGTCCCATAGCGTTCAACGTGTGGAGGTGAAAATCTCTTGCCAGCGTCAGGCCACACACACCCCCACACACACACACAGAGAATAATCAACCAATTTAACGTCAACCTCACTGGGAAAATGCAAACTACAGCGATGAAATGAATATAAAATTAAAGGAATTAAGAAAAAAGTACGGCGGGAGGGGGTGGGGGGCGAGGGGTCTGTTTAAATAAACATTCTACGGAAGCAAACACAAGAGCAAATTGTTCGGTTTTTTTTCTGTTTTTTGTTTGTTTTTCTTTTTCATTTCTTATGCAGCGCCCGGCGATCGAAGCGGCAATAAAGTCCGTGATGGTGTACACGAAACTCGATACCAACTGGAGGGGGGGCCACACGCCTACATTATGAATGGCCTCCAAACTGCTTGCTTTGTTTTGCTGGAGGAGAGAGGGGGACACACAGACAGTTTCCTGTACATTTCCACAAAGATATTGTTCCGAGATATTCCACCTGATATAATTTTCAATTTCTCTCTCTCTCTCTCTCTCTCTCTCTCTCTCTCTCTCTCACACACACACACACACACACACACGCACACACGCTCGCGCGCGCGCGCGCGCGCGCGCGCACACACACACACACACACACACACACACACACACACACACACACACACACACCTACACACACGCGCGCACACACACACACACACACACACACACACACACACACGCCGCGCCGCACACACACACGCACGCTAAACACACCTAAACACACACACACACACACACACACACACACACACAACACATCTGCCGCCTCCCTGTCACCTTCCCCCTGTCCCCCCCCCCTCCCCTCCCCATCCATCCCCCCCCCCCCCCCCCCCCCCCCAAGCCTCCTCCAATCATCAGACGTGTGCTTCGCAGCTCTCTAAACAGATTTCAGGCCGTCTTTATGACACGTAGGCTTCTCCACATGCGTACTCACGTTTTATTGATCTCAATGTGTCTCACTCGACCCACACAGCAAAATGGGACGCCGATGGAGATTGCAGCGGGTCAAAGAAGTGGTGAGGGGAAGGGAGGTGGACGGGTTGGAGAGAAGGGGCGGGTGGAGGGAGCGAGGTGTGTGTGTGTGTGTGTGTGTGTGTGTGTGTGTGTGAGCATGTGTTCGGAAGTACTTGTGATACTGGCACAAACTGCCTATGACTATTAGGGACGGCGGAAGTGTACACAGCTCTTTTTTTGTTTCCATTGGATCTCTGTCACGACCTGCTAGACACAAACTGGAGAATCATGTTTATGGCACTGAGAATAGGTCAATAGCTGATTTTTTTTTCACACACTGGAGACTCATATCTATGGCACTGAGAAGAGGTCAGTACCTGATTTTTTGGTCTTGACGTCTAGTGCACTAAGTGTTTTACTGAATTGAGATCAGGGATTTTTTTTTTTCGTAAACATGGTCTTGTAGGACGAATGTAATTCCACTGCAATTAAAGATCAGACACAGTAGATTTGTCATCCAGCCTTAAGGGTGTTAATCAAAGATCAGACACAGTAGATTGCTTATCTCATCCTTAAGGATCTTAATGAAAGATCAGACACAGTTGGTTGTTTATCTTATCCTTACAGGTGTTAATCAAAGATCAGAAACACTAGAATGTTTTACCCATCCTTAAGGGTGTTCATTAAAGATCAGACACAGTAGATTGCTTAAAGATCAGACACAGTAGATTGCTTAAAGATCAGACACCAAACATTGGTCATCCATCCCTAAGGACGTCAAGCAAAGATCAGCCACAGAAGGCTTTTTTTGGGTGGTGGTGGTGGTGGTGGTGGTGGTGTGATCTTCCAACCTCCTTTTTCCCCCACTTTTTTCTTTTGCTTTTTTCTTCTTCTTTTTTCAACAGTGGGGCCTCCATCCTCCTATTTTTTCCCACTGTCATTTTTTCTGAAACTGACTCGTACTCACCATGCACTGTCTGTGTTTTTTTTTTTAACAGATGGACATTCCACTTGCTGATCTCAATGTTTCAGCGTTTGATGCAAAGAGACACAGATGATTATTTATACCGTCCTTAAGGATGTCGTTCAAAATTACACGCTGTGGATTGTTTCTCCTGTCCACAATGTCTTCGACTAAAATTCAGACACAGGAGATTGTTCATTTCATCAAAAAAAAAATCTATTAAAGATCAGACACACTAAATTGTTATGTGAAAACAGAACATCACATGAACTAGCATACGTCCTCGGCATCACCTGGTTTAATCCACTTTAACTGTGTCGATAGTTTAGTTACCATGTTATGAACTACTGTTCATATCTTATATACAGTTGTGCTGTAATCTGGAGACGGCTATACCGTTAGAATGGTCCTAGGCTGAATGGCTAAAGCGTTCAGTTGGGGATCTGACAGTTGTGAGTTCGAACCAGTCGTGGGGTGGTATATTTCTAGGCTTGATCACACCTCTGTTCACCCAGCGGTGAATGAGGCACCTGATTCAGTTCAGGGGAGGTTAAGGTGGTGGAAGGAGACGGGTGAGCTCCACCCTTCATAACGCTGTGCTCTAGACACGGTGAAACTTTGGTAAGTTCACAGCGCCCCCTTACGGCTGTCGGAGCTAGGGGACTATACCCTCTCCGCCTCAGGCTGGGCTAATTGCTTTTTTTCAGGACAAGGCTGTTTTAAGGCATGCTTCTGTCAAGACAGGGCTGTTTTAGGACAGATTTTTTTTTTTTACAGGACAGGACTGTTTTATGGTAGGCTTTTTTCAGGACAGGACTGTTTTATGACAGGCTATTTTCAAGACAAGGCTGTTTTATGGCAGGCTTTTTTTTCAAACAGGTCTCTTATGGGAGGCTTTTTTTTCAGGACAGGGTTGTTTTGTGGCAGGCTTTTTTTTTTAAAGGACAGAACTGTTTTATAGCAGGTTTTTTTTCAGCACAGAACTGTTTTATTGCAGACTTTTTTCAGGACAGGACTATTTTGTGGCTGGCTATTTTCAGGACAAGACTGTTTTGTGGCAATTTGTTTTCAGTACAGGACTGTTCGTGGGCAAGCTTTTTACAGGAGAAGATTATTTGATGGCATGCCTTTTTAGGACTGTTTTATGGCATTCTTTTTCAGTACAAGACTGTGTTATGGGCATGCTTTTATCTGGACAGGACTGTTTTATGGCAGGCTTTTTTCCGGACAGGACTGTTCGATGGCAGGCTTTTTCAGGGACAGGACTGTTTTATGACAGGCTTTTTTTCCGGACAGGACTGTTCTATGGCAGGCTTTTTCAGGGACAGGACTGTTTTATGACAGGCTTTTTTTTCCGGACAGGACTGTTCTATGGCAGGCTTTTTCCGGACAGGACTGTTTTATGACAGGCTTTTTTCCGGACAGGACTGTTTTATGGCAAGCTTTTTTTCCGGACAGGACTGTTTTATGGCAGACTTTTCCGGACAGGACTGTTTTATGACAGGCTTTTTTCCGGACAGGACTGTTTTATGGCAGGCCTTTTCAGGGACAGGACTGTTTTATGGCAGGCTTTTTCCGGACAGGACTGTTTTATGACAGACTTTTTCAGGGACAGGACTGTTTTATGACAGGCTTTTTTCCGGACAGGACTGTTTTATGGCAGGCCTTTTCAGGGACAGGACTGTTTTATGGCAGGCTTTTTTCCGGACAGGACTGTTTTATGACAGGCTTTTTTTCCGGACAGGACTGTTTTATGGCAGGCCTTTTCAGGGACAGGACTGTTTTATGGCAGGCTTTTTTCCGGACAGGACTGTTTTATGGCAGGCTTTTTCAGGGACAGGACTGTTTTATGGCAGGCTTTTTCAGGGACAGGACTGTTTTATGGCAGGCTTTTTAGAACTGTTTTACGGCAAGTCAGGACTGTTTTATGGCATGCTTTTTCAGGACAGGACTATTTTATGGCATGCTTTTTAGGACTGTTTTACGGCAAGTCAGGACTGTTTTAAGGCAGGCTTGTTTTTTTTTTTTTAAGGACAGAACTGTTTTGTGGCATGCTTTTCTCAGGACAGGACTGTTCTACGGCAGGCCGTTTTCAGGATATGACAACTTTAAGGCAGGCTTTTTTCAGGACTGTTTAAGGCATTATTTCTCAGGACAGATAAGACTCGATCATCCAGGATGGAAGGAAAGAGAACTATAAAATAGGCATTCTGGCTCACCCACCTCCGCCAGCTCCAACCGGCTAAAGCCGGTTTCGCTGTTGCTCCGCCGGCTTACCCAGAATGCCTATTTTATAGTTCTCTAATAGTAAACACTTTACAAACATACATAATGTGTAGGATTATCTGTTTTTAACACTAATTTAGAAAACTTTTGAGACTTCAGTTTTTGCTTAATCCTTCGTTTTTCTTGATCGTTTTCAATAACATCATTTTCACGCATACATTCATCAAATGCGTCTCTATCTTTCATATGAAATAAAACCACTGTCTTTAATTGTTCTCTAAAGTCTTTTAAAACTGAGTTATATTTCTGACATAAAATCCATACACTTATCCCAGCATGTCTTCCACTGAAAGCTAGTTTTGATAAAGTGTTTCTTTTTTTGACTATATCCTTTTCTGCTGAACAATCATCTATAATAAATAGTGTCTGAGTTCCTTCAAACAGTTTAAAAAATGTTCTAAACACTCACTTAGTTTATTGCTAGGGTCAACTAAATAGATTTCATCATCTGTCCATATAAACCTTCTGTCGTGATATGCTTTGTTCCATTTAAGTGTTGGGCAGAAAATTACTATATGATCAAAATTATAACGATAAACTGTTTGTAATAGGTCGAGGACAAATATTGTTTTTCCACAACCAGTCTGTCCACAAATCAATGAACAATGAGGGGTTTTTATCATAAAGTTTAACATTGACACCAAAGTCGTTTGCTCCATAGTTTTAAAACAGAATTTAATTTACACCAGTTATTGTTTTTATCATACTCTCTGTTAAAACTTGTTCAGTATAATAAAACCCTATAAGGCCCAAATGTGTAAGATTAATCCAGTTCAGTTCTGTAAGATCGTTTCTATTTAAACTAATATCAATTTTGTTGCTTGTTGTTATGACCTTAATATCCTCGCCATTGTAAAGAACGACGACAGTAACTTTAAGTTTGTCAACGTCTAAGTTTTGCCAGCTAATAAGAATTCCTTCCATAAGGTTGTCACTGAC
Organism: Conus canariensis; assembly: GCA_033310375.1. NCBI lineage: Eukaryota > Metazoa > Mollusca > Gastropoda > Neogastropoda > Conidae > Conus > Conus canariensis. The sequence continues at coordinate 28,767,519 of CM065737.1, read as the reverse complement.
ACCCACAGCTCCATTTCTTGCCTCATCTTTTAAGACAGAAATTTTAAATATCATTGTGAACGTGTCTCCTAATTTTGTGCGTGGAATGAACTGTAATTTTGTAGAAGCTTTCTTTAAAACCGATTCTCTTCTGTGGAGGATGTACTGTTTGTCCCCAAACGGCTTTATTTCGATCTCTTTCCGACTGTTGTCCTCTGGCATAAGACTTACATGTAAAGGGCCAGAGTTTAATGCTTTTCTGAAACTTTTTTGGCGGTCGAAAAATGTAAATGGGCTTAAGAATTCAAATTTTATGTCCCATTCTAAATATGGTTCTAAGTGCCATTTGTTGTCAGTTTTTCGAACTATTTTATATTCATACTGACCTGTATTATTTGCTTCTAGATTGCGTAGTTGTTCTAGTTTAGGAAACCTTTTGTTGTCGTCAACCTCTTTGCGCTTATAATAACCATCTTTAGTGTACTCAAAACCATACAAAGTGCCTATCTCACCGTTTTGTTCAAAGTCCTCAACGTCTGCAAGGTCTTTTAATTCTAAAGTTACACACCTCTCAGGCGCTAATGTGACCCCCGAATCGTCTGGTCCACGTGACATTTTTTAAAACAACGTATTATTTTATTTCTAAAACAATGTGCAGGTTATCACATTTCACGACTTTCCCTGTTTTATCTGTGATCTTTATATTAAATGATCCGACCCTCCCACAAGCTAATCTTTTAAACTGTAAATTAGGGAATCGTATAATTTCATAATCGCAATATGCAGCTTTCCCTGATGGAAGAGCTCTTAAAACAGTTGAGGGCCTTCCATCATATAAGTTTTCATCAGTGCTCAGCTCATCCAAATGTACATAGAGTAATGGATATAAGGCAAGATTGAGCGGATATTCTCCCTCAAAAGTAGTTTCGTCTGGTGCAACTCTAAATTTATGATAGACATAATTGATTTTAAAGCCTAACATTTTAGCTAGCTCTACATCAAAAAAGTAATGGACTACTTCTTTTTCAGGTTTGAATGTTAACATTGTTTTTAGATTTGCATTGTTAAGTTTGAGAGTAATGTCGAAGTTACTCATTGCTTCTTTTAGTGAGCAAAACCCGTAATAACCATCAGGTATGGTTAACTGGCTAATTAAGTTTCCTCCGTCATCAAGTTTTCGAATCGTATTATTCCTCTTGGATTGACTTATATTAAACCATACGACTTTGTAGAATATTTCATGGAGTGCGACCCTTTGGGTTCCGCAGTTATTATCAATAGCATATTCTAAAAACGAAGGACTGTCTTGAGTTGTTATTGTTACAAACATTTTTAAAACAAATTTAAAAATGAGTGCATTCAAATATACTAATGCAAAATATTCTGTTGGGCCTCACTACAGTCCTAAAGATATAACAACTGATACCCTCGACATTTCTGTGACTCAGTCTGACGCCTTTCAAGTAAAGGTTAGTACTCCATTAAACAGATATCTTAACCCTCCTATTAAAAAAGACTACATCCCGAAAGTGTGGTTTAGTCATCCGATGCAGTTTTATCAGAACCAGTTAAACTTTGCTGTGTTTTGTGCATCAACTGGGTGTGGAGTGTCGTATGCTGATCATTTAAATCATCCTGATCCTTTGGTGAGGTCAGTGTATAGATTTCATTTTTATTACACCTTCAGACGTATTTTATCTGAACTGCAAGCACCATTACCAAATGACAAAACGTTTAATCCATTCAGCAACAGAATAGATTACAAGGCTTTTGAAAGGATCTGTAACGAATTTGATATTGACCCAAAGACAGGCTTTAGACAAAAGTTGGATCTTAATCATGGTTTAGGCACCCTTTATTATTGGGGCGTGCATAGAAAGTATAACTATGATTGGAATCCTCCTTACACATCTTTCTCTTCAGGCACAACTGTTCACCTCGGGTCCATAGAGCAAGAGCATAAAACAGCATGGACAACATTTATTTTGGATACTTCTAATGGTCTAACTAGAGCGGGAATAGAACGAATAAACGACTCTATTCGTACTTATGTTTGGTGTTTGCTAGGTTCGCAAGCACAAACGAGATCAAACATAATTGATCCTTCTACTGGCTTTGACGCCCAAAAACAGTATTTAGCAAATTTAGAGGATTCTATTAATTCTGCAATTGATTTGCCTTCAAGTATTAAAAGGTACCAAAATGTTTTGCAATACGCAAGATCGAAAGTAGACTTTGCTGTTGGCACTGGTTTATACATGCTGCCTTCTGACCTCAGACTCCAGATAGGAACAATAATAAACTATAATAATGAAATCCTTGTGGCTGGCAATGAAGAGAAGGTCGGAAAAAACGACATAAATTCTAAGCCAGCAATAGCAATAAAAAAAGAAGCCCCACCAATCCCGAGCCCCCAAACCCCCCCATTCAATCCCTGTGGTCCCAAGAAATAATGACCATGAATATGAAAAGACAGCACTTGTTATTGGATTAACTGCCCTAGGATTACTTGGTCTTTATCTTACTATAAAGTAACCCAACTATTAAGACAACTAATGCCCATAAGTGCTCAGTCCATAAAGCCAACTACTTTACTTGCGGCAGACAAAAGCCAGCTAACGATCCCTCCTATTATACCAGGCAAAGAGTCTATTGCCTTACTGGCTAATTTTTTTAGTAAGTTTGCAAGGTGATCGAGTTGTTTTTTTATCCATGATTTATCTGACGACGGGCCTGGTGGCACTGCTCCCCACCACCGCCGCCTGTAATAGCCAACACCAGTGTACTTATTGCAAATCCTAAGGCTGTTATAACGCTCGCTAATGTGACACCTTGCTCTCTAAACAGTGTTCTTATTCGTTCTGCTAGTGTTGTGTCTTCATATAAAATTCTTTGGATAGTTTCTCTTATTCTGCTCACTTGAGTTCGTAATTGTTCTCGGTTAGTAGACAGCACTTCTAGTCTTGCTGATCTCTCTTGTTCAAGATCTTTTAGTCTTTGTGTTATTCTTTCTTTAACACCAGGTCCTAAGTTGTGGTCATCAGCCTCAACTAGTTTTTCTTTTTCTCTTTTTATATGCTCATCTAGTTCACCCAGTTTTGCTAAATTGTTTGTTAATTCACCTCTGATGCTTTTCAAAGCATGATCAAGGGCCGTTATTTCTCTCATAGGTAGCGGCGGATCGTGCATAGTTTTTAATACTGTTTCTTCTGAAAAACTGGTTTCTATTATTTCGTCTGCTGTTGGGCTTAAATCTTTAAGGGGTATGTTTTGAATTTGGTTATCTGTTGGGAGTTCTTGTAGTGTGTTTTGAAGTTTAGCAACTGCCTCACTGTCTAATCTTCGCGGTTTAGCAATGCCAAGGCGATTTTGATCGCTCACACTGAGCCTTTGTCTAATTGTAGTCTTTGCTAAAAACTTTGATGGGTCTGGTTTAGTTGTAAGCTGAACAAGTTGTCCTTGCTCGTTTTTCACAAACAAATGGTCATTTTTTGTTTCAAAATCATTAGGGTCTATAAATTCGGGAGGTTCTTGGCCTAAACTTTGATAAAATGATTTGACCTTACTTTCTGTTAATTCACGCCGCAATGATTGTAATGGATGTGTCAAAGGCGTCATTTCACTCATGTCGTCTCCAGGATCAAAAACATCATAATCTTCTTCTGCCATGTTTTTAAATAATTAACTTTTTATTTTGTTTTATAAAAAAAATGTCACAAGCATATGGCTCAATTCTTGACCCGCATAGAAGACTGAAAGAGCCCTTTGGCGTGAAGGGAAATAAACAGAATATTATTGTTCCAAATAATCCATCTACTATTGATTCAGATCAGATTCTTACTGTCAAATTTCCAGACCTAGGAGCAGATGAAGTGATTGTGCCGGGATCTGCACGACTTACTTTCAAAATAGAACTCGAATCAGCAACAGACGTAAACAGGACAGTTGTACAGAATCTGGGACGGGCAATCGTTAAGAAAATTTCTATAAAACTTGAGGGGCAAGAAATATTTTCTTTACACAATGCAGACATATTTTTAATCTATTGTGATCTATGGCTAACCGAGAATGAAAGGGCCGATCTTGCGTTTCAAGGAATCGAAAATAACGAAGCACTAAAACACAGAATAGACGCCGAAGATGCTAAAGACGGTAACAAGTATGAAGCTGTAAGTTATGCGTTTGGAAATCGATTTTCCATACCCTTGGATTTTGAGTTGTTAAAAGCGCATGCGCCATACTTTCAAGGAGCATTAAAAGACAGATTGTCATATGAACTAACTTTTAATGAATACAAACGTGTCATTAGATCGACAGACACTGATTCCAAGTACAGCATTTTCGACATCTCGTTAGAGTTTGACATTGTTAGCAACCCTAACTTAGCAAGGCTGATTGAGCAACAATATCAGTCAAAATTAGCAATATATTACGAAAGAGTGATTCATCATTCAAAATATCCTAAAAGCAGGGCAGACACAATATGGAACTTTAGTTTTAGCGCCGCAGCAAGATCCCTTAAAGGTATTTTATTGCTGTGTGAAGATGAAGAACCATTCAAAAGACAAAGTGAAAAGTTTATCAATCCTAAAATAACGAAAGTACAATGTTCAATTGAGGGTAGTCCTAACCAAGTCTACGGTAGCGGGCTTAAACCTTATCATCATTTTGATGAAATAAGAAAATTGTTTGGAGGCGGGAGGTCTAGAAGTCCAACAGTAGACCTTGTGTCTAAAGATCTACACCTTCACAGTGTTAGACTTGATGAATATTTAACAACGAAATACGGTTTATGGATTGACCTAAGGTCAACAGAAGATAATCAGTTGCATGGGAGTGGGAGAACAGTTAAAGACGTAATAAACATTCAAATTGATAAAGAAAAAGAGAGTGATAAACCACTTAATGTACATTTGTTTTTAATATATGATGCGCAGCTGAATATTCAAGATAACAGATTGAAAGATATCCAATACTAAATTATTTTTATTTTAAAAAAGCATGTCTGTTACGACTTATCCAAAAGTGCCCAAAGAAGAGATAGCTGCTGCTGTAGACATAAAAACTTTCAGATTAACCAACATTACACAAATGCAAACCCAACTAGAGCAGGACCTTTCAAAATACAGCAAAACCAAACGAAGGTATTCTGCTGTCTTTAATGCTGTTACATATGTTAATACTGGAGCATCGATCACTAGTGCTCTATCAGCAGGAACAAGTGTAGGTCTCTTAGCAACAGGCGTAGGTGCACCGGCAGCTATACCTCTAGGTGGTTTGTCTTTAACTCTTGGCCTGTGTTCATTGGCTGTAAGTGCTGTCAGCAAAAAAATAAAAGCTAAACTCCAAAAGCACACAGCTATGGTTCAACTAATAACAGCTAAACTTAGTTCCTTCAAACTGACAATAAATAAAGCACTTGCCGACTCGAACATCACGGATGAAGAATTTAGTCGCCTACAGGCTGATTTTGAGGACTACAAAAGACAAAAGTTTGATCTTCAAAGAAAGGCAAGGGCAACTTTTTCTCAACAACCAGACACCGACCAGATAAAAAAGGAATGTTTAAAAAAAGTAAACGAGACATTAAACTCTGTTCTAAACAGCTCACATTAACAACACCAAAGGGCGTTTATACTTTAGTTTATGAGTCCAAGCACAAAAAAGACCGTTGATATTGATTCTGATTAACTTTTATTTTTTTGATTTAAATAAATATTTTGAGTTAGAAAAGAAACTCAGCATGGATAAGATATATGAAGGTTCAGATGAATTGTTTGAAGCAATGCTCGAGGAAGAGCGTTTGTCAAAAGCTTTAAATGAGGTTGTTTTAGAAGTTATTGATCCAACAAACGTGCAGGCAAGCGTTGTACATGCTATTTCTCAAGTTCCAAGTAAACTAACAATAAACCCTCCAGTTAAAGTAAGGTTAGTTGTTTTAATCGACTATATAACAATAAATGAAGAAAATCTAGAAGTCTGGGTCTCAACTAAACAGCAGACTATTCTTTCTCATAATGACTTAACACCCGGTTGGGCAGATCAACTTCTTACACAGTTTAATGAAGCCTCTGAAGCAGCTAAAATGAGAGGCTCTGGTTGGTCAGAGGGTGAAGTCCTAGACATCAGATTAAGACAAGCTAAGTATGAGCCAATTGTAGGCAAGGCTTACATTCCACTGCCTCCAACATTAGTTGCAAAGAAAGCAGTTTTAAACATAAAAAATTCAGACGACAAATGTTTTATGTGGTGCGTTCTTGCTAGGCTGCATCACGTTGCCAAAAATGCAGAGAGAGTATCTAACTATTTACAGTGGGCCAATGATCTTAACTTTAACGGCCTTGAATTTCCTATGGCTGTAGACAAAATTGATCAGTTTGAAAAACAAAATCCACCAATAACTGTTAATGTCTACACATGGTCTGAAGAAACCAACCTTCTGCCAATTAGAGTGTCAAAGAACAGTCCAACAATAGGCGAACCAACCAAAATCATGTAGACTTACTCCTAATGCAAAGCCTTAATGGGTTGCACTACACTCTAATACGCACAATGAGTAGATTACTAGTGCATACTACAAAACAACATAGCAAACAAGAATTTTGTAGAAAATGTTTAACAAGAATTCCGTCCGTTCAAGCTGCGAGCGAACATATAAAACATTGTATTAGCCCAGTTGACTGTGATACAGAACTAATTACGCCCGGAGAAGGCAGTAAAGTTAGTTTTAAGAACTGGAAACGGTTGCAAACTAGTCATATGTTGTTTACGCAGACTTCGAATCACTCATTGTTCCTTATGAAGGACCAACCCCACAGAAACTTCCTAAAACAGTCTTAATGAGTAATCATCAGATTTGCTCATTTGCCTTCATCATTGTTAGGTCGGATGGCGCCCATTCAAAGCCAGAATTATACAGAGGACCAAATGCTGCAAAATACTTCTTAAAACGCATGCAGCAAGTGCGTAATGCCTGTTCTAATAATCTAAACTTATCTGAAATCATAATGACGCCTGAAGACCAACAACAGTATGACTCAGCCACTCACTGTTGGATTTGTGGTTTAGGCCTCTCCCCAGAGAATCCAACAGTAAGAGACCATGATCACATTAGTGGAAAGTTTAGAGGAGCAGCACATAACAAATGCAATCTTCAACTAAAGTTTGAACCAAAGACATGGAAGCTGCCTATATTCTTTCATAACTTGCGAGGTTACGACTCTCACCTTATAATGCAAGCAGTAACCAGCGACTTCAGGGTGTCATGCATTGCACAGTCATCAGAAAAGTACATGTGTTTCACTTTAAATAATTTATCTTTTTATGACTCTATGCAACACCTGATGGGATCATTAGAGTCACTGACTATGTCCTTAAAGTCCTGCCCAATAACAGAAGAATATTTTGACCCAACTCTTGTTAGAAAGGGCGTTTACCCTTATGAGTACATGAACAGTTGGCAAAGGTTTGACGAAGATACACTTCCGCCTAAAGGCGCGTTCTTTAGTAGTCTCAGAGGAAAGGACATCAGTGATTCTGATTACCAGCATGCTCAAGATGCGTGGCAGAAGTTAGAGTGTAAAACGATGGGAGACTATCATGATTCCTATTTAATGGCGGATACCTGTTTGTTGACGGACGTCTTTGAAAATTATAGGAAGACCTGCATGAAACATTACAGCCTGGATCCCGCGCATTACATTTCTGCGCCCGGGATGAGCTGGGACGCTTTCTTAAAATTTACTGGAGTACAAATTGATTTATTGTCTGACCTGCCAATGCTTCAGATGATTGAAAACGGATTGCGTGGGGGAATCAGTATGGCGTCGCACCATTACTGTAAAGCAAACAACAAATACTTGGACGACTATGATCCAAGTAAAAGGTCTAACTATCTCATGTATTTAGATGCAAACAATCTGTATGGATGGGCAATGGCGCAATCACTTCCATTACGCAACTTTAAAATGTACACAGGACTCAAAGACATTCAAAAGTTTTTAAAATGGCTACCTACTCTAGAAGCTGATTGTAAAAGAGGTCTCATTCTAGAAGTTGATTTAGAATATCCTCATGAACTTCATGATTACCATAATGACTATCCATTAGCGGCAGAAACCCTAAAAGTGTCAATGACAGAACCACCTAAACTTGTGCCTAATCTTCGAGGCAAAAAAAATTATGTCTGCCATTACAGGCTTCTACAATTTTATTTAAGACATGGTTTAAAGTTAACAGCAGTTCATCGTATAATTGCATTTGATCAAGAACAGTTCATGAAACCATACATCATGAAGAACACTGATCTCAGAACTAAATCCACAGATGCTTCAGAAAAAGACTTTTTCAAGTTGATGAACAACAGCTGTTTTGGAAAGACTATGGAGAATCCGCACAAGCGTAAAGATGTTAGATTGGTCACCAGAGAGAACGATGCAATTAAGCTAACTTCAAAACCTAATTATCAGGACTTCAGAAGATTTCATGATCAGCTTTTTGGCATAATGATGAAAAAAAAGAAAGTCAAATTGGATAAGCCCGTTTTTATTGGGTTTACTGTTTTAGAACTGTCGAAGCTTTTGATGTTAGAATTTCTTTACGACTACTTTAAACCCTTGTATCCAGAGTCCAGAGTTCTGTACACAGATACAGATTCCTTTGTAATCGACATCCCTACTGAAGATTTTTACAAAGACATGGAATTAGAAGTAGCTAAAGGGCATGCGGGGTGGTACGACACATCTGATTACCCTAAAGATTCACCTTTGCATTCAGTTATAAATAAGAAGGTTTTAGGTAAGATGAAGGATGAATTATCTGGTGGTGTGATCAAGGAGTTTATTGGTTTAAGGTCGAAAATGTACAGTCTTGCTAGCCAAACAAAAACTGTTAAAAAAGCAAAGGGAATATCTCGCAGTGTTGTGCAGTCAAACATATCGCATGATAACTACAAAGAAGCATTGTTCAATAAAAAGACTTTTCATCATGACAATTACAAGCTGCGATCTAATCTGCATGAGATTAACACAACAGTTGTAACAAAACGGTCTCTTGACCGCACTAACACAAAAAGAGTATTTGTTAATCCAGAGTATTCATATGCAATTGGGCACTGGAGGACATTTGGTCAAGCGCAATTAGATACTCAGTAATTTCTTATCCAGTATAGCTGGATTATTTGTGGTTGTTGTTTCAAGATTTTTGATTTTTTCATAAATATTAGGATCAATGGGTAGTTTATTCTTTATCATTGTTTTAATAATAAATCTATACGCAAATAATTTTTTTTGAGCTTCCATTTTAAACTCAAATGTATTTGCCTAAATTAACTAAGCGACTGGAACTGTGTCTGGAGGGATTATCTGCAGTTCTTCCTTCACAAAAGATCTTTGAGGGGCCGGCCGTTTTGTTGTGTCAGTTTCTCGTAAATAATACACGGGCGGATTCATTTTCACAATTTTTTTAATCTCATATGGATCAACACTCCAAACTGGATCTGTTGCCCTGATGCGAGTGTCCCCTTCCGCTTCTCCCGGTGAATAAAGGTATCTCACTTTCAAACCAAATGGTAATAGTTTGCTTGATGAAGACTCTCCTTCAACAACATTTATTGTTTGTTTTCTGATTGCTTGTACTGGTTTTAGACCTTTAAATTCTTCATTATTCATTGCGCGCAAAACTGAGGGCAGCCTTCTAACCCATTCTGTGTTGCGAGAATTGTCAATCAGCTCTCTGTGATACTGGTAGGAGAAAAGTCTTTCAGATAACTGTTTGTTAAAGTTTTCAACCAAACCCTGTGATCTGTGAACACCCGGAATGCCTCTTTTAATGCTAACTCTATGTTTTAACAATAATTGATTCACTTGACCTTTAAATTCTTTTCCATCATCGACTTGAATCATGCGAGGATAAGTTAATGGGCCTCGTTGATATATCAGTTGTAAAGCGACAGCAACAGCAGAAGCACTCTTTTGTGTTAATGGTTCAGCATCTTTGTATCTTGAAGCTATATCAATGACTGTAAGTGCGTACTTAAATCTTTTTCGTCTAATCGTATCATGGGGTAAATATAGAAGATCCATTTGATGGGTGTCGTTTGGAGTTATATTCACAAAGTGTGGTCTTTGTATTCGTTTAGGCGCTGGTAGATAAATTTGCCAAATCGCTTGTTTAGATAACCATTCTTTTGCTGTTTGTTCACTGACTCCCGCTGCTTGGCTTAACTTTTTAATTGCTGTTATTCCCTTCCAGTATCCTTTTGGAGAATAATAGATCTTGTTCATTTTTTATTCAGCCAATACTTTGTGCAACAAAATACACAGCGGTCATGCCAAAGACAATAAACAATATTTCTTGCATCTTTTGTTTTTCTGATGGTTGATAGTAATCGCTAAATTTTGGTGGTGGCAATGTTTCAACTTGTTGGCCTGTTACTAGAAAATATTCTTTTATTGCTTGATCAACATCTTTAAATGTGTAAGCTGCATGTCCCTGTTTTTTCAGTTCATCGTTAATAAAATCTAACTGCTCAAGTCTCTGCTTTTCATACGCAGCTTGTGCTGCGGCTAGTTGCTCCATAGCTTTGTTATGTCTTTTTCTCTCGCCGTCATCCCGTAGTTTACTAAACGCGTAATTACTTCCGCTAAAAGCAAGCGCATTAACCACAGCGCCACCAATCATCATTACGAGTGAAGCCATTTTTATAAATGTATTTTTTTAATTTTACATATTGATACTGTCTGGAATTATTCCTTGCTTAACTAAAAAATCTTTCGTAGCAAATGAAGCTGTAATAACAGCAATCAGCTTTGCTGAGTCTTCAAAGTCTAGTTTGCCAAGATCTGCTGGTTTTATTTTTAACAGGCTTTTACCAAGCATTGTGTATCCTACACTTAGGCCTCCAATAACAGCAGAATGGTATACGAGGTTGGCAACAGTTTTTTCGGTGCTCATTTTTTAAAAATAAAATAAAATTTATTATTAATAAAACATGAACTGCGATGATTTACTTCCTGAACTTATGATTACAAATAATCAAGTTGATGACCAAGCTATTATGCGCCAAAAAGAAAGGCTGTATTCTTTAGCAGCATGTGGAAAAACAAAACAGTACCTTGGAAATGAATTCAGCATAGAACAGATTCAACAAATGTCGCCACAAGACATTGTAAAGTATCACAACAGGTATGAAGCGCAACTGGGGTCAAGAATGGTAAAAAGTGTTGGGCAAACGGTTCTTAGTTTGTACACTAAACTAGTTAGTAGATTTGCTCCCATTGATTCTGAACAAGATTTTATGTATGATTTAACGCAGGATCCAGTTTTAACAAAGTCATTAGAGTCTCTAGGATGTGATCTATATTACAGATTTGGAACATTGTTATCGCCATTAATCATGGGATTAATTACTTTTAATCATATAGATTTTGTTTCCCTTCAAAATGACCGAGCCAGAAAATCAGCAGAAAACATTGATGGAGAAAGTGACCAGTAAAAAGCCTCCTCATCCTGGGCGTGTTGCAGCAGGAAAAAAATTAGCAGAGTGGAACAAACAAAAAAAATTAATGTTGCAATCACAGAATATAACTCATAATGAAAACATAACACCGCCAACGCCAACAGTTGTTTCAATGCCAGCTGTAAATACACAAGTTGATTCAAGACCTACAACACCAAAGTCGACATGGATTATTTGGATTAAAAGAGTTGGCATTTTTGGCGTCATTGCTGTTGGTGGGGGTGGTTATTACGTTTATAAAACATATAAAGAAAGACAGCAAAAACCAAAGCAGCCCAAAAAATCACAGCCACTAAATACAGAAGCCAAACAAAAAAGAATACCAGAACCGCCAACAACAAAAGATCATTTTGATCCATTTCAGATGGAATAATATTTCAAGAACTTAATAAATAATTATAAGTGACTTGAATAAGAACTTAATAACGACTTGATGACGACTTGATAAAACTTAAATAAGAACTTAATGACGACTTGATAAGAACTTAATGACGACTTGATAAGAACTTAATGACGACTTGATGACGACTTGTTAAGAACTTGAATAAGTACTTGAATAAGAACTTGTTAAGAACTTGATGTTGACTTGTTAAGAACTTGAATAAAAACTTGTTAAGAACTTAAATAAGAACGTGATGCCGACTTGAATAAGAACCTAGAACGACTTAATGACGATTTTTTTTCACAATTAATTGTTACATTCTTTTCCGGGGAGACAACTCCCTTCTGCCTTTATGTAGTATCTAGGTCAGACATGTCTGGCCACGGCTTACTCAACTGCACAATAGCCGAGTCGAAGCGCCGCACTGTTTCCGGGTTCGTGTCGAGTTACACATAAGGGCGTCGGGCCGCCACGCAGCATTGTATAAATTTAGACGGCGTCGTTCAGTACAGGCGTTAGACGTCATTGTATAAATTTAGGCGGCTAAATTTCCAAACATATCAAAACATGTTTCTTACCTTCCCCCAATCACAAGACTAGATAGAATCAGCTGATTAGTAACAGTGACGACATTTCCGCCCAGCACTTGTGTTGTTAGCAACTGAACCTAGCTGTCTTGTCATTTGCGGGTGTGCAGTGCAGTCGTGTTTTCAGTGTTGTGTTATGTCGCAAGACAGTATCTCTTCTGAGATAGAACTTCTTGAATCACAAACCGTTCATCAAGAATTGCTAAATTACTCAAGACAAAAATGGGAAGATTGGTTGATATTAGAATCTCACCTTCCTATTCCCGTAAACTGAGGGTGATATCTCGATTGCTGAGACCGTTCACGCGTGAGCGGTACTATTTTTAGAATCCTATCTGTCGGAGCTGGCTTGTCTGGAAGACCTACCGTTCACGCGTGAGCGGTACTATTTTTAGAATCCTAGAATTCTTGAGAATAAGTGCACTTGGTGGCTGCTTAGAATAATCTTCAACAACGTGCCACAATTCTACGCTTGTGTGAACACACATCCCACCCCTTTTCAGACACTCCCTATTCAGATAGCTTTCAATAGCCAGTCATTCCTCACAATAGAATGAAATCCCAACTTGGTTGACAAATAGCCCTCCTAAGAATAAAGGCATGGTTAACCAAGTCCCCATTGTTTTGTTTGTTTACTTCTTAATGGTCCAGTGACAGAGAACTATAAAACAGATAATCCTACACATTATGTATGTTTGTAAAGTGTTTACTATTAGAGAACTATAAAATAGGCATTCTGGGTAAGCCGGCGGAGCAACAGCGGAGCCGGGTGAGCCAGAATGCCTATTTTATAGTTCTCTAAGGAAGCTCAACGAATGAAACAAGGGGAGATAATGAACTGACCGAAATAGCTTCATGTTTATTCGTTGAGCTTCTTTCCGTCATCAGATTATCTTTCCTTGCCTGTGTCTCGCAATCCACGTGGTGACAGCCCCGCAGAGACTCCTCATAGTCGGCTGGACTATAGCGCCACTGACGTCGAAATCCTAAAAGCTAACGACGTATGTCGATACGCATATGGGAAAGGTGAAAACAAAGGGAATTCCACTATCAGACACAGCAAATCAAAATTCGATGAGTGCTCCAGTAGACAGTGAGAGTTATAGCTAGCCAGCCTGAGGTTAAAAAAAGAACCAAGAGTCACACGCCGGAGTCAGTGTTGGATTCTGTAGAAGGCTGACTATGCCTCTCTCTCTCTCTCTCTCTCTCTCTCTCTCTCCTCTCTCTCTCTCTCTCTCTCTCTCTCTCTGTCAGTCTATCTGTCTGCCTGCCTCTGTGTGTGTGTGTGTGTGTGTGTGTGTGTGTGTGTGTGTGTGTGTGTGTGTGTGTGTGTGTGTGTGTGTGTGTGTGTGTGTGTGTGTGTGTGTGTGTGTGTTGTGTGTGTGTGTGTGTGTGTGTGTGTGTGTGTGTGTGTGTGGTGTCTGTCTGTCTGTCTGCTCTCTCTCTCTTTTCTCTCTCTCTCTGTAATTATATACGCACACACGTCACCAAAACATTCTCTCTCTCTCTCTCTCTCTGTTTATATAAGCACACACACAATCGAAAATCTTCAGTCCTTCAGTGAAGCGGGAGGAGGGACAACGCCATGCAGAGTTCACAAATAGATGCAGGAGTGACAATGTCATCAGGAAAACTCATACGTGCCTGCTGTCGGCAGTTTGAACTTGAACTTCCGGCTTCTTGTCGAATGGATCGCTCGCGCTGATAACAGAAGCGAAAAACAAGGGGGGGGGGGGGGGGGGGGGGGGGGGTGGAGGGGGGGGGAGGGGGGGGAGGGAGGAGGGCTGGGGGGAATTATAAAGAAAGAGAAAAAAACCGGCTAGAGAATCCACCCAAGAAAAAGGTTTCTCACATCTGGACAAATACTGGGATACACACACACACGCGCGCGCGAGCATACACACACACACACACACACACACACACACACACACACACACACACACACACACACACACACGCCGCGAGTGAGAGTGATCGGAAAACACCCTGAATGTTCTGTCAAAACCAAATGAACTTACAGGCGTGCATATTTCAACTGCTTCGGCTTGAATAATTGACGGAAAGAAACTCTCCTGTAAAGGGATATTACCCTCTCTCTCTCTCTCTCTCTGTCTCTGTCTCTCTCTGTCTCTGTCTCTGTCTCTCTCTCTCTCTCTCTCTGTTTGTGTGTGTGTGTGTGTGTGTGTGTGTGTGAGAGAGAGAGAGAGTCTGAGCTTGTATTGTGTGTGTGTGTGTGTGTGTGTGGTGTGTGTGTGTGTGTGTGTGTGTGTGTGTGTTTCGGTATCTACCCGTATGTCAGAAACTTTTTTTTGCGGGGTGGGCTCTCTGGCGTATTTTTTTTTATCCTGTGTGTGTGTGTGTGTGTGTGTGTGTGTCGTGTGCGTGTGCGTGCATGCTGTGTGTGTGTGTGTGTGTGTGTGTGCGCGCGGGGTGTGTGTGTGTGTGTGTGTGTGTGTGTGTGTGTGCGTGCGTGTGCGTGTGCGTGTGTGTGTATGTGTGTGTAAAAATATCCGACTTCTTACTGCCATCCCAGCTGTGTGCGGGAGGGAGAAGCACGTGTATGCCCTCAGCCCGCTAACCATGCACCGTTGAGCAATCGACACAATACACAGGCCGACTTCACGACGACTGACTTCACTAACCCTTTAAAACCGACAGTCGGCGCAGACATCACCCACAGTAGCGCAGTCAGGCCTGCTGGGGTGGAGACTACCAGGGAGCACTGCTGTCGTCTCTCGCGCTGGTGAAGCAACAACTCTCTCTCTTTGGACTTGGCGACACTCGCCGCAGGCAGGTAGGCATGCAGAGTGCTGTCAGAGTGCTAAAAAGTATATCTTACCGTTCGGTCGTGAAGTTATCATTATAGTCATCAACGTTTCGGGGGGTTCTTTGTCTGGTTGCTGTGGTTGTGGTGTTGCTTGTTGTTGTTGTTGTTGTTGTTGTTGTTTTCTGTAAGGGGTTTTATTTTCCGCTTCCTTCGTTCCTCTGTTTCGCGTTGCGCGGCAGCTCGGTCAAACAAAATGGCAGAACCGTTGAGTGAAGCGCTGCTGGGACGTTGCAGGTATGCTATCAGAACATGGCGCTCGATGTTGGTGAAGAGTCAGGGTATCGATCGTTTGATATCACTTTCATTTTCTCTCGCTGTGTTGCTGCTCTTTTCCTTGGCGTTTTTCTTCTTTTTTAGTTTTCTTCTTCGTCTTCTTTCTTGTACAGATGGTTTGGCAATGGACACACCTGGAATGGTAAGAATGCATCCCAGAAGCTTCGAACACCTGTAGCAAACCGTCTTGGCAGTAGAGCTTTGAAGACGCTGTTCAGACGGGTCAGAGGGCCGACCGTTATAGCAGTTGAGAAACGACAGTGCGGGGAGAATCGGGATGAACAGGAGATAATGTGATAACCAGAGATAACCCCCGGCTGAGGCCACCAGGTGAAGCAGCATGGCGGCTCAGACAGACGGCTCTGGCACGTCACCGCCATGCGTGGCTGAGTCGGCACTGCCACGTGATGTCACTCCATTCATGGATTTGTCATCGTATCGATCGTCTCTGACCAATATTGTTGCTGCTGCTGTTATCGCTTTGTTGTTGTTCTTGTGTTACTTCTCTTCCTCCTCCTCCTCCGCCTCCTCCTCCTCCTCCTCCTCCTCCTACTACTACTCCTTCGATAAATCTCACTGTAAGCCCCCCCCCCCCCTCCCTCCCCCCTTCTTCAGGCAGTCACTCCATTTCAGACATGATTTTTCATTTTCGTGTTCTTCCCCAGTCAAAGATGGGAGAGAGGTTGATTGAAAAACACTTTGAATGTCCTTTCAGTGTCCAATAAGCGCACAGACTTGCATATGTCAACTACTTAGCCCTGCATAGTTCAGGGAAAGAAGCTCTCTTACAAAAGGACATTAATGATGCTTTTTTTTTAATTCGGGACCTACACACTTTACGTGCGTCTCTCATTTTTCATCCTCTTATATAGTTCATTTGCTAATCTCCAGAATTCAAAAAACCAAGAAAGAAGAAACACCTCTTATCCTGAATGTTTTGAACATTTGTATGAACGGCCCATAGCTACGGAACATAAGAGACATGCTCAGAAATAGCCAGACTTCAGAACCTACAGTGCGAAGTATTACAGGACGCATGCGGAGGGGAAAATCAGCAACGAAAGAAAAAAAGAAGAAGAAAATGTGATAAACGCACACGGTTTCCTCACCCGAGGTGAGCCGGACAGGGATTAACACGGTGAAGTAAAACGGCGAAAGGTTAAAAAAAAAAAAAAAAAAAAAGTGCAACATGCAAGCTCCACGCTGATGTCACAATGAAGAAAGAAGCAGTGAGCTAAAACACCGACATCTGCTAGCTCGCATCCACATCCATAGAAATGCTTGGAAGATTATCGTGCCCTGTTACTCTCTGATCCATGGAGCTACTTCGAAATGGGATTGTGTTATTGTCTTGACGCAACGCGCTGCGTCCAATAGTCTGTCCAGATGCTCTGTATGGGACTTGCAGGTGCCAAGGGAAATTACACAGTAGATTACCATTTGGTAAGGCAAATACAGCAAAATGATGAGTAGATCTCAAGTCGTTCGAAATTGAAACCTCGTGGGTTGATATCAGAAAAGAACAAAGAGCATATTGTTCCATCAAATGACCTCGTAGAAAGCAAGAAGAATAGGGGAATTGGGTGCACATTTACACTGAAACTTTTGCTAGGATGAACAAGACCCATCGCCCTACCAAGAAATACTGGCATTATTGGAAGACTTTGCATGGTGTGTGTGTGCGTGTGTGTGTGTGTGTGTGTGTGCGTGTGTTCGTGCGAGCAGTTGCTTCTTGTATTGATGAATTAGATGACTGGGTATTTAAAAATGGGAAGTAGGTTTTCTATGCCCAAATGCTTGTGTTACTGTTGTTGTTCTTGGTGTATCTGTCTGTTTACCGTCATGTTTTTCAGTATCTGTGGACAGGAGCCAATGCTGACGAAGTGGGAAAGTAAAGTGCTTCGACAGTCAGATTCGGTTTTGTCAGTTCAAATATTTCATGACCTTGTGCCTAGAGACATGAGCGTGTACATGTATGCGCGCGCGTGTGTGTGTGTGTGTGTGTGGTGGGGGGATATGTGTGTGTGTGTGTGTGTGTGTGTGTGTGTGTGTGTGTGTGTGTGTGTGTTGTGCGCGCACGTATGTGTGTGTATGTGTGTGTGTGGTGTGTATATGTGTGTGTGTGTGTGTGTGTGTGTGTGTGTGTGTGTGTGTGCGAGAGAGAGAGAGAGAGAGAGAGAGAGAGAGAGAGAGAGAGAGTTCATTACGTGTTCATAGTTGGCACGTTCATGTATGTGGTTTAGGGTAGAAGATCTTATCACTGGAACGAGATAAGAGTGTAAAATGATATTTTGATTCCTCACAAAGATTAAAAAGGCCCCAGTCCTACTTGCACGCCACCGGACAAAAACAAAATAGTTTTAAGTTACATGGCAAAACAAAACAAAAACAAAAAAAAGAAAATTGGGCGGATTGTTCATATGATATAATATGATATGTTATATATATATATATATATATGTGTGTGTGTGTGTGTGTGTGTGTGTGTGTGTGTGTAGCTGACACTACCTCCTTGTCTGGACCTTTTACCCTTAAGACATCCAGTTCATAGTCACACACTGGGCGTGCAACAGGCTAGATAAGAAATCTCGTGTGCCGCTTAACATATGATGTCCCACTCGCTGTAAAATTTGTCTTTTATAGAGTGCTTAGTCTTACATGATATCAAGACACAAGCAGTCTCCATGAAATCTCTATTTTAGTGTTCTTGTAAAGTGTGAGGGTTTTTTTTTCTCAAAGATATATTTTTGTCCATCAAATGTTGAATTTTACGGAAGAGAAACTTCTATGCAATATTTGCGTATAAAGAAATCGTTGTGCGTGCGTGCGTGCGTGCGTGTGTGTTGTGTGTGTGTGTGTGTGTGTGTGTGTGTGTGTGTGTGTGTGTGTGTGTGTGTGTGTTTTGTGTATGTGTGTGTGTGTGTGTGTGTGTGTGTGTGTGTGTGTGTGTTCTGTTGAAAACAACTGTGTAGGGAACTGGCTTTGAGAAGATGACGGCCATGGCGTGCCCCGTGGGTCGTCTAGGCTGTACACAACACAAATTTAATCAACACTTGTTACAAAAGACGCTATTGTTGGCATACACATCAAGGGAAGTTATTGGAAATGGCATGAAAATTACCTCTCCTTTCGGCGTTCGATCGCTCGTGTTCCAGATCGCACGGCCGGAAATCTGTTGTCTTCAGGACCTCGTTTGTTTCTCTCTTTATTCTTGCCAAGAGCAAACTTTAAGGTCGGCATAAAGCAGAGTCGGTCGGTTACCGTAGCTACCACTGTTGTCTGTCTGTGTCTGGGAAGCTAATCAAAGAAGGAAAGAGAATTGATTGGCACGGAGTGTTTTAAAAGGTGTGTGTTGTCTGATGACCTCATTATGTTCTTGAAGTTAGTTGGCTTCTTGTCTTTTGTACGGCCTACTCTTTGTCTTTGCATGTACACACACACCACACACACACACACACACACACACACACACACACACACACACCAATACACACACACACGCGCGCGCTTGCGTGCACATGCAATATACATCACGCACATTCATCTGTCCTCTCGTCTAATATAACTTTTACTGAACAAACATTAAAGAACGAACACAAGCATGGTTCACCCGCGCGCGAGCGTGCGCACGCACACACACACACACACACACACACACACACACACACACTCACACACTCTCTCTCTCTCTCTCTCTCTCTCTCCTCTCTCTCTCTCTCTCTCTAGGTTGGCGGGAATTCCGCCATTTTCACCCAACCGTGACTTACAAACCACATCGTCAACCTGCCATCATGTTCACCCACCTGAGACCTAACGGTGATCTGTGGTAGTCCCCCCCGATCCCCCTCCCACATACCAAACACCCTTTCCGCGACAGTTCGGTGAATGCGGCGTTCCAGGCCGACCTGAACTTTGCACTTAGAGACGCATTCCACTGAAGTGGTCAGGCAAGTTCGCATGTGCGCAGAGTTTTCAGATTGTTGGTGCGCGCGCGCCAGTCGATGGTGAAAAAAAAAGGTTTGAAATGACGCGGTTGCCTAGTTTTAAACGGATGCGCCCATTGGGCGTGCATTTATTAGGTGTTACACCATTGTGACACGTCACCGTCAGCGTTTTAGTATATATAGTCGGAGGACGCAGTTTCAAATGAGAAACCTTTCGACTTGCATCATCAGTTTCGATTGGGTAGTTGAAATAGCCAGTGAGCCTTCGAGTTTGTTCTTTACCAGTGTTGCAGAGTATTTCAACAGGCTTCTGGAAGAAGAACGAATCTGAGCCTTTGCACTCACGCACACAAAACTGACCTTTTCAACCAGTAGAGCGGTGAATTGGGCCTTTCTTTGTTCGTAATTGTGCCTTTCTTTGTTCGTTCTTTTGATTAAGTTGGTTTCAGTCCGTTATAAGCATCTGACTGTGCTCTATCGCTGTGTGGAGTTTGAAGTCAAATGAGTGAAAACTGTGGAAGTTATGCTGACATTGGATAACATACCCATCTGGCGATCACACTTACAATTATCTAATAGAAAAAATTTTTTTTTTAAACTTCGACATTTGTAACTACATTTCTATTTATTGCCCTAAAAGTATGATAACCAAACTGTAACATCACCAAAAAGTCAACAAAATCAGGTAATGTTTAGAAGTTACAAACTTAAAACCAAAATAAAGTAAAATCGTTCAAAATCACCTAACAAGCTAGCCTCAAGTTAGTTGAACTGTGTAGGTATGGTTTGATAGAGGCAAATGCATTGACTCAAAGCCGCTTGAACTGTGTAGGTATGGTTTGATTGTGGCAAATGCATTGACTCAAAGCAGCTAGAACTGTATAGGTATGGTTTGATAATGGCAAATGCATTGACTCAAAGCCGCTTGAACTATGTAGGTATGGTTTGATAATGTCAAATGCATTGACTCAAAGCAGCTTGTACTGTGTAGGTATGGTTTGATAGTGTCAAATGCATTGACTCGAAGCAGCTTGAACTGTGTAGGTATGGTTTGATAGTGTCAAATGCATTGACTCAAAGCAGCTTAGGACGCAAAAGTCAGTAGGCCAAGGAAACTTCAAAGAGTGAAACGCCGACAGCTATCCTAACCAATCAGCGAACGTTACTAATGTTAGTACAAAGGGGCGAGAGAGTGAGTGGGAAGGGGAGCTGTGGGGGGGGGGGGGGGGGGAAGATATAATCAGACCGTAATATGGAAGGTTCTTGTATTGTCTTTCAGTTTTTACAGAAAACGTTGACCATTGTTTTGTATTGAAGATGAAGTCGATATCAAACGGGAACAATCTGAATGCTTAAACAATGTAGACTGTTTAAACGTTGTCTCATGTTTTCGATTTCTTTTATCAATATAAATATTAAGAAATATGTCGGGCTGATCTCTGTAAACTTGCTCTGTAAACTTGGTAGAGTCATATGGATCCACCCATTGGAGACCAAGATCTTCTTATAGACCTGTTCCCGGGGGGGGGGGGGGGGGGGGGTCGGATCGCGGAAGATAATGCCTGTCTTTCCATTGCAAACAGTTACTTTTCTAGTTCATGGGTCAAGCAAGAGAGGCGAACATTTTGATCCAGTGTGCACGTCACGATAACGATGGGAGTATTGACTATTTGCATTACAGAGGCATCGTTTCACACCCATGTTTGGGCACTGTATCTCCCTGACAGACTGGTCAAGCTGGCTGATGGGACACACTTGCTTTGGGCGTGCCCACCAGCGACATCTGTCCCATGAAAACGGCGGGGGTCACTCTCGCTGAGCGCGAGGTCGAACGCAGATCACCCCATTTGCAAATTTCCGAACAATGTCTATTGGCAGAATTGAACAAACATTTCCTACCAAAAGATGGGGGTCTTTTCCATTTGAAAACACTCGCAGTGCAGGCAAAGGTTGAATTTAGAATCTCCATTATCTTCCTTCCAAACGGGCCCACTGATTGCCACAGCTGATCCTTCATGTCTCCCCCTTCATGCCTCAAAGCAATCAGGAGCTCAGGTGTGCGTCTTCGTTTCGCCTGACTACCGTCCGGTTGCCGGAAGGAGTATATTAAGAGTGGTGTGGAGACCTCGCAGCCTGTAGTCTTCTGAGCCAGGAGTCATGGTCAGCGGGGAGAGAGGACATCAGCAGAGCTCGACGTCCCATGACCAGAGAGCGAAGAACTGGCCTGAAGTGTCATGATCTGTTCATCAGAAGTTGTCCGGCTTGGTACATGTTGTTGACCGCCCCCAGCCGTGAGGCCATGTCAGGGCTGTTGTCCAGCTCCACATCAGCTGTTAACTCGGCTGGGATCCTCGTCTTTGCAACCTCCAGCCGCCATGCACGGTTTCTGTCAGTAAAGACTGTTCGACTCTCCCGGAGCCGGCCACCATTTGTGGTAAATGCGGCTATCTGCTCTATGGTCGAAATAATGATAGTATTTCAGCCGTGTCACAATAAGAATATGATATAAAAGAGATAGGATAACAAGAAATTCTCATTTAAAACCCTAACTTAAAAGAATATGCTCACAACAAATCCGGATGTTTGAACAATGAAGCAAAAGGTACAACAAAATAACAAATAAACATCAATGGAAAACAAAGGATGAAAAAAAAATGACAACAACAAAAAAGAAAGAAAATAAAGGAAAGAAATACAATGGCTTTTCCCTTGGGTGTAAAGTGTAAAGCAGTGGGAGCCGACTGTGTTTGGATACAAACGTATTTCATTCATAGGGAAGTACTTCGCAGAAATGTTCAAGAATCATTACAAGATGATTACTAAAAGGGCTGTGGTGGGAATCTGTACAAAACAGTGGTAAATATGTATTGTTACAGACAGTGTCAACATCAAATTGAAAGAGAATCTTACATCAATAATCTTGCTGAAATATTTGGTCAAACGTGTTGAATTTGTTTGTGGTAATCACCAATTCCCTATTCACACGGGGGGAAAATACGGTAACAGAAGACCTGAACGGCTATGTAAAGAATGCAGAATGAATATTGTTGATGGGGTGCATTTAAAACACACATCTTGTTATGTTATTAATAGCGTGATATATTTATTTGTTATCTCCCATACCCCAGAAGGTGTGAAAGAGTTCAAATTGAATATGTGTGCTCTCTCGTACGCGTGTGTTTACGTGTGCTGTTTTTTTGTTTGTTTGTTTGTTTGCTTTTCAATCAGATAAACACAGTATTCAGAAAAACTCTCAAACGTGGTTTTGATGCATTTAGTTTATTTACTCAACACAAACCCAATGAATAACATTTTATGTGTATGGATAACCACACACACACACACACACACACACACACACACACACACACAGAGCCATGAAACAAAATGACAAAACAGAAAAGTACAGGTGATTTCATGCATTTGTTTATCTGAACTGCACTGGGGAAGAAAACGTTACCCAGTAATATAAGTGGATACGAGACGGTCTCTTTATATCCTTTTGCCTATAATTACATCATTGAACATCAAATTTGCTCATATTGTCGATCATCATTTCAGTGTGGTGATCGATCTTAAACCTAGCTTTCAACAGACTTTGGAAGACATCAGTTTGGAAGCACAGTTAGAATTAATTGATTAATTACTTAATTTATACAAATTCCTTTAGCCAGTACATGGAACAAGTAAGGAATATTAACGACAATTTAGTATACGAACCTACGTGGTTTTACTCGAAGAAAATTAAATGATAATGGTGATAATAAAAAAAAAATAGCGGATACTATTTGAGTTTTTAGAATAAGAGAGAGAGAGAGAGGGGGGGGGGGAGGGGGGGATAAGGAAAAGTGAATTGATTAAAAAAAACTACTTTTGATATT
The DNA here is from genome assembly GCA_033310375.1 of Conus canariensis. Classification (NCBI taxonomy): domain Eukaryota; kingdom Metazoa; phylum Mollusca; class Gastropoda; order Neogastropoda; family Conidae; genus Conus; species Conus canariensis. The sequence goes on along the minus strand of CM065737.1, from coordinate 28,744,125 downwards.
TATGTAAAGAATGTGTTCAAATGCACATTGAGAGAGAAATGGTAGATCGCAAGAGAGGCAAGCAAAACGAGAAGTTCTGAACTAACTGAACAATACAATATACACTGGGGACTGTCGAAAATAACCGAATTATCTAATAGAAATGATAACAGATTTCCGTATATGGGCTATGAATTAAACAATCCACGAAACGATTCGTACAGACTTGTCAAGAATCTAAAAATGTCAGCTGGGCAGTTCGTGAGAGAATCAGCAAAAAAGAAAAAAGGGGAATCGGTTAATGAATTTGACTTTGTTGGACAAAGACGTGTGTGTGTGTGTGTGTGTGTGTGTGTGTGTGTGTGGGTGGGTGTGTGTTGTGTTGTTTTGTACCTTAACTGGGAAAGTGAGTGTGTAATCAAGCGACAGCTGTTTGCATGATTTAGAAATTCATTAAACTCGGTTACTCGCTCATAAGAACGGAAGCGCTCGGATTAAACCGTATTTTTTTTCTAATGAGAGAGAGAGAGAGAGAGAGAGAGAGAGAGAGAGAGAGAGAGAGAGAGAGAGAGAGAGAGAGCACTACATTTATGCAAAATCCAACAGAAGAAAACAACTTATTAACGAACGCTGTATCCTTTACATGAAATATGCGCACAAAAAAGTGGGTAGAATGGAAGAAATTGAACAACGTGTTAGGAGAAGACAACTCTGTGCGTGCGTGCGTGCGCGCGCGCGAGCGCGCGCGTGTGTGTGTGTGTGTGTGTGTGTATGCGCGCGCGCGCGTGCGTGTGTATGTGAGTGTGTGTGTACAGCACAGCACAGCACAGCACAGCACAGCACAGTGAGGAGTGAGTGAGATTATCAGCGACATGAGGAGGGGGGGGGGGGGGGGGGGGGGGTGGCATGCAAGTAATCACGAGAAAACAGTTAGTGTGTGTGGCGGCTAGAAAACGACTTATTCATAACAACAAGCGCATCACATCACGTGCGCGTGCATACATACGCGCGCGCACACACGCACGCACGCACACACACACGCACACTCGCACACACACACACACTCACATACACACGCACGCGCGTGCGCGCGCGCACACACACACACACACACACACACACACACACACTACACACACTACACACACTTACACACACACACACACACACCACACACACACACCACCCCACACACACACACACACACACACACACACACAACAGAGAGAGTTAGAACAGCCGAATAAAAAAAAATTACTCGTGAGATGACGGTACCTGTCGGTAACTGTGCCACATTCAGATGTTTATCGGTGGACCAGACACACTATGAATACATACCTTCACCCCTGGGGGCAGGAGGGGTCGATTTTGATGGGACTCTTCGTTGGTCTGTCTGTCTGTCTGTCTGTCTGTATGCATGCATCTATGCATGTATGTATGTACATCAGTAAGATGACACCAAAAGTGCTGAACCTGTTTCCCCGTGGTGATCTTGGGGAGTCTTTTCAGCTAAAACAGCTGCCCCCCTCCCCCCTTCCGCTCCTCCCACACACACACACACACACACACACACACACACACACACACACACACACACACTCGCCACCTTTTGAAAGTTCTGCGCCAGTAGACTGTGACCAGGTGACAGCCCAGGGCCTGCTGTCGACCTTTGCGCAAGGTCGGATGGACCATAAACAACATGGACTGAATTGAATAGAATAGGCATAACATTTTTTTTCCTTGTCATTGCTGGATTCCTCCCCAACCCACCCCATCCCCAGCCTCCTCTCTTTTTTCGTTTATTTTGTTTGTTTGTTCTCTTTACTGTCGTCTCCTGTGTCGCCGCCTTTGTGTGACCATTCTGTCTTTTCTGGATACGCCTTTACACCTTTTTTTCTTTTTGTAATCCTCGTGGTCACAGTTTATGACCTGCCAACTTTTTTTTCCCCTTTTCTGGCGACTAGGGAGTCAAAATTTGTCCGCACTGTTCAGAGTAGACGGTAGCTATAAATTCTGTGGTGCGTTATAGCCCATACGTCTTTTTTTATGTATTTATTGTCACATATATTATCTTTTACGGTCTTTAACTTAGGCAGGTGTTCCACAGGTGCCTGGCGCTCCTAGCACAGCACGAGACTTCTCTGCCTGAAGTCATCAGTTAAGACACCAGGTGTTCCACAGGTGCCTGGCGCTCCTAGCACAGCACGAGCCTTCTCTGCCTGAAGTCAACAGTTAAGACACCAGGCGTTCCACAGGTGCCTGCCTGGTGCTACTAGCACAGCACGAGACTTCTCTGCCTGAAGTCATCAGTTAAGACACCAGGTGTTCCACAGGTGCCTGGCGCTCCTAGCACAGCACAAGCCTTCTCTGCCTGAAGTCAACAGTAAAGACACCAGGCGTTCCACAGGTGCCTGCCTGGTGCTACTAGCACAGCACCAGACTTCTTTGCCTGAAGTCATCAGTTAAGACACCAGGCGTTCCACAGGTGCCTGCCTGGTGCTACTAGCACAGCACGAGACTTCTTTGCCTGAAGTCAACAGTTAAGACACCAGGCGTTCCACAGGTGCCTGGTGCTCCTAGCACAGCACGAGACTTCTCTGCCTGAAGTCATCAGTTAAGACACCAGGTGTTCCACAGGTGCCTGCCTGGCGCTCCTAGCACAGCACGAGACTTCTCTGCCTGAAGTCATCAGTTAAGACACCAGGCGTTCCACAGGTGCCTGGTGCTACTAGCACAGCACGAGACTTCTTTGCCTGAAGTCATCAGTTAAGACACCAGGTGTTCCACAGGTGCCTGGCGCTCCTAGCACAGCACAAGCCTTCTCTGCCTGAAGTCATCAGTTAAGACACCAGGCGTTCCACAGGTGCCTGCCTGGTGCTACTAGCACAGCACGAGACTTCTTTGCCTGAAGTCATCAGTTAAGACACCAGGTGTTCCACAGGTGCCTGGTGCTCCTAGCACAGCACGAGACTTCTTTGCCTGAAGTCATCAGTTAAGACACCAGGTGTTCCACAGGTGCCTGGTGCTCCTAGCACAGCACGAGACTTCTTTGCCTGAAGTCATCAGTTAAGACACCAGGTGTTCCACAGGTGCCTGGTGCTCCTAGCACAGCACAAGCCGTCTCTGCCTGAAGTCAACAGTTAAGACACCAGGCGTTCCACAGGTGCCTGCCTGGTGCTCCTAGCACAGCACGAGACTTCTTAACCTGAAGTCATCAGTTAAGACACCAGGTGTTCCACAGGTGCCTGGTGCTCCTAGCACAGCACGAGACTTCTTTGCCTGAAGTCATCAGTTAAGACACCGGGTGTTCCACAGGTGCCTGGTGCTCCTAGCACAGCACAAGACTTCTCTGCTTGAAGTCAACAGTTAAGACACCGGGTGTTCCACAGGTGCCTGGTGCTCCTAGCACAGCACGAGACTTCTTTGCCTGAAGTCATCAGTTAAGACACCAGGTGTTCCACAGGTGCCTGGCGCTCCTAGCACAGCACAAGACTTCTCTGCCTGAAGTCAACAGTTAAGACACCAGGCGTTCCACAGGTGCCTGCCTGGTGCTACTAGCACAGCACGAGACTTCTTTGCCTGAAGTCATCAGTTAAGACACCAGGTGTTCCACAGGTGCCTGGTGCTCCTAGCACAGCACGAGACTTCTTTGCCTGAAGTCATCAGTTAAGACACCAGGTGTTCCACAGGTGCCTGGTGCTCCTAGCACAGCACGAGACTTCTTTGCCTGAAGTCATCAGTTAAGACACCAGGTGTTCCACAGGTGCCTGGTGCTCCTAGCACAGCACAAGCCTTCTCTGCCTGAAGTCAACAGTTAAGACACCAGGCGTTCCACAGGTGCCTGCCTGGTGCTCCTAGCACAGCACGAGACTTCTTAACCTGAAGTCATCAGTTAAGACACCAGGTGTTCCACAGGTGCCTGGCGCTCCTAGCACAGCACGAGACTTCTTTGCCTGAAGTCATCAGTTAAGACACCGGGTGTTCCACAGGTGCCTGGTGCTCCTAGCACAGCACAAGACTTCTCTGCTTGAAGTCAACAGTTAAGACACCGGGTGTTCCACAGGTGCCTGGTGCTCCTAGCACGGCACAAGACTTCTCTGCCTGAAGTCAACAGTTAAGACACCAGGTGTTCCACAGGTGCCTGGTATCGCAAGTGGGTGCGCGGTGGAGATGCTTTGCTTTTAAATAACTACAAAATTCGGAATGGTCGGAATAAAAGCACGTTCGACTGGTTACGCCTTTGAATGCTCATTCCCATCACACACACACACACACACACACACACACACACACACACAGAGAGAGAGAGAGAGAGAGAGAGAGAGAGGAGAGAGAGAGAGAGAGAGAACAAACGAACGAACGAGCGAACGAAATTTTATTTTACCAGGGTAATGAGATGAGCAAATTAGATATGCTTTTTCCCCCACTCAGCCCTGCGGATTAAAAAAAAGGGAAAAAATCATAAAGCATATGGTAAACACACAAGGCAGTATAGCAAGTACAGTCGAACTGTGATAAGAGAAACTGCCAGGGGAATTTTTTTTTTTGTTTCTCTTATCCGATGTTTATGTTATCCGACGTCGAATGAGGGAAAGTTTTTGAAAAATGGTTTCTCCTATCCGAGTTTCCGTTTGATTTACCGAGACCACACAACAAATTACGTCAATACATGTAAAATGGTTTCGCTTATCCGAGATTTTGTTTGATTGACCAAGACTTCAGTAAAAATGCACACTACAAAAAAAAAAAAAGGGAGTTGTTACCACCCTTTAGTTTGGTTAAGCTGAGTTTGTCTTTCTTTTATTGACAGTCTTTGATACTCCTTTTGAAATGACATAGCTTTTTCGCTGGTGCTGTGTGTCTGTGTGTGAAGCCTTTGTCCTCTGTGAAGGGACCCTGATGTGGTAATTTCTGCCATTGTGCACATGTGTGTGTGTGTGTGTGTGTGTGTGTGTGTGTGTGTGGGGTGTGTGTGTGATGAGAGAGAGAGAGAGAGAGAGAGAGAGAGAGAGAGGAGAGAACGAACGAACGAACGAACGAATTTTATTTTAAGAGGGTAATGGACTAAGCATGAATGCTTTTTTACATCCAGCCTCTGGGCAAGAAAAAAAAATCGATATATAGTAAAAAGCAAATCAAACAAACACACATGAAAAAATGCAACAATTGCTTGCATGAAAACCTTTGACAAAAAGAAGAAAGAAGAAGAAGAAACCAGTAAACACCACCACTACCAACAACAACAACAACAACAAAATGATCAGGGCAAGAGGGGGGGGGGGGGGGGGGGGGGGCGGGGTTGAATGGTATGTGTCCATTTCTGCGAAAATCAGTCTCATGCCCCCAAAATTCAATTTTTAGATTTTGGCTTCATAAAGTGTGGAATCACTTAAAGACTGCATTAAAGTCAAAGTAATAAGAAAATAGAATTGTGGGGGCATAAGCCTGATTTTCGCAGAAATGAACACATATATGGATCATACTTCACTAAGACCGTTGATTCTTTATCAAGGACAGGGTGGTACAATTTACAGGACTAGTCACCTAATGTGGAACACTTTGAAGGGGAAAAAACAGTTAAAAGTCATTTTAACCCTTTAATTTTGATTGTCAAGGGTTTTTTTTTTTTTGTTTCTCTTTGAGGAAAAAATTATTTGCCATTTATCATTGGTTTTTGTATTAACTCATTAATTTTATAGCTTGCTGAACAAAACGTGGTCAACATTAGAGGACTCTCACGCACTAGAACGTACGCTCACACTTTTTAGATTCTGGAGAAAAGGCCGGCAGTCGTAAAATAGTTCAAAGTCACAAATCTAATAAAATCAACAACAACAATAACAAAATTATGGAAATGAGAAAAAAGACGACAAAGAAACAAAGATAAATCCAAAATTGATTATATTCTTCGTCATTGTAGGTATAGGAGCAGCCAACCTTTGAACTCTCTCTCTCTCTCTCTCTCTCTCTCTCTCTCTCTCTCTCTCTCTCTCTCTCATTCCGACTTTCATTAGGACAAAAAATTTTGAAAAAAGATCATTCTCTGCTGTCAGTGACTGACCAAGTTAATGAAACGGGAAAAAAACCTCAAATAATATATGTCACCCGCTCAAAGTGACCACAAAGGTTGGACAAATAAATGTTCTCTTTGTTGGTAGTTGAACCAAGTTAATGAAACAGAAACACCTCAAATAACATATGTCGCCCGCGCAAAGTGACCACAAAGGTTTGACAAATAAATGTTCTCTATTTTGAGAGTTGAACCAAGTTAATTAAACAGAAAAAACAAATAACATCTGTCACCCGCTCAAAGGTTGGACAAATAAATTTTCTCTTTGTTGGGAGTTGAACCCAAGACGGGAAAAAGCGGATGGTGGGGCAACCAACCCCTGGATGTTTTATCTACCACAGTGTACACCACAATCGTCGTTTGGAGAAAGGTTGCTGCGGCGTATATCTCGACATCAGTCGCCCATGATCTCAGTTCAGTGGTTTCGTTAGTGTTGAGATAATCGCCAAGGTCCAAGTTAGCATAGAGAACGCCTTTGCATTTTTACACATGAAATCCACGATTTTGGCTCGAATCTCAGGGTGGTAGTTTTCTGTGCCACAGATCTCAAAACTAATTGCTCTATAAAAACAATTGCCGTCCCCAATGATTCTATTGGCTGAGAGCGGTTTGGGGAGCTTGGGCTTTGAGGGTCGAAATGGCAAAAACTGGGGTACGGGAAGACGAAGACAATGTGATTATCTGAGACGCCATCTTTCATTTGTTGGTGTAAATACCTGTGGCTCAGGAGAATCAAAACCTGTAATGTTTACATCGTCGCTATCAACACTATGTCTTCCTGTGTCACTCTGCATGCTTATGTCACTCTGCATGGCTATGTCACTCTGCATGCCTGTGTCACTCTGCATGTCTGTGTCACTCTGCATGCCTATGTCACTCTGCATGTCTATGTCACTCTGCATGACTATGTCACCCTGCATGCCTATGTCACTCTGTCTTCCTGTGTCACTCTGCATGCCTATGTCACTCTGTTTTCCTGTGTCACTCTGCATGCCTGTGTCACTCTGTCTTCCTGTGTCACTCTGCATGCCTATGTCACTCTGTCTTCCTGTGTCACTCTGCATGTCTATGTCACTCTGCATGACTATGTCACCCTGCATGCCTATGTCACTCTGTCTTCCTGTGTCACTATCCTCCCTGTCTTTTCTGCCATTTTTCTCATCTTTTTGATTGCTCCTCTTATTGAAGAAATGGGGGGTTGTGGTTTGAGTCTTTGCATTAGCCAAGTGCGTGTGAAGGGCTTCTGTGAACACAAAGTGGATGAACGAGAGAATCACTGGAAGCGCCAACCTGCAAACAGTAGGAGTTTAATGTTTGCACGCAAGCTAAGACTGCTCTGCTGGTGATCACCTTTGCAGGTTCGCCACAGTCATCATTGTCGTCAGACTCTGCCTCTTTGGTGACTGTTGCTGTTGATGATGATGTTGATGGGGCGGTGAGTGGGATGTCATCACTTGATGTCTGAAGATCGGCATCCACGTTGAAATAGTCTTCATCCAGAATGTTCAACTCTTTGAACAGCCTGGAGAGAAGTGGTTCTGGAGCAGCATTGTCAGCACTTGTAGTTTTACAGTCGCTGCCAGTCAGTGCAGTAGGCACAAAGCCTGCCTTTTTGAAGCCGTTTGAGATGGTGGCTGGACTAACTTGATCCCATGCTCGCTTTAGCATCATCAAAGAGTCAAGGATGCTGATTTTAAACTCATCCCTTGCCATTCCTGCATCTATGTGCGCGATCAATTTCAAAAGGTTTGCTTTTCTGTAGTGTACTTTGATGTTTTGTATGATTCCTTGATCGAGAGGTTGCAACTTTGACGTTGCATTGGGTGGTAGAAACAAGACTCTGTAGCCTTCAACTGAAGTGACTTTTCATGTGCCGAACAGTTATCCACAACCAGCAGCACCTTGCGCTTTTGACAATGCATGGTTTTATCAAAGGCTGTCAGCCAGTCTCTGAAGACTTCTGCATTCATCCATGCTTTGGTGTTGGCTGCATACTGAGTAGGCAGGGATTTGACGCCTGCGAAACAGCGAGGTTTTTGGAATCGTCCAATTGTCAAGAGAGGCATCATTTCTGTGCCATCCGTATTTGTGCAAACGAGAAAGGTCAATCGTTCTTTTGACTTTTTACCGCCCAAACATTTTTCTCCTTTAAAAGCAAGGGTTTGTCAGGCAACAGACGCCAAAATAGACCGCTTTAGTCGGCATTAAACACGTCTTTTGGCTTGTAACGGGTAAGTGTGGGTTTTAGAACTTGCTCCACCCATGCGTCTGTGCTTAGTTCATCAACCGACTCACGCTCACCAGACATTTTCTTGAAGACAATACCATGCCTGTTTTTGAATCTATGTAGCCAACCATCGCAGCAGCGCCAGTCTTGTATGTCTAGTTTTTTTTTTAATTCTTGAGCAGTGGCCCACTGATGGGAACGTTATCCGACCTTGTACAGCTAAACCATTTAAGGAGAGCTTGGTCAACCTCCAGGTTCTTGGCTTGGCGAACTCGTTTCTTTGTCACATCAGTTACACTTTCAAAGTACATTGTTTTTATTTTTTTCACTAGTTTTCATAATGCTTGTCAAGATGCACTTTACAATCTGATGGGCTTCTGCGATTACCTCCCTATTTTTTGTTGGGGTTTTTCTCCACCTCATGAATTATGTCCATTTTCTCTTTCAGAGACAGCGCTTTTGGTTTTCGCTTCTCCATTTTGAAAGTGACGTAGCCCGACCTGGCTGACGATAGGGAGTCACGGCCCTTTATGACCTTTGAACTCTCTATTTTTCCATGACGAATGAAAATTATGGAATTTGGCTTGGTTGCGTAGAAGCTAGAAAGTGACGCAATCAATAAAATATGACATCACATGGAACGTTCTTGAAAACATAGGCGCATGACGCGAAGACAGACAAGTCGAGAGGCCTTACGCTATACCGTTGGACCCATGCAAAATCTATTTTAGAAGGGAAAAAATGTTCCTGTGACAAGTCGGAGCTGTTAGGTAGGTTGTAATATTATTATTATTACAGTCAAACTATGATAAGCGAAACCGCCAGGGGATTTTTTTTTCGATTATTAGATGTTTTTGTTTGATTTACCGAGACCAATGGAAAATTTTGGAATGTGACGTCGTATGTTCCGTATGTTCAGGTCATCTGACGTCGGATAAGAGATTTTTTTTTTTTTTTTTTTTTTTTTTTTTTTTAATGGTTTCGCTTATCCGAGTTTTCATTTGATTTACCGAGACCAACAGAAAATCCTGGAATGTTCCGATTCAAGTTTCGCTTATCCGAGTGTGAAAAAGACAAATTAGGTTTCCCTTAACCGAAGTTTTCCTTATCAGAGTTTTCCTTATCCAATGTAAAATTAGTCATACAAAGAACAGTTTCGGCCGGGAATAAAAAATTAGTTTCCCTTATCAGAAGTTTCCCTTAAGCGAGTTTATCTTAAACAGCATCGTTCCGTACAAGGAAAGGAAACGAATACACTAATCGACATGCAGACTATCTAAAGGAGAGAGAGAAACAGAGAGAGAGAGAGAGAGAGAGAGAGAGAGAGAGGGGGGGGGGACAAAAATTGTTGGTGAAACGTAATATACCAACTTGCAGTAAAAATAAAAAATGCATAGGCGCACTCAGCTTAGGAACAAAAAGAAAAACAAAACAAAACAAACAAATAAACAAACAACAACAACAACAACAACAACAACAACACAGCAGGCGAAACGACTAAACACGAAACGACGTGCTCTGTTCGTTTTCCGTAATTTATTCACACACTAACTCCACGTTCCGAATGTTGTAGTTGTTTAAAACCAAAGCATCTCCACCGCGTATCCACTTGCAATACTCCTTTGTTTGTTTGTTTTATTTTTTATTTCATTTTATTTTATTGGGGGGGGGGGGGGGGGGGGGGGAGGGGGGGGGGGGATGAGGGGGATTGAGTTCTGTAAAGGTGAATGCAGAAAATTCCAGCCCGCCGTGTAATTTAGGAATGCTTATCGACTGTCATTTTTTTAGAAGAAAAAAAAAAGCATTTACAGATCGAGCTTTGTACAGCAAAACAGGTGGAAACAAACTTTAAACTGACCTCTGAACACAACTGTAGCATGTGCGTCATCACTTTGCTTAAAGAAAAAAAAAAGAAGAAAAAGAAAAGTATATAGGCATACATGACTACGTTTCAGACACAGCATGCCTTTAACTGAGCTTCGATTTCGGATACATCGAAGCTTTGTTATAAGCGAAACAACATCCCAAACAATAGGTAAAACGACAGACAGCAGAGAAGCTTTGTTATAAGCGAAACAACATCCCAAACAATAGGTAAAACGACGGACAGCAGAGAGGCTTTGTTATAAGCGAAACAACATCCCAAACAATAGGTAAAACGACAGACAGCAGAGAGGCTTTGTTATAAGCGAAACAACATCCCAAACAATAGGTAAAACGACAGACAGCAGAGAGGCTTTGTTATAAGCGAAACAACATCCCAAACAATAGGTGAAACGACGGACAGCAGAGAGGCTTTGTTATAAGCGAAACAACATCCCAAACAACAGGTGAACGACGGACAGCAGAGAGGCTTTGTTATAAGCGAAACAACATCCCAAACAATAGGTAAAACGACGGACAGCAGAGAGGCTTTGTTATAAGCGAAACAACATCCCAAACAATAGGTGAACGACGGACAGCAGAGAGGCTTTGTTATAAGCGAAACAACATCCCAAACAACAGGTGAACGACGGACAGCAGAGAAGACTTCATCAAGCAAGCGAGGGTTGTTGGGTCGCCGCCAACATGACAGGGTAGGCGAAACGACTTGAGGTGAAACGATAGGTATCCAAACGAAGAACTTGCATGGTTCTCCACCACCATTCCCTGTGTCTGTGCCGAGCGGTCTGTAGGAAGACACTCTAGGGTGAGCTCGGCAGCGGAAGGCCCTCAGAAAAGAAACCTCCTCTCAGACAAGTGTTTCGGCCCTGAACTCCTGACACTCTAAGGGGGCCGGGCCGCATCCGGGTCATGACTCCCAGATGCCCTGTTACTACCAACATTTCTTTTTCCTGGCGCTGCCGGGATGGGTCTGATATATGCGTAGGAAAATGTTGAGTACATATTGTAAAGGCCATTCCAACCAATCAGGGCACGTTACTATTTTTGGAAAGGGGGGGGGGGGGAGGTGGAGTGCGACGGTTGTCGCACCAAGGACTCTCGTCGCGTGGATTTCTGCCCCCATCAAAATGACGATGTTCAGGAGTTCGGCATCGCTTACGTTGAAAAAAGAGAAGGAGAAGATTTTGATAGAGAAACTTTTCTCTCTCTG
>CM065737.1:28717755-28722755 GCA_033310375.1 Conus canariensis | reverse complement strand
GTAGTGGGAGTGCAGGGACCTAAACTTACGCAGAGGCAGATACTTCCTTTATAGTGCATGCACACTTTTTCCTTCTTCCCACCTAGAGCGACGTTCACTGCGCCGCTACATTGATCGTTCTCTCACACCCTCCACCTTCCCACCCTCTCCTCCCTTCCCTACCTCTACTTCCACCCTTGTTCTTCAGCTGTCCCTGCTCCTGCCCCCTTTCCCCCCTACCCACGCACGCTCCCTCATGCCTCCTCTCTCACCCTTCCCCAACCCCCCCTCTCTCTCCCTTCTCTCTCCTCTCTCTCCTCTCTCTCTCTTCTCTCTCTTTGTTTATCCCCTTCCCCTTCTTTACCTCGGTATGGTATACAGACATAGAGAGAACTGATTGAACTTGGTACCTCGGTATGGTATACAGACATAGAGAGAACTGATTGAACTTGGTACCTCGGTATGGTATACAGACATAGAGAGAACTGATTGAACTTGGTACCTCGGTATGGTATACAGACATAGAGAGAACTGATTGAACTTGGTACCTCGGTATGGTATACAGACATAGAGAGAACTGATTGAACTTGGTACCTCGGTATGGTATACAGACATAGAGAGAACTGATTGAACTTGGTACCTCGGTATGGTATACAGACATAGAGAGAACTGATTGAACTTGGTACCTCGGTATGGTATACAGACATAGAGAGAACTGATTGAACTTGGTACCTCGTATGGTATACAGACATAGAGAGAACTGATTGAACTTGGTACCTCGGTATGGTATACAGACATAGAGAGAACTGATTGAACTTGGTACCTCGGTATGGTATACAGACATAGAGAGAACTGATTGAACTTGGTACCTCGGTATGGTATACAGACATAGAGAGAACTGATTGAACTTGGTACCTCGGTATGGTATACAGACATAGAGAGAACTGATTGAACTTGGTACCTCGGTATGGTATACAGACATAGAGAGAACTGATTGAACTTGGTACCTCGGTATGGTATACAGACATAGAGAGAACTGATTGAACTTGGTACCTCGGTATGGTATACAGACATAGAGAGAACTGATTGAACTTGGTACCTCGGTATGGTATACAGACATAGAGAGAACTGATTGAACTTGGTACCTCGGTATGGTATACAGACATAGAGAGAACTGATTGAACTTGGTACCTCGGTATGGTATACAGACATAGAGAGAACTGATTGAACTTGGTACCTCGGTATGGTATACAGACATAGAGAGAACTGATTGAACTTGGTACCTCGGTATGGTATACAGACATAGAGAGAACTGATTGAACTTGGTACCTCGGTATGGTATACAGACATAGAGAGAACTGATTGAACTTGGTACCTCGGTATGGTATACAGACATAGAGAGAACTGATTGAACTTGGCTTTACTGTTAGACTAACAAAAACTGTGTTTTTCTTGCCAAAGGAAGTAATAGTTAGTAGGACTGAAAGAATAACTTCCTGGTGTTCTTTCTTTGATAGAATATGAAAAATATTAAATAGCAACAATTGTATCATTGAAAATTTGTATTATTTTCCAGGCATCATTATAATTATCCTTTTTTATTATCTTAAAGTCAGATGTACATGCAAATGGATCATAAGCATTTTTTTTTTTACATCCCCCCATTTCTGAAACAGTTGCTGTCATATGCCACTGGTGACTGGGAAGATGAAACAGCTTTGTGCAGATCACTAAGACACCACTGTTTGTACATTTGGTTGTATCTTTTCAAACGTGAGGTGGTGCATACAGTGATATTGAGGAGGCAATCAGTGTGAAACATGTTCTTACAGACCGCTCATTCACATGACATTTGACATAATACTTTGCAGCGGGTTCCATGAAGAGTTTGTTTGGGGACGTTCCACCAAATGTGACTTTTCCCATTATCTTACAGAAAGAAACGTTTTGCTTGTGACCCAGACCCGTATAGGAATTAAATCCACTTTCGAAGCCTAATAACTCTAACAGGCCCGCAAATACTCATTTACGATAATCATTGCCATTTCAGAGTTGTTTGTTTTAGAAGTTCATAAACTTGCTGGCTTGCAGATATTTGCTAGATTAGCATCTACATAATCCTATCCTTCTTGTTGCAGAAGTTATTAAATTTGTTCTATGTGCTTATATATTGACATGCTTTGCATTCTCATTTACCATATCCATCATAACTTTACAACTGTTTATTGGAAGTCAGTTAACTCGTTATCAGCTACCCATACGCATACGCGCGCTGACTTGCTACAACAAATTCTAAGCCTGTGAAACGAATTATGCCACTTTGTCTCCAAAGCGGACTATAAGCAGCTACGTCATGAAGCTGAGGCCTCAAACGGGAAGTGCATTCCATGCGTGCAGTTGTGCTGCACAACTGCTGGCCACTGGCCACAACATGCCTCAGTGCTGTTGCACCATAAAATCAATGTCTGCATGCAATTGTCCTGCTTCGGTTTCGTCACCGACACCAGCCACTGCATGGGCCGAACCCTCGTTGTGTGTTGTCGTGGTCCCGACATCCGGGTGTTGTGATGATGTTGTTTTGCTATCGATGTCGTGTTGGTGTGGTTAGCTCATTGTCGCACGAACTGTATTGTTTCTTGATAAAATACCCCCCCCCCCCCCCCCCCCCCGCCCCCAACAAAAAAAAAAGCCCCACTCAAGTGTCGTGCAATGGGTGTTTTGTGGGTGCTTCTTTTAAGGCATGTCACACGATAAACTACTTACATTATGTGCCAAATGTTCAAGCCACACGTTGCGAAGCATTTACCTACTGGTGCCAACGCACCAATGACGGAAAAGCTGTATGGGTCACTGGAGGGCCTCCGCCGTACAGCAGCCTTCGTCAGTGCTTCTGGGGTTCCTGTCTGAGTGAACGAAGAAGAAGAAAGAATCATCATCGACAATCCGCCTGCATGGTTGTCGGTGCCTGCTCCGTTCAGACTTTTCAGTAGTGCCACCCACAGGTTAAGTGGCGATGGACGAAATGGAACTCAAACAAACTCTGATCACGGCTAGGAATTTGAAGAGGACTCGGCCAGTTCTCAGCCGCTGTTTGATTGCCAGGCCTCAAGGCGTGATGGCGTTACCCACCAGCAGCGCCGTTCACTGGCTCGTGAAGCGAAGGGCAAGAAATGTGTTTGTCCAGATTGGGGTGGGGAGTGGGGGGGGGGGGGGGGGGGGGAGTGGAGATGGGGATTGGGGGGGGGGGGTCATGAAATGAGTTCACGCGCGAAATAGTTTCGAAATCTATTTCTTACGAAAGTGTGTCAGACGAGAAAGGCAGTGAACACTGTGTGTGTGTGTGTGTGTGTGTGTGTGTGTGTGTGTGTGTGTGTGTGTGTGTGTGTTGGGGGGGGGGGGAGGGCACGCTTGTTTTGACACAAAACGTTGTTTGGCGAGTCCTGTGTGACACAGTCCTAATGCTTATCATTGGCGCTGTTTCGGGTGTCCCTAGGTTGCTTGCACAGCTTTTTTTTTTTTTATCCTGCCTTCAATACGCACCGAGGGGGAGCTTTCCCCCCTCCCCCCCACGAATCCTGATGAATTCTGGCGCGTGTGAACAGGAGTAAGAAGAAAAAGAAACACGTGAAGACAGTGCTTCTCTGGGTCGTCCCCAGCACCTTCTTACTCCTGTTCACACGCGCCAGAATTCATCAGGATTCGTGGGGGGGGGAGGGGGGGGAGGGGGGGGGAAGGGGAGAAAGCTGAGGGGGTGCGCGGAGGGAGGAGGGAGGGCATGCTGTGATGAAATTCTGCATCAGTTTGTCTTCCCTAGTCCTCAACCAACCCCTCCCACCCACCTCTTCCCTGGAATGGTATGTATATTACAATATTACAACGAACCTCCTCATCCCCCCCCCCCCCCCCCCCCCCCCCCCCCCCCCCCCCCCCCCTCACCCCCCCCCCTCCCCCCCCACACACACTCACACAAAAGCACCACCCGCTTCTTCCCCTTGAACGGAACCTCGTCTGCACGGAATCCACACTAGGCTACCACCGACCTAACCTTGCCTCTTACAAAACGTTTCTTCCTTCCTCTACCCTTCCCCATTACCCCAACCCCTCCTCTCTCCTACGGCCTCTTTCACGTAAAGACTTCCCCGCTGGTTGTTCCAGGACGTTGCGTCGCTTTACCGAAAACTGGGGAAAACAAAAAGTTCATCCAAAGAGGTCAAGGGAGTAAAGAAGCAGGGGCGTCGAGTCCCATCCAAACACTTCATTATGGTTCCTCAGAGGGTGGGAGGGGGGGGGGGGGGGTGAGGGTACTTCAGCGACAGAATGTAGTCTCATTTAGCAAGTTGAATACACTCACAAAAATGAAAGAAAATTGATACAGTTGTTGAGGAGAAGAGCTGGAAGAAGCGTGGGGGGTTGGAGGTGGGGGGGGGGGGGGGGGGGGAGATAGAAGAGGGAAAGGAAGGAGCGAGGTATACACAGCAGACTTTGCATAATATTTGCTGATGGTGTCTTTTTTATAAAGTGTTGGGTTTTTTTCCCCCGTTTTCTCGGGATGTGCTGTTTCAAAACGTTTTCGGTGCTTCAAAGAATGTGATGCAAACGAAGCTTGAACTGAAAGCAGCCTCTAGGCGTTCAAAGTCCGAGGTGGATGGGAAGAGGGGAGGGGGTGGAGGAAGGGAAGGGGGAAGGGAGATGGAGTTGTCTACACATTTTGACCCGACACATTTACGCTGTACACAAACACGTGCACACACGCACTATGTAGCCGGTGACAGACGTTAAAAAAAAAAGAACATTTTTGAAAAAGACGAAAAGTGTCTCTCCTCTTAGCTTCCTCCCTCAATGCGCACCCCGCTCCACCCCAAACCCCCACTCCCACCCCACCCTACCCCTACCCCCACCCCCACCCCCCGGCCTGCTCAAACCTGTAAGCTGCTAAAATGTTCTTCACTGTTTATTTTATTTTTTTTGCTTAATTAGTAGTTTAACTAAAGACTTTCCTACGGCAGTTTACAGGGCACTAG
>CM065737.1:28710255-28712755 GCA_033310375.1 Conus canariensis | reverse complement strand
AAAAGTCCCTGGTCCCCAAAAAACGGCGGATCCAGAAACCATTTCACGTTGACGGAGGTGTACATTTTCCCGGCGTACTTCCAGTTCAAAATGGACACCAGCAGTTGGAAGGGCAGATCCAGAAACCTTTTGACGTTGACGGAGGTCTACGTTTTCCCGAGCGTGATTCCAGTTCAGTTTTTTGTACTCCCATTTTCTTATAGAAACAGGGAGTACTTTAGAATGGGAAACGAAGGAAATTGCTGTCTGTGTGTGTTTGTGTCCGTGGTAAAAATGTGTTCCACTCGCTCCAGACAAAACTACTGGGCCGATCTTTCTGAAATTTGTAGGTATTTCATTATGGGCCACTGATGATGCCCGATGTTTTAGTTTACCGCTAAAGCCGTTACTAACGGTTGTAAGGGCCCCTGTACAGTTTTTCTTCTTTATGGAATATCCCCGAAAGTACTTGGCCGATCTTTGTAAAAATGAGCAGGTACGTTCATTATGGGTCATGGATATGCCCGATGTTTTAGTTTACCGCTATAGCCGTTACTAAACGGCTGTAAAGGGCCTATAACGGTTTTTTTCTTTATGGAATATCTCAGAAAGTACTTGGCCAATTTATAAGCGGTTTGGATGATCTGTGACACATCGGAGCCTCTGTCCATATGTAAGTGATGTAACGCTGAAAATGGATTAAACAACCGTTAAAAACCGTTATTCTGCCGTTATTTCTTATATATAGGTGGATTTTAATGAAATTTGGTATGTAGAAAGGTTGTCGCACACAAATGGCACTTCCATGTTGTGTTTCAGAATCTGACCGTTAAAAACCGTTATTCTTGACATATTGTCCGATTTGATGAAATTTGGTATGTACGCAGGCTTTAGCCCAGTGAGGACTAAAATACCAGTTTCAAAAGTGTACATCGTTAAATAACCGTTAAAACCGTTATTTTGCCTTTATTTCTTATCTCATAAAGCACTTGGCCCATTTTTTAAGCGGTTTGGAAACTGGGAGTACGTTTTTTATGTTCGCATCTTGTTTTTCTATTCCAGTAGCTGGAAGAAACCCGAGGGAGAGCTTGACAGGAAAAGTAATGAGAAATCCCTCTCAGACAAGTGTTCCGGCTCTGAACTTCCTTGGCTCTGAAGGAGCCAGGCCGCATCCAGGTCAGGATTCACTTTGGCTCTAAAGGAGCCAGGCCGCATCCGGGTCAGGATTCACTTTGGCTCTAAAGGAGCCGGGCCGCATCCAGGTCAGGATTCACTTTGGCTCTAAAGGAGCGGGCCGCATCCAGGTCAGGATTCACTAGATGCTCTTTGCTGCCAGAATTTGTTTATGAACCCTGACACCGCCAAGATTCAAACCAAACCCTCTTCCAGATGGGCGGATGCTTAGACGGATGCTTTATCCACATGTCTTCCGGACGCCTGTTCAAAGCTGGGAAAGTCCAGCTTTTTTTTTTTTTTTTAATGTCACGTGCGTTCTCCTCGACCAGACATAGCTGCAGCTTAGACAACTGCCTCTCCCTCGAGTGTCTCCCCTCTTTTCAGCTCTAAGAAGTGTGTTTCTTTGGTCAGCTTTGTTTTTTTTCTTTAAAACGTCTTTGTAAAAGGCCGCAAGCAGTAGAGTTTTTGTTTAGGAACAAGTCAAGAAAACCATATTGAAGATTGCAGCTGACGACGCTCTCTTCCTCATCACCGTAATGTGTATTGTCTACGAGGTGATTTTTTTTTTTGGAAAAAAAAAAAAAAATTAGAAAGAGAGGATGTTAGTTACCGCCAATGACATTGACAAACAAAGCACATGACAAGCACGATGCATTTCAACCTCTTGGGTCTTCTTCAGGCGAAAAAATAAATCAACATTTAACATTTAAGACAGTACAACAAAGAACGAAAATGACTCATCTGTTGTTGTCCATGTGGTGGGAGAATAGCCGCTAGGCGGAAATTTTTTTGAACAAAAAAAATATAATTTTTGTTTCAAAACGGAGTGACTGAGGGCGGAAAATGAAGCAAATTTTAGAAAAGAGAGGGGGTTAGTTACCGCCAAGGACACAGACAAACAAAGTACAGGACAGAACACAATGCATTTTGACCTCTTGGGTCTTCTTCAGGCGCCGAATGTGAGATGAGAGGTTTCTCGTCCTTCATTTTTCACTGTCCTAAATGTTATTTGTTTTTTGCCTGAAAGAAGATCCAAGAGGTCGAAATGCAATGTGTTTTTTCCTGACTTTGTTTGTTTGTGTCCTTGGGGTAACTAACCCTCTTTTTTCTTCTAAATTTATATATGACTTTTGTTTTCTCGAACAAGCAAGATTCCTAAATTTCTGTTCTTTATCTTTTTTTTTAAAGGCGAACAGTTGACATTTGACGTGAATGACCAAATTTCTTACTTTCGACAACATTTCTCTTCCCCACCCCTTATCTCCCCCATCCAATCCAACCGCTTTTTCCTCCCCTCCCCTTGCTCCCCCCCCCCCCCCCCCCCCCCCCCCACCCCCCCCCCCCC